>OX411550.1:58701506-59301506 GCA_948146395.1 Fragum whitleyi
TCATTGAAATCAGCCCGTCAGTTGGGGGAGAAGATTTTTCAAGATTTTCAAGAGCAAATATGCCACGCCCCTCAAAGCCCAAATTTTGGGGTCAATCCAAATTTCTTTACCAATTTTAGAAGAGGGTAACCCAAGGAACATTTCTACCAAGTTTTGTTAACATTGGTTTGGGAGGAGATGTTTAAAGAAAAAGTTTACACCAGGATGGACAGACGGACGGACTGACTCACACTGTGACAAACACATCGCTGTGACAATAGCTTGCTGGCCTTCGGCCAGTGGAGCTAAAAATGGTCCTTTATATTAGGGGAACTCAAGTTAAAGTGAATGTTTGCAAAATATTTCAGAAATGTTTCCTCACTTTATATTTTAAGTACATTTTTACCAAATAACTATGAGCCAAATATTTCTTAAACATGCTACATGCAAAGTCATCCTTTTGTGAACCATGGTTTCCATGAATTCACAAAAAATTGAATATTCTCAGCATAAAGAAAATTATACCTAGAGCTTTATAATTTGCATGCAGTGTTGCCCTATATATCCCCACTTTTGTTGTTTTTAAAATTCAATAACAATTGAAAAAGCCCAATTGTTGGATTCCAGATTTTACATACAGATAAGTATAAGGGGGGAATCTTTCATAATCACTTCTTTACCAAACTGTTAGGTCCACAAATTGCCGGTTTTGCATTTATTTAATGATTTAAGAAAAAAATTGTAAGATTAATATGAAAAATTGGGAATTCTTTGCTTTGTACTAAGCTAATACTCTGTTACACATTCACACACCATACAGCCCAATAATGGTTGGTTTTGCTGTCATTTGGGAACTTATTAATTCCTACCCTGCCTTCAGTATTACAAAACATTTCCAAATATTTGAGAAATAATAACCTAGTTTGCATGAGTAACTATTTGAAAAGTGAATTTGAACAGGAACTGGGGGGATAGCATGCTGAATGCAGTGCTAGTGTCCATGTGTTTTGACAAAATAAGATTTTAAAATAAAATCAAACCAATAGCAACTGAAATTTATCAACAGATTTGATATCAGTGAACAGAAGTTGCCATCAAATATATCTTTGTGTTCTTAAAATCTATTGTTTGTTCACATAGTCAGACTCAGTTGCAAGCAAGCAGTGAAATGCTGCAATCAGGGTAACAGTTAAGATTACTAGTTAGAAATACAAGGAATCTATGGTTAGGTGCTAAAGATTCCTTGGTGACTGAGAAATATAAAAGCTAGACTCATTGTCTGAGGGTCCATGATAAGAGACCCATGGGCAAAACACTTAATAACCGTCCCCCATCAACCTCTCTGTAGAATTGGGTAGAAGTGGGGTTTTAAAAGTCTCTAACCCCCTCTCAGGAAAGTGAAGTCTTGAGGATAGATTAAAACTTCCTTGTCACAAAAAGAGTGTCTCTTGTTTCTATTTACAACCAAGTATTTCTCTGAGTGTTGCCAGTTAGGAAAATTTATCAACCAAAGACTTTTGTAGGGTCTGTAAACAAAGTTTCAATCTATACAAATAAGGGGGTGTGGACATCCGGTCCACATCCATGTATTTGCACATGCAAATATATCTTCAGTATTCCTTAAGGTAATGGACCCGTAATAGTTATGCAACATTTCAGAAGTCATGAACATTTACAGTGTTAAAGGAGGTTTCCCAATGACTTCACTTGGAAATCTTGGTTAAAATTGTGAAAGATAATGCATTCTGAAATGTTGAGGAATGATCATGGGTCCACTACCTTAATAGTTCAGAATTTTCTTTGTCACTAGTTTAGAACATTTTGCTTTCCTCATTTCAGCTGAAATGACATCAATGTATCTTAGAAAATGAATCAATATTTACCTATTAACTACACTCTTCCATTAATATTGTAAGTCATTATAGTAAATTGTGTTATGGAAAAGTGTATGTAACTCAAGTTACGACAGTTTTCCGTTTGTAAAAAAATAAGCTTTCACTTACGACACTTTTGCACAAACAAAGTTTTAGTCATTTAATGAAGGAATTCAACATTGTGATTTTTTCAGAATGTGTATAATGGTAAATGAATGTCAATTAATCAAAAAAATCATTTTTTATTGAAGACAGGTTTACCTGTCTTTCAATATAGGGATCGTCGCCATCGGATTCTGATAACAAACCTACGTGTGTCATTACGCTCAAAAAAGTAGACCCATTCATAAAAATAAACGCGGCAAAAATAATCAATAGTGTAGCAATATACCGTAAAATTTTGGTGCTGACCTAAATTCTGGCGGGGACCTCAGGGGAGTGAACACGTGATCTATGCAGAAGTTGCCTGCAGAAACGTGTTTTACATTCGTAAGTGGTGCTGTTTTAGGGCGTTTTCGGCTGGAATCTTTTGCATTTGCTCCAAATTTTCAATTGCATCCTTCAACTGTTTTTATACATAGCATTGGCAAGCTACTTTCAGTTCCCCATTTTAGACTCCCTATTTCTCGTAAAATTGTATGTTTGTGTGTCCTTAAGGTTGCTTTATTTATCCGTCTCCCGAGCCTGTCGTAGTGTAAATGAATAAAAACTAAAATAGCACAAACTCGTAAACCCTTGGAATTTCCTAGGTTTGAATTTTTACTTGGATTTACGGAGAAATTTCGATGGCTTATCAAATTACTTTATTATTAGGCTTGTTTTGTCTGTCCATATTGTACAGCATTTGGAACATTACTCGGTCATTTCCACAAACGGCAACAGATCGTGATCGTGATATTCACTCGGCAATCATCGGGCGATCTCCGAAGTCTCAGATAAATGTAGGTAGGGAATCGGCCGAGTTGTGACGAATGCGTTAGATTGGCCGAGTGGTGTTCCGAATGGCTTATACAGAAGTACCACGCATGCGCGACCCCGGTTTTGAGTTTCCGCTTTTGTTTTCGACAATTTTCTGACAATAACAGAAACTGTTTTGGAAACTGGAATGGATTTATTTGTAACATTCTGGAGTGGACTTGGAAAGAATTCTACTCAAGGTGATAAATGCTGTAGCTCGGGATTTCATTTAACGATCTGTCATTTTGGCAGTTTTGTCAAAATTGATTGTTCACCGGATAGTTCAATCCGAATCTTGATCTAGAAAAGCAGTCCCGTTGAAAAGGCCTGAAAGGTCGGTTGTCTTAACAGGTTTATATATTATTTTGTAGTAAAAATAATTTTCTACTAAGTAAGACCATATGCAAGGAGAATAACCTGAAATGGAGATCGAAATATCTCAATGGAAAAATAGAAATAGAATGTTTCACTCCTGGAAGAAACTTAAACGGTATTCATAAAAAAAGCTACAGCTATTGTACGGGAAAATACTTCTTCTTGGTATTGACTTTGACTAGTAAAAGTATAAGAATATTGGTATTACTTTCATTGCTTCTTCTATGTGGAGATAATTAGTTAAATCCTGGATCAGATAATAAATGTAAAAGAAATTTGAACAAATTTCCAATTCAGGGCAATATTCACCATGGCAATGAAATGTTCAGCTCTTCATCAAGGGTAAGCAATGTGTGTCATGTGGATAAACATTTTTTTTTAAGATTTTTACACATCCACGTAATATGTTTGACTGGAAAAAAATTAGATTTGGATCATATTGGATTGCTGGGGATAGATAATCTATACAATTTTATAAAACAGGGTTGCAATAATTCATATGAGTTTTTAGAATACAGGAATTGCCACCATATTTCTGTTGGTTAAATGAATATTTTTCATTTAGGATATTGAAAACTTACACTTGGGGATGAATAGCGATTATGAAGGCAGTTACCCTCTTGTTAAGCTTGAATTGGCTAGAGGGATAGGTTTATCTGGAAGTGATGAGTCTTCAAAGTAAAGCATATTCATTTGTTAGGAAGGTGCAGTTTCCATATGTAACCATCAATGATTGTTTTAAATTTTTGATTCCCACTCAAGAGATCTTCTCAAAACGCCACAATTTTCATTCCAATTGTTAATATTCAGTCCTGTCTTCAATTCGGGCCTTTCAGGCCTTTGATTGAAAAAATGCAGTTACGACAGTTTTCCGTTCACCCCTCGATATTACATTGCTTAGAACTCTCTCAAAATTTCTTTTCGAGTGAGAGTTTTATTATCTTACAAAAATTAAATATACTTTTCATTAACAGATTTGTGAATTTACATGAATATAGCAGATAGATTGAAGAGAGAAAGAGAACGTATGTGTGTGCGGGAGTGGGCGAGGTTGTATCACATGACATAATTATGTATAATTTGTATTTTATAAAGACGATGTACTGTATATGTATAAGTCTTAAATAAAGATTTATTCATTCATATATTGGGCTTAGCGGTAGGCAAATACACTGGATCTTATTTAATCTGTGTCGTTTTATGGTGAACAAAGTTTTCGTTCACCAGTGTTACTATGTATGGAACACCCTGTTGGATCTTAATAGCTCTGAATTAAAGTAGTGCCAATATGGGTTAAATTTAGCATTTCTCAAGACTTCTCTCCGCAAAATCACTGTTTATTTCGTTAATAGCGTGATATAAGTATATAAGTATTCTTCATTAATTGAAGATAAAGCAAAATCCATTTTAGAAAAACAAAATCAAGATCAATTTTTAACCGGGCGAATGGATTATCTGCGTAAGCTTGTCGAGAGTTTAGAGCAAAAACAAAGTTTGCGTCTATACACTTAATAGACAGATACTATGTTTTTGTTTAAGCCCTCGATATTAGAATTTGTAATAATTTGCCGGAAATACATTTACTTGTTTTTAGGTCGTGACCATCTGAACCTAGCCATTCTAGCGACATCTGTGGTTCATGCAGTCGGGTTTTACATGATTTTTCAACATGCGACAGTCAGTCTCGAGACGGGTTTAAAGAATTATTCGACCCGTGTTTTAAATGTACAAACTTTCTTTTGCCTTTCGTTTGAATAGGGATGAACGCCGCTATGAACATTTATTCTTAAAAACGCGGTGGCTTAGGCACATGCGATCTTTACATTATCTGAGTTTTGCCTGATATGATAACCTGTAAGACGAAATTTGGATTGTGAATCAATCGCCTGTGGACTGGAGCGCCTAAACATGTATTTCTGGTATTTCTCGCACCAGAACTATTATTAGCATACATCGTTACATACCTGTCACCTTCTACCCTCTTAGGTTTACGATTATCCACCGATTGGCAGGAGCAATACAATTTAAACTACGACTATATTTGGACAATCCATTATATGTACAAAATACCTACTTACCTAAATCGTTTTGGTTTTATTTATTTTTTTTTTTTTTTTTCGCAATAACATCAGACAATCATTTAACAAAACTCTGCATATTACGGAAAGAGACCCAAACCATTGTAATTACAGCGTTTTAGTTGAAGACGAAACAGCGTTCTTTCAATTCGGAGGATGGGAGACCCCGTTCAGGTCGTTTAAGTTCCAGAGCCAAAGTGGATTATGCTTCATAGTCAAAATACAGAAAGACTGCTGTTTGATCTGATATGATATGGTTTGCACATGTTGAAATTGATGAATATTTCTGACTGCTTTTTTAATTAGCTCACCTGAGCACGAAGTACTCAAGGGAGCTATTGTGATCGATCGTTGTCCGGCGTCCGTCTGTCCGTCTGTCCGTCACGGCGTCAACTTTTTCTTTAAACGACATCTACTCCTAAACTAATGGGTCAAAATCAACCAAACTTGGCAGAAATATTCCTTGGTTGGTCCCTTCTGAAAATTGCTCAAATGGAAAGGATCCGTGCCATATCATGGGAAAAGGGGCCTTATTGACAAATTTCTTGTTTTCACTCTAGAAGCAACAAATTTGGTCCAATCTTCATGAAACTTGGTCGGAATGTTTGTTAGGTCATGAGGATAAAGTCTATTGAAAATGTGAAGGATCCGTGCCATTTCACGGAAAAAGGCGCCTTAATGACAATTTTGTGAACAATATCTTAAAACGACATCTCCTCCTAAACTTATGGGTCAAAATCAACCAAACTTGGCGGAAATATTTCTAGGGTGGTCCCTTATGAAAATTGCTCAAATGAAAAGGATCCGTGCCATATCATGGGAAAAGGGGCCTTAATGACAAAATTCTTGTTTTCACTCTAGAAGCCACAAATATGGTCCAATCTTCATGAAACTTGGTCAGAATGTTTGTTAGGTCATGAGGATCAAGTCTATTGAAAATGGGAAGGATCCGTGCCATTTCACGGAAAAAGGCGCCTTAATGACAATTTTGTCAACAATATCTTTAAACGACATCTCCTCCTAAACTTATGGGTCAAAATCAACCAAACTTGGCAGAAATATTTCTTGGGTGGTCCCTCATGAAAATTGCTCAAATGAAAAGGATCCGTGCCATATCACAGGAAAAGGGGCCTTAATGACAAATATCTTGTTTTCACTCTAGAAGCCACAAATATGGTCCAATGTTCATGAAACTTGGTCAGAATGTTTGTTAGGTCATGAGAATCAAGTTTATTGAAAATGGGAAAGATCCGTGCCATTTCATGGAAAAGGCGCCTTAATGACAATTTTGTCAACAATATCTTTAAACGACATCTCCTCCTAAAATTATTGGTCAAAGTCAACCAAACTTGGTAGAAATATTCCTTCGTTGGTCCCTAATAAAAATTGCTGAAATGGAAAGGATCCGTGCCATATCATGGGAAAAGGGGCCTTATTGACAAATTTCTTGTTTACACCCTAGAAGCCACAAATATGGTCCAATCTTCATGAAACTTGGTCAGAATGATGTTAGGTCATGAGGATGAAGTCGATTGAAAATGGGAAGGATCCATGCCATTTCACGGAAAAAGGCGCCTTTATGACAATTTTGTGAACAATATCTTTAAACGACATCTCTTCCTAAACTTATGAGTCAAATCAACCAAACTTGGCAGAAATATTCCTTGGTTGGTGCCTTTTGAAAATTGCTCAAATGGAAAGGATCTGTGCCATATCACGGGAAAAGGGGCCTTAATGACAAATTTCTTGTTTTCACTCTAGAAGCCACAAATATGGTCCAATCTTCATGAAACTTGGTCAGAATGTTTGTTGGGTCATGAGGATGAAGTCTATTGAAAATGGGAAGGATCCATGCCATTTCACGGAAAAAGGCGCCTTAATAACAATTTTGTCAACAATATCTTTAAACGAGATCTCCTCCTAAAATTATGGGTCAAAATCAACCAAACTTGGCAGAAATATTCCTTGGTTGGTCCCTTCTGAAAATTGCTTAAATGGAAAGGATCCGTGCCATATCACGGGAAAAGGGGCCTTAATGACAAATTTCTTGTTTTCACTCTAGAAGCCACAAATATGGTCCAATCTTCATGAAACTTGGTCGGAATGTTTGTTAGGTCATGGGGATGAAGTCGATTGAAAATGGGAAGGATCCATGCCTTTTCACGGAAAAAGGCGCCTTAATGACAATTTTGTTAACAATATCTTTAAACGACATCTCCTCCTAAATTGATTGGTCAAAATCAACCAAACTTGGCAGAAATATTCCTTGGTTGGTCCCATATGAAAATTGCTCAAATGGAAAGGATCTGTGCCATATCACGGGAAAAGGGGCCTTAATGACAAATTTCTTGTTTTCTCTCTAGAAGCCACAAATATGGTCCAATCTTCATGAAACTTGGTCAGAATGTTTGTTAGGTCATGAGGATGAAGTCTATTGAAAATGGGAAGGATTTGTGCCATATCACAGAAAAGGGCGTCTTAAGATTTTTTTTTTTTTTGTTAACTCTCTAGAAGCAACAAATATGGTCCAATCATCATGAAACTTTGTCAGAATGTTTGTTGGGTCATGAGGATGAACTCATTTGAAAATTGGAAGTTCACGTGCCATATCACGGGAAAAGGGGCCTTAATGACAATTTTCTCATAAGAGCTCCAAACGCCACAAATATAGTCCAATCTTCATGAAACTTGATCAAAATGTTTGCCAGGTCACAAGAATGAACTTTGTTGAAAATGGGAATGTTCATGCCATATCATAGGAAATGGAGTCTTAATGATAATTGACTTGAAATATCAGGTGAGCGATTTAGGGCCCTCAGGGTCCTCTTGTTTAAGAAAAGAATTAATAGTCTAGACACTATAGTTGCCTGTTTACTATCAAATTCAGTTTTAATTATATACAGAAATGTAGATTAAAAAACAACAACTTTTTCATTATTTAACTTGAGAACAAATTCGATATGCAAAGCGAATCTAAATTTATAGTCAGAATTGCCAAACTTTTGACGAGACACTTTCCCTTAATGATATGTAAAAGACTTAATGATCAATATATTCAAATTTGGATCGAGAAAATCAACGAATCGCCAAAACTAGAATACTATAAAAAAAATTAAAACTGAATTCATTCTTGAACCATATATAACTAACATAGTTAATTTGAAATTTCGCAAGTCTCTGACAAAATTTCGAATAAGCGCACATAATTTAGAAATTGAAGCGGGACGATACAGTAATGTTGAACGTCAAAATAGATTTTGGCCAAGTATGTAAGAAGAATCAAGTAGAATCCGAGTGCCATTTTCTCTTAATATGTGAAAAAGTACAGCATTATTCGACAAAAATAACATATCATGGCCTTCAATTCATTAGTTTTTTAATATAATGTCTAGTAGTTTTAAAAAAACAGCAAATAAACGTTTGCAAATTCATAGTCGAAGCATCTGAACTTAAATTTAAAATTTTAGGAAATAGTAATTGATAAATACATATCAACATGTATTGTTATATGTATTATATATTGTCTGCACAATAAGACTACATGTATACTTGTTTTTGTTATGTAAATGTTGATACCTTTTATATACATTTCCATGCATATTTTCTTTGTTAATGGCCAATGGCTTTTTTTTGTAGCCGATTGCCTGAATAAAGTTGAGTTGAGTTGACTTAAATATTCTTTACTTTTATTACTTCTCTTTTATCAACGAATTCAAATCTCTCTCTAGAATGCCATCAATAGCGTTCACCATCAGTAGTGCATTGATTTGTAAAAGTTATGCAAATTGGTTGCAAGTTCTGCCCATGATAAAAACGCCGTCAAAATGTAAATCGCACGTTGCACGTGGACTCACAAGCCGGTGAACAAACTGCAAACAATATTTTTGCATCCTGACCACAGGGCTGCTTCGTACAGTTAACAACATCGTGAAATTGACAATGTCTATAATTTGGAATGAATTTCGAACGAAATTGAATGAGTGTGTTGGGTGATTTTTGAGTGAATTAAATGGGAGGTTATCCAATATCGCAAATTGTGTTCAGGGTGAACAAAACTAGCAATATTGATTACATCCCATTAATAAAATATGAATATAAGTTCTATAGATAGCTTCCATAATCTTCAAGACCCTATTATACGTTTACAATTTGAATAATTTTACAAGTCGGTGAACAAACTGCAAACAATACTTTTGCATCCCGACCACTGGGCTGCTTCGTACAGTTTACCACATCGTGAAATTGACAATGTGTATAATTTGGAATGATTTAGGAATGAAATTGAATGAGTGTGTTGGGCGATTTTTGAGTGAATTTAATGGGAGGTTATCCAATATCGCAAATTGTGTTCAGGATGAACAAAATTAGCAATATTGATTACATCCCATTAATAAAATATGAATATAAGTTCTATAGATAGCCTCCTTTATCTTCAAGACCCAATTAAATGTTTAAAATTTGAATAGTGTCAGTGAAATCGCGATTTTTCTCTCGAAATTTATTTTGAATGACGTTGGTGATTCTATATTTTTCAATGGGTTTGAGCGTTTTTGAATGGTTTGAGTGAGTGTATGGAATGAATTAATGGATTATTGACTGAGCGATTTAGAATGGTTTTGATTGAGGCGAATGTCAATTCCACGATGTAATTAACTGTGCTTTGTATTACACTATAATACATAGGATTGAAACTCTCCTTTGATCGAGAGCACAAGGGAAGCTTGTTCAAATTTGTTAAACATTCCGAAAATGCTTTCATTTTGTACCTAGGGATAATTCAAGATGTTTCATATTAACAAATGTCATTTTAACATTTGTAGCAGCTTGCATGGTAAAAAAGGAAGAGAGCTGACTATAGCTACGAAACAGTGAAATATACTACATTGAAATTAAACATATCATTGATCATAAGATGGTAAGGTGCAGAAAATTGGCGATCTCCATTATGCTCGTTTGTGGACTAGCTACCTTGTTTTTAATTGTTTTTCGTAAGTTATCCTCTATTTCATGTTTTAATGTAGTAGACCCGTACTAATTCTGCAATATAAGGAAAGTAATGAACTTTAACAGTGTTTACCAAGGTTTCCTAATGATTTTCATAAGGAAACCTCGGTCAACATTGTGAAAGTTCTTGAGTTCCGAAATGTTGCATATCTTTTACGGGTCCACTGCCTTAATAACAAATATCTTATCTCAACGTTCAAAAGTACATGGATTGAAAGTAAATTTAAGGAATTCTATAGAGTATAGATACACGAGTTAAAGTGACGGATCAAACGTCGATTTTATCCATACAGGCCTATACAGGTAAACAAAATTGACCCTTTGATCACTCATTTATTTTTGTGTATCTATAAATTCAATCTTTTGATTAACTTTTTCGATCCTTTTTCTATATAAATATTATCAAGCGATGACTTTAACTTGTTAAAAGCGGTATTAAACCCCGGACTAAAACCAACAAATCTTTAAATCCGGACCATCTTGAAGTCCAAAAAGAAAATATTTAAAAAAGAGATTGGCTCCTGCAAAGGGTCAACTAGAATTCACTTTATGCATTGCGAAGGAGCGAAGAACATCATGTAATTGACATTCTAAAGCGTTGACACTGCGCTCTAATCATTCATTCAAAGTTCTCACTAAAATAATGCAACCTCCCCCCCCCCCCCCCCCCAAAAAAAAAAAAAAAAAAAACACCACAAAACTTTAAAAGATATGATCAACATCTACATTCACAACAAAAATGGCGAGAAAACAATCACGATTTCACTGACATAATTGAAATTGTAAACGTCTGATTTAACTTATTCGAATTCATTCAATTTTATTCTTAAATCGCACCATGTCAATTATACAATGTTCCTAACAGTACATGAGGGTAGAATGACAATTCTAGTAGTTACAGATAAGTCAGCCTGTGCAGTCCGCGCAGTCTAAGTTGGGTCGACAATGAACGCACTATCCAGATGGTCCCTTCTTGCCTGACGGGCTACATATGCATTTTTGCAACATCTAAACTCGTTAACATTTGTCTTGCTTTCTATTTGAGGTCGTTGCTATTTTTAGCTCATCTGAGGACGAAAAGCTCAAGGTGAGCTATTGTAATCGTCCAATGTCCGTCGTGCGTCGTCAGTCGTGCGTCGTCCACAATTTCTTTAAACATCTTCTCCTCCTAAACCAGTGGACAAATCTTGATGAAACTTGTCAGGGACGTTCCTTAGGTCGAGCTCTACCAAAGTTATTTAAATAAATGCAATTCACCCTTAACTCTCCCTTAACCCTTAAAAAAGGGTGAAAATAGGAAAATTTCAAAAACCTTCTTCTCTGAAACCAGAAGGCAGACAGCTTTCTTATTTGGTACATAGCATTATCTAGTGGGCCTCTACCAGGTTTTTTCATATGAAGACCCTGGGGTCATATTTTGGCTCCAACCGGAAACTACCCTTTTTACATAGAATCAAAGAGTGAAAATCTTTAAAAATCTTCTCCTCTGAAACCAGAAGGCAGAAAGCTTTCATATTTGGAATCACCAAGTGGACCTCTATAAAGTTTGTTCATATCAAGACCATTGGGTCATATTTGGGCACCACCCGGGCTCAGCATTTTTTATCTCAACTAAGCACGAAGGGTAATACTAGGAAATCTTCAAAAAAAATTCTTCTCTGTAACGAGATGGCAGACAGCTTTCATATTTAGTATGTAGCATCAGCTAGTAAATCTTTACCAAGTTTGTTCATATCAAGACCCTTGGGTCTCATTTGGGATCCATCCAGGCGCAACCCTTTTAACATAGAATCAAAGAGCAAAAATCTTTAAAAATATTCTATTTAAGAAAGCAAAGGGCACACAGCTTTCATAGTAGGCATGTAGCATCATCTAGTGTGCCTCTATGAAGTTTGTTCATATCAAGACCCTTAGGTCATATTTGGGCTCCACTGAGTACGATGGGTGAAAATTGGAAAATCTTCAAAAACTTTCTTCTCTAAAACCAGAAGGCAGACAGCGTTAATATTTAGTGTCCTTTAGTGTTTAGCATCCTCTAGTGAACCTCTACCAAGTTTGTATATAAATATTAAAACCCTGGGGTCACATTTGGGCTCAACTCGGGTGCATCCCTTTTTAGATAGAATCAAAGCGCAAAAAGGCATAAATATCCTTCTTGCTCTTGGCTGAAAATATTCCATGGTATTGATCTTATGTAGAAATTATCTCATTGTTGACATCTGCCTATTTAAATTATGTGATGTCAAAGAGACTCAGGTGAGCGATTTAGGACCATCATGGTCCCCTTGTTTATCAATTAGGCCTGTGCATGAATTTAATTTGAATTACACATCTTACATATTTATCTTCTTAGAAGTACTAGGCGAAAATCATAAATGGAATTTAAGAATAAATTGATCACCTTCACCAACACTTTTCCCTGCTTTAACTGTCGCTAATATCAGAAAGTTAGTGTTTGAAACAGTTGCTTATTGTTTAGGATGGGTAAGATCAATTCTTACAATTAAAAAAAATAAACACACTAAAAAATCTCCTGCGTTTAGGAAACAAAACGGCGTAAACTGTTTATAATTTATATCCCGCTTTGCTACACTTGCGTGCAAAGCGGGGTATAGTAAGTAAGTAAGTAAGCAAGTATATGTTTCTTTATTACAGTGGCATGTATTTTACATTTTGATGTTAAGAATTAAATTAGCATGAATAATGAACACCGGGCCTGATGGATTTATAAGTCACCTTGAATATCTAATGTATTTTTATCTAAAGTTTTTGACCTTGTTGTAAGTAGATAAGCATTAATCCACATCGTTCGACAGAACCGTACGCTTAGGCCAGAGTAAAGCTTCTATTCGTATTATTCTCTTATTCTCGAATTATTGCAATTGTTAAACAATTTATGGATAAATCCCTGAACATGACAAATTAATAAATTTCGATAAACCTAAACTTATACTATTATACACATGTGACAGGGTTTTACTGACCTTGTGACCAAGGAGGGTATTCCTGCTCCATCCGTATTCTAGAAACTTGAAATTATTCGGTCCGTGTAGTTCTGAACCCCCACACACACAACCAGCTACGAGAATTCAGAAACACGCTGACTATATCGTTATAAGAAAGTGTCGAATTTTCTTATTGATGAGAGACCATGTTTGGGAGATCTTCGTCGATGTTAATATATATATATATATAGTAGTATATATATATATATATGTGTGACCCGTCACGCCAAAAGGGACCATCTGGGAACTCTGTAAAAAGGACATTTGTAACAGAGATTTGGTCCAGCACAGATCAACCAGATATCGGATTTCATAATTTCTTTCATGGGAAGCTAGATTGATCATTCTAGATTCAGAAAATAAGCAAAGTGCGAAAAGTTGCGATCCTAGTCAGTCTGCGTAATCCGCGCAGTCTGACTAGGGTCGACACTTTACGCACTACCTATATGGTCCTTTTTCGCTTGACGGGTCTCATACATGTATAACTTGCAAACATTTTGAACCATTTGTCATCCTTAACGCAGGATTGTTTTCATCTTCAATAAAAGGAATGCTGTTACCAAAATCAATTGAATGATTTTTTTTTTAATTCTTTCAAATTATTTATGTTCAGTTTCTGCGCATTTAACCAAGGCCATCTAGTACGCTGGTGCAAAAAAACCCCGAAGATTTTGCGGAATTGCTTGAAAAAGTTTAAGAAGTTATGAAACTTATTAAGTTTACTTAACTAGTTCGAGGACCAATCAATCACTTTTAGCAAATAACATGTTTGAGTTAGAAAGCTTCTTTTTTTTTAAAAAAAAAAAAAAAAAAAAGTCAGGTGAAAACAACACTAACCTTTGCTCAATGTGATCACACTCTGAGTAAGTCGGTGCAGTAATATTAAATAGTGTGGATGGGGTACAGTTAACAACATCGTAAAATTGACATTCATCTCGATCAAAACCATTCTAAATTACTCGCTCAGCGCTCCATACATTCATTTGAAACACTCACTCATACCATTTAAAATAGCTCCAAACTCACTGAAAAAATATAACAACAATTTCGTTCAAAATAAAAACATCTGGGAAAATATCGAGATTTCGCCGAATTAATTGAAATTTCAAGCGTCGGGTTAGATCTTGAAGAAATAAAAAGCTTTATACAGAACATCTATGCCAAATGTTTCAAAGGGAGGTAAGTAATATCGCTAATTTTGTTCATCCCGAACAAATTTTGCGATATAGAACTACCTCCCATTAAAATCACTCAAAACTCGCTCCACACACTCATTCAATTTAATTCCAAAATCATTTCCATATCATTCATCTTATCAATTTCAAGATGTTGTTAACTGTATATTAAGGTTTAAAACGAAGACAAAACATCAATGTAGTTCCTTCCACTATCAGTAATTTGGTTACAAAAATATAAGGATACTTTTAGCCAAATTCTTTTGGTTCTCTCATTTCTTTCATAAAATATGAATACTGCTTTTCTTATGAAAACATTTAATTTTCTGGGGTTTTTTTAAGCGCAATTTTCCGAAAATGTCGAGGAGCTTGGGTGATAAATAACGACAGAAGCTTTGATAAAAGTATGAAAACAAGTTCTAGACAGTGATGCCTTTTGGTTAACAAGATTAACTTTGGAAATGAACAATAAAATTATTCTGGTGACTTTATGTTTCTTAGTCATACTCACGCTTTGCCAATATTTTAAGAATAAACAAACAAACTAAAAGTAACAACAGCGGTCGTTTCCATATGATTTTGAAACAGTGGCCGACAAGACTAAAACGAATACAAAATACGTATATGATAAAGAGGATAATCGTTTGTTTCAGTGTAAGATCGATTTATATTTCATTGAGTGAACAACAAAAAATATATTTTCACGAGTGGCAGTGCCACGAGTGAAAATATAGCTTTTGTTTTTCACGAAATGAAATATTAATCGATCTTACTCGAAAAACAAACGATTATTCTATTTCTTTAATGCAAAAATGAGACAAAATGTAGTTTCTAGGACATATTTTCGTAAAGCGCATCATTTTGCGCGTGAATGCTATGCAGCGTTCATTGTGACGTCACTTATTTCGCCCCGCAAAGATGACGTCAGATAGGATGAAATGCACAAAAGCAGGGTATAAGTTTTTGATAATTTCACTGCTTTTGCGGTGAATTTATCAAGTGATAATCTACCGTTATTTCTCGATAAACCCCCGAAACGCATTAAAGAAGTTCTATATATTTCTTATATGATAAGAAATTCATAGCTTAAATTAAGCAAAAGTTATGAAAAGTTTGTAAAGAAGTCGAAATATCAATAGCTATAAGGTTCTTGATTTTTAATTTCTAAAACTTTGATTGTTTTGTACACATACTCGTGAACTGCATTAGTTCTGATACCAAGGTCTGTAAATTGATTTTTACACAGGCTCTAGAAATCTCAAGTTCTTGAAATTCAAAATTCTTGAACCAGTGAAAGGTTTTAGAGGTTCAGGAGCCAGAGAACTTTAAGTTCTAAAAGTTCAAATAAAATTCTCCCACCTCTAAATAGAGTTTTAGAAATTCTAGATACATGTAAAATCTCAACCCTTTTCACAAGTGGAAGGGGGATGGAGCATACAGTTTTTTGTGTACTGAATACTTAATGTTTTTTTTTTTGTTGTTGTTGTTGTTGTTGTTGTTTAAAATATTTTCTATCCACCAGATGAAAAAGACTCCGTGATTTATTGGGCAAAAAATCTCACTCGTTCAGGTGACACGTTCAACACCACGACTCCAAGACCGAAAAAGCAAGCGATACAAGGTAATCAAATTGCCAGTTTTATCCGACGTGGCCAAGAAGGCTTACAGTCACGATTCATTTTGATTTAGACTCATCACAATTCTTTTTTTTTCACCTAAACTACTGGAAGTCACAAGTTAATATTAAACCACAAATTTATAAAATTTAATTCTATTTGATATTCGTTATCACATTGACGGCATTACATGAACATGTAGCATGTTTGTTGGCATTTGTTATACAGTTAAGAACATAACGAAATTGAAAAGATGAATGATTTCGGAATAAAATTGAATGAGTATGTGGAGCGAGTTTTGAGTGAAATTAAAGGGAGGTAATCTTATATTGCTAATTTTGTTCAAGATGAACAAAATTAGCGATATAAATTACATCCCCTTAATAGAATATACGTTCAATTCTGTTTGTACGTCTTCGTTGACCAATCAGACACTTGAAAGTCCACACCAGCTGATAAAATCCTAGAATAATTAGATCTATTTAAATTCATTGTTGAAAGTCTTGAACGATTTTTTATGGTTTTCTAAAGATTCCGGAGAGTTTTTGATCGATTTGAGTGAGTATTTGGAATGAGTTAATGATTTAGCACGATTTTGATCGGAATGAGTATCCACGATGTTTTTAACTATAACTCTTTTGTAATTGAATATGAGCCTGTACGTGAGATTTCCAACAATTTAAAATGTGCGTGAGGGACAGACATTAAGAAGCCTAAACAGCCACATACTGTAAATACAATGTTACCTGATCGTCAACAGATACGTACACTTCTTATTTAGCTATCAAACGCATAGTGAAGGCTCTGGTCAGACTGTGCAGATATACAGGCTGACCGAGTCTTTGCTTTGCAGTTTTTGAAATTGTTTGAAATCCCACGCACAGGCTCATATTTCTTTTTTTTTTTGTTGTACCATGTATGTGTATAATATCATTATGTACATGATTATTCGGCCATAGGCACATTAAGTGCCGACATGCCTGGATTAAAGAATTTGAGTTGAGTTAAAAATTCCGTGCGGCACTCAGATTTAACAGTTTGCATATAACTTCCCCAGTCAGGGTTTATTCGTGGATACGAAAACGCAAAAAGCAAACATTAAGCACATTTGTTTGTTAATTTCAAAGACTGTTTCGCGATAAAAAAAACGTCATTAAAGATGACGTCATTACAGTACTATGTAATTGATATGAGAATTATGAAGAGATCTTATCATTATTTGATTTTTTCCGACTTTTGCTCTAGGAAATAGATTATTTATTTATTTTCTTTAAGGGGGAGTGGGAGGTCCTTGTAAGATGACTTTATTTTCCATTAAGCTAACAACTAAAATAAAATTTTCTCGAGTGCTTTTCGAGTACTTTGAAAGTTATAATTTATTTTGTTCACTTATTGTCTTTGACATACTCTGTTTGCTTTTTAAATGATCATAGGCGTCCATCAATATATGTCGAGTTTTGCCTGTAAAAATTTAATCGAATTGAGTTAAAGATAAACCGATAGGACTCTAAGAAAACCAATTGTCTATTATTTGTTAAAGTATTTTCAGTCTTTTTGGGGTTTTTTGTTGTTTGTTTGTTATTGTTTTGTTTTCTTTCCAGTATATATCCCGGACAATTACACAGGAAACCCATGCAACTACACCCTTAATCTGGGTCAAGATGAAATTAAAGACAAGATTTCATCTTATGAGTTTCCTGGAATTCAGAAATATATAGATGGTAAGATATGGTGCTATTATTCTGCTAAGATATACGAGATTAAAGTAGAACAATATTTCGAAAATCACCGCTTGAGTTAAAATTACAATTTCAATTTCTTTCAAAAGTACGAGGGGTGTTCCAAAATTTCCGTGTACTTCATTTGTATTTCGAAAACTGTTCGACAGAAAACATTGAAATGTGCACATAATGAATATAAAACATCGAGAAGTTCTTGTATTAATCGATCAAAACGCGTTTCGTTGCTCGAATAATGTGCCCTAGGCCCGAGGTTATAAAACTTTTCTCGGGCTCAGTTAAAAATTTCTCAATTTTCAATTTGATATTAAAGCCGTAATTCAGCCCTGTGTTCAGGCTGTAAAAACGTTTCGCGAGCACTTTGAGGTGATACCCAGCTTTGCACGTGCACATACGTGTAAAGCGAGGTATCATTTCGAAAACGCTTCGCTAACGCTTTCATCCTGAACGCAAGGCTGTTTTATTACTAATTTTAATGTATTTACATAAAAGATTATATTAATAAGTTGTTATAAATAACAACTTATTAATATTATCTTTTATTTTCATACATTCATTTTAATTTAAAATTTGAGAAAATTGAGCTTGAGCCTGAGAAAAGTTTTATAACCTTGGGCCCTGACCAACGTTGTAGTAGATAGCGTAAAGTCACCAGGACGTCGGAAACGTTTGCATTTGTAAAAAAAAAATTCAAGGTTAAAAATGTGAAATGCCTCCCTTCTTTTAAATGACAAATGAGTACCTTAGGATCACCGAAAACATCATATCCAAGTGTCAAACGCATGAGTTTCAGAACACCTGCTCTTGCAGGTGAGTTCGACGCAGTTGTCAAAGGCTATCAACAACTAGTAGAAAAATATGCTTAACTTTAAGCCAATAGCATATATAAAAATTTGGACCGTGGTGTTTGTTTACAATCCCAGAATATTTAGGTGTATGGATTGACCATACATACAGCTCAATGTCTGACACACGCAAAAACATAACTGCAATGCACATGCTCATTTGTATTTCAAAAAAATATTTGACGATGGTTAAACTTGAAAGATACCTTCGGATTCGAAGCATTCGGCAAAATTCGATTACGAAGCTTACAATTTTCCCGTCGTTTATAAATTTAATGGTCCTATTCTTTCTTTCTATTTTAAACTCAGATTTGTTCCCTAAAACTAGTATCCACTCTTTACCAAATGACCCCATGTTTATAACTGCGCTATCATCAAACCATTTTAAAGAAGGACTGGCACTGATATCCAACTTTAACAAGATGATCAGGAATGAAACCCGACAATTGATAGTGTATGATATTGGTCTAACGGGTCACGAACATGAGAAGGTAAGTTTGTGTAAAGTTATACATTCATACCCCTACCTACGTAAAAGAGGGTGTTTATTGGTTTCACAAACTCTGTTTGTCTGTCCATTCGTCCGTCCGTCTGTAGATTTTCCTTTTCGGACTCAGTCAAATTAAAAAAAAAACAATTGACCCAGGATCATGAATCTTTAAACGGGTGTTGCCTATGACAAAAGAAAGAATCTTTATTGTTGTTGTTTGGCTCTTTTTTATGAAGATCAAGGTAATAATTAAACTTTGTCCGAAATAAAAAAAGATAATGGAGCTAGGACAAAGCGTATGTGGGGGATTTGTCTGTTTTGCGAAAGATCTAGTTTTAACCATGCATGGTGTGGCTAACCGTATATTTTTTGAAAAACAATCTTTTCAATGAATTTGGTTTTTTCAAAAAGCTGGATGTTATCATCGATAAAAAATGTATAAAACAGTACCCTACCTACAATAACCTACAATAATGTATACTTCTAATGATATACCTTCTTCGCTAGCAAAAAACAATTCTCACTGCGTGTTCTTTTCACGTAATGGGTATCAGTCTTGGCACGCAAAGATGATAATGTACTGGCGGTAGGGGCTACAACGTGCTCCCTGTTTGCCTTTAGATTCAGTAACCAACTTCCTGGGTACAGATCTACGGACTTATTTCAACATGAGTGCATGCATATTAGGCCTACTTTTATAACTTATGTAGGCTAATGATATCAAAAGAACTGTCGTTTTACTTGAATCCGAATTCATTTCTTTACATTGGTTTCTTTTTCATTATATGAAAGACTCAAAAATCGGAGGCAATGTTTGTAAAGTGTGTCATATTAGTTATGAAGTCAATTTTGATTAAGTATGTATAACGATCATACGTTCAAAAATATTCCATCTACCGAAATGGTTTCTTTCACCAAACCCCCTACCCACGGGGAAATTTTGTAGACCATATTTTTCTGAAACTCTATGGTATAATGAACAGGTGAAGAGGCGAAAAGCTAAGAAAAAGTGGTATGATGTTGATTGTGATTCGCATTATAGACATTTGAAACAGCTATCTCGCAAGTTAGCATCAGATCCATTTAATTCTACGTTACGTAACAGGGTTTATTCTGAACGTAAAGAGTATTACAGATTATTGAGGGAAAAAGCAAAGATTATTTAAAGGAAAAATGTTAAGTGGTCTCCTGGAGAGTGAGAAAAGAAATCCTAAAGAGTTCTGGAATTGTGTAAATGATTTATTAGAAAAAACAAAAGGCTGATCCTTCTTCTGAAATATCAGCTTGCACATGGACAGAATACTTCAAGTCTCTCATGAACATTGATTATGTGAATAATTTTGATGATGAATTAGCTTCTGAAACTTGTAATGTATTTGAAAGCTATGATAATACTATTATTAACAAAAGTATTTCTACTGATGAAGTTTTGAAAGCAGTAAAATTTTTAAGACGTGGTAAATCTTGTGGTATCGATGAGATTTCAAATGAAATGTTGCATATGTCTGTACCATTTCTTTTGGAACATTATACAATTATATTCAACCAAATACTTCAGAAAGGTATATACCCTTCATCATGGAAAGAAAACATTATCAAGCCCATCTACAAAGGGGGTGGGGCTAATAATCCAAGCAATTATAGAGGTATCTCCATATCAAGTTGTTTTAGTAAACTTTTTACAAGAGTTCTGTTCAATCGCTTAGATACCTATATTGAGAGAAATCAAATTATTGGACCTGAACAAATAGGCTTTCGTAAAAATTGTCGCACTAGCGATCACATCCTGACCCTGAAAACAATTATTGATAATGCCTTTAAGCTTTCAAAAAATATTTATGCTTGCTTCGTTGACCTAAGCAAAGCATTTGACACGGTTAACAGGTGTGCACTGTTTCACAAAATGTACAAGTACAATATTAAAGGTCCATTTCTTAACATTTTGAAGGATATGTATGCCTCTTTGTCATTTTGTGTGAAAACACAAAGTGGTCTAGGGGCAAGTTTTGAGACCAAAATTGGGGTAAAACAAGGATGTATATTAAGCCCTACATTATTCTCCTTATACCTTAATGATTTAGATAGTTTTTTTGATAATTCATGCGATCCTGTCTATGTAGATGCTACATATGTGTCAAGCCTCCTATATGCTGATGATATTGTACTTATTGCTAAAACTGCAACAGGACTTCAGTCAGCTATGAATAAGTTGGGGGATTTTTGTCTCTCATGGAATTTATCAGTTAATATTTCTAAAACAAAAGTTATCATATTCAACAAGTCAGGTAGAGTTCTTAAAGGTTTTTCATTCAAATACATGCAAACAGAGGTTGAGATTGTACAGGAATACAAATATCTAGGTATCATTTTCAGAGCATCCGGTGTTTCCACCCAAGCCATTAAGTACTTGTGCAACAAAGCACTAAAAGCAACATTTAGTATTAAAAAAGCTTTGGCAGGAGAAAACATGAATACTGATTTATATTTGAAGGTGTATGAACATTGTGTCAAACCAATACTTCTATATTGTAGGGAAGTATTGTCTTTAGATTTTATTGTAAATAAAGATAATTTAATTAGTTTTGAACATAGATATGATCTGCTACAACAAGAAAAAACTCAAGTTCGCTTTTTGAAATCAGTCATGGGTGTAAACAAGTATGCAAGCAATAATGCAGTAAGATCAGAATTTGGAATCTTTCCTTTGGCTGTATACGGTTCGAAATATTCTTGTGCCTTTTGGACACATCTGATTAATTTAAATCAGAATTCTCTTGCATACAAATCATATTTAGATAGTTGCTCCCTTCCCAAAGGTTTCGCGAGTAAATTCAAATTATTTATGAAGATTATTGGATTTGAACATGTATGGAATAATCACTTCACATTCTCCAAAAATAAACTGAAAAATTCAATTTATAACAAACTAAAAGAATCTTATGTACATTATTGGAAAAAATGTATGTTCGATGATAGCAATAACAAACTTAGAACCTTCAGAACCTTTAAGATAAATTATGAGAAAGAAATGTATTTGCGCATAAATGATTTGCCAAGAGAACAAATTACATCATTTGCCAAATTTCGTGTAAGTGCACATAATCTTCAAATTGAAAAGGGTAGGCACCAAAAGAAACCTTTCATAGACAGAATTTGTCCTCTTTGTAAATCACAAGTTGAAACTGAAGCCCACTTCTTATTACAATGCCAGTCTTTATCAGATAGCAGAAAAATATTCTTTGCTGAGGTAGAACGCATCACACCTTCTTTTAAAATCATGAATGATGATGATAAATTTAAATACATTTTAGAAATCAAAAAATATGATGTGTTGCAAACTTGTATAGCATATGTTCACAAAATGTTTGAAGAAAGAGATAATCTACTCGCAAAAACAGCTGCAAACTCTTGAGTTTCCTTTTATTTCAGTGTATTAATTCGGAGACCTTAGTATGTACCTCGTATATCCATCTTCTTGGTAAAGAAAACTTGCTTTGTACTAAACTTTGTTGACCCTTATTATGAAAATATAGCAGAATTAATTAATTAGTAGATGAATATGAAAATGTAAATTGCTATCTGCTGCTTCTTTAGGTCTTTATAAGTCTTAGATTCATTTATTTATTTTCTTTAAAGGTTTTCAGTTTTATTTTTGTTCATAAACTTATTGAATGCAAACATATTATAATATATGCATTTTTTAGGGTAATCGTTACCTTCATAATTGGTCATAGATACCGTGAAATTAATTATATATATATATATATATATATATATATATATATATATATATATATATATATATATATATATATATATATATATATATATATATATATATATATATATATGTGTGTATATATATATATATATAAAAAAAAAAGATTAACTTTGGGCAAGTATTTTGAGTGTGATTCTTAAGCATAGCAATAGCTGCTTTCTTCTAGCTCTGGTTGCAATGATTTTGAATTACATTATCATGATTTGAACCTGGTTCTCGATATGTATGCTGATATTTTATATCGGTTCTTTAATCTTAAATTATATACCCATCTGATATATACCTTTTGATAAGTTCTGCCTTGTATGTTTATTGTATGTATGTTCTTGGTGACAATCCTATAACTGGATTTTTTAAACCAATAAAGGAATTTGAATTTGAATTTGAATTTTGAACATATTGGACTTGTTGCAACTTTTGTCAGATACGTTTTTCGAAGTACCTTCCAGAATTTCAAAATCGATTTCAAGAGAGTACCTTACAAATTAAAATCAAAATGAAAGAAAGGTGTATTATTTTATCTATCTTTGTGTTGTCAAATATTTGCAAGGCCCATGTTTATGAAATATTTTGGATAATCTAGTCACATTGAGAGGTATCATATAGTATAATATACGTTGCCCTTATTACCCAAAGAAAAGTATGAAAAAAATTTGGAATTTTGGTAACGCTGTAAATTGTAAACAAAATATTTTGATACTTGCAATGACTCTGACAAATCGGGCATTTTGGAGAATGGTTACAAAAAAGTCAGGTAGCCATCAACGTTTCAAAACCAGGTTTTAGGTATACAAAGTAAAAAGAAGAGTCGAAATGTCCAAAGGTTATCTCGTAAAACCCCTCGCAAAAGCGTGTATTCGAAGATAAATACGTTACTTTTGAATTTTAAAGAAAGGAATACAGATTGAAATTCATTTTCAATCTCTGCTAAGCTGGGAACATTATTAACAGCGCTTTTCTTAAAGTCAAAGGAAACTTTTTTTAGACTTTATACCACTCTTGCCAGTTCCAAAGATTGGAAGTAAAATACGTTTAATTTGAGTTTCAAATAAATGCATTCAAAATGTAAGTGCATTTATCAATGCCCCACTGACAATTTTGTTTTAATGTGTTTTTCCAAAGGAAACTGGTTATCTTTGAAAGATTTCAAGATTTGTTTAAATTCTGGCGATTGAGCCGTATGCAAAATATGTTGCTCTAAAGGAAACAATTGACCCATCGAATACTTAAACCTAGGATCAAATAGCATCTGATTGCAGTTGTTGATAAATCCCTCCTAAACAAGTCTGCCCCATTGCTATTGAAAGTATTCTTTAGATATCAGAATTCATTATTAATCATTTTAAGACGCATTGTGGTTTTTAAAAACCTTTAAAATATGTATCTACACATTCTATGTATAATCAGACACCGTTATCACATCAATGCATCAAACACATTTCTGTGGCAGCTTATGGTTACTTCAATGGTGTCAGCTATTTTCCATTTTGTTAGAATAAAATTGATTATAAATCTACGTTATTTTTTTAACGAGTGGATACGGTTTTTATCGTGGAAAAATGGTGATTAAAATATCATATTAAAAAAGCTGTTTTCACATACTTTTTAAACAAATTGTCTATCGTTTAAGTACAAAAAGGCTGACAAAAAGGTACAAATCAAGTTAAAAAGTTTCTCCTATAGTCGGCAATGATAGTTACTCGGCTCGATACACATTTCTAGCGCATTTGACGTCAAACCATGGGGGCCAGGTGTCATCAGCCTGAACTATCGGGCTGATTATCATAAATCTTGGTTGTATAAGGAGATGGAGGAACCAAAAGTATGGTGTGATGAATGACATCGTGTGAGAAATACCAGGAATCCATGGTTATGTGCATCAACTACTTTGATATGAGTGTAATACTGTTAAAATGGTTTGATATTCCCTTGAAAGCCTATTCAAAGTTGTGTATTGTTTCCAAATAAATGTGAATTACATTGCAGATAATACAAGTTTTGCCAAGATCTTAAATTGTTGAACTTGCGCAATGCGGATCAATGCTGAAATTTTAAAAGATTATGGTCATTTAATGTTCAAATGTTTAGAAAATTGCCACTTAATCTTGATTTTGTTATTTAAGAGTGTAATATATATTATATTTAATTGATTTTGCCTAGGAAATGAAACATAAAAGCAGCTACAAAAGGACGACAAGAAGTACATAAATTGTAATTGTTAAGACTCAAAAAATACCAATACTATCAATTCTTACAAAACTAAAGGTTTTATTAATACAGAAATACTTACAGAGTAGTACGTTTTGCTTTTGATCTAGTCACCTACTACAAGTAATTTCTATGCAAAAAGAAATAAGTCTTAGAATAAACGCATCTGTCTTATCTAATATTCTTCAACAATATATGAATTATGATAAATTACTTTAGCAGTATGATTCATCATTTTAAAGTTCTTAATCAAATAAAACCGAAAACACGTTTCATACAAATAAATAGATTGTTTGATAGATCTAAGACACATGCTTATAGGGCTGTGTGAGTGATTACGGGTAAATGTCTGGTGATTTTACATTCCATATTCATTTCTGTTTTATATTGTCTGCTGACTTTGAATATATATGTACACGCAGTTTGAATTAAAAAAGAACGAATGAATTGTTCAAGAATTATTTTATTTGTGGCCACATGGTTCTTGGGCATTATTGTCGAAATGTACTCATGTGCACAAATTACAGGCTCTTCTACATACCGTTTATTTTTCATCCAACCAGCCATAAAACAGCCAGTAAAACATGCATTAAAAACCGAAACAATCCATTAAAAACAAATTAACCAATAATTTGAATTTAAGAAACAGCAGTTTAACAATAAAGTGCCTGATTGAAGGTAACAAGTGAACCAATACACAAAATTGGAGATAAATGATAAAAATGCTCAAGTAACAAAGTAAATTTGCAAGAAGTTTCAATTAATCAATTTGATAGTTGTCATGACGCAATATGTGATAGATGTAATAGTTATAGTTCATTTCTGACAATGTACACGATATAACCTAAGCGGAGCGTTAGCGAAGCGCAAGGTTATACGCGTAAATTGTCAGAATATGAACTATAACTGTTTTACCGATCGACTTATTTTTTCACCGAATAAGGCTATGTCAAACGAGTTGAACGTCAATCAATGATGTCATTCATTTTTGTTGCGTCATCCATTCTTCAATCAAATCGAGGTAAATAAAAAGTGGGAGGAGCGAATTAAATCTCCATCGGGTTACTGTAGATAATTAATCATTTGGTGGGACAAATTCATTTGAGAACGTTCGGTGAACAAAACCTCGTGGTTGCAACTGTTGGATTTTGTATTCTATTTAGTAATAAGCTTTTCGCGGAAATTTTGTCTCTCTTAATGGGGATTTTGTAATTGTGGATAAACACTCATCTATTATGGCATCTTTAGTCGCGCAACTGGTAGCTCGGCGGTGGTCATTCAAAAGGTCCTGGATTCGATCCCCGACGGCGGCACTCATCCATTGCGACTATTTTTCTCCCACCAATGGGTCGATAATCGTAGATGTTGAATAGTAGCTGGAGGATAGAAAAAAAAGAGTATTGGTAGTACTGGTGTTAGAAATACCAGGAATCCATTGTTAGGTAACACAGCCGCTGCGATATAACTGAAAGATTGTTGAAAGCGGCGTCGAACCCCATGTAAACAAACGAAACAATCGCATATTCATGGTCAATACTATTTTGTTTGCAACAAGCAAAATTACTAACGCATTGAAAAGATATAGTTACCAAGTTTTGGTTCCACTACGATATTAGGTCAAAGTTAAACAGATCACACTGACTTTCGATACTGGTCAGCTATCGAAGGACTACTAACCTGTTTCGAATCGATTTGTTTTTGCAAATATTTATATCCATAGAATCATTTAAGTAGGCCGATTACAAATTGTTCTACAATTGTTTGCCTACAATACCTTTCAAAGTGCCAAGCAAACTGGTCGATCTTTCTTACTGCTGTGCTATACATGGGTATAGATTAATATTTCATAATAAGAATCAGTTATATGAAAGCCTAATCTTATCTTGATTAACATGCAGACAAATTATTCAAGAATTTCACCTCCTTTTAAAGAACAATTTTGTATAAGCATAACTTAAAAAATTAAAAAAAAATACGTTTTTTAAAATACTCGATTCAAGACAAAGATTTCTCGAGACATGTTATCAGACTAGATTATGACGACACTGTTTGGTTTTGAGTGTAGTCTCCGCCCATAATGACCGATATTCACGTATCTCACTTATTCGAGCAGATCGGTCAGGTTATGGGATATTTTTTGAATTTCAAACGAAATAGCGGCCTCTCATTGGCGTAAAAAATAGGGCGATCGGTAAAGATATATACAATTGCGGCGAATACATTTTTCTCTGCGGTTAAACAATCAGTATTATACTACACAAAGTAAAAATACATATCTATCAAAAAGTCAGAATTCTCTTTAACATGTACAAGTGCTGTGCTGATTTATAAGTGTGAAAGGATTTCAGAAATTAACATGTATTAATATCTTTGTTATTTCACAATAATGATCTTAATTTAATAATCAATACTCTAACTTTGCGGTATGTGATACTACAGTTTATATTGACTTTTTTGTGATTTATCACTTCACACAAAGAGACAAAACGTGCAAACTAGCATTACATAAGAATTTCATTCTTGCTTGTGCAAAGACATAGAACTGACTTCTCAACCAAGGTATAAATTCAATTGTATTTACTGACAATGTATCTACGCTCTTGCATAAGCTATGTATTTGACTTCAGTATTTGTCTATTTTCTGGAAAATAGAACTGACAGCTGGAAATGTAAATTGTAAGAACTTTAAACCCATGTTAGCGTAAAATGAAACCAGTTAAACGAATCCTGGTAAAATATATTGAGGTAACGTATTTTACAACTTTCCATCAAAGACAGAGTAATTGTTGTAATGATGTCATCGCGCTTAATGATTCTCTTGCTTTGTTTTTCCCTTTCTTTTCCTTCTTTATTATTATTTAAGATTGTTTTGCGAGATAATAGTAGTAAATTTTACCTCCTATTCTTCTTTCCGTTCATTAGGCGTATATTAAATTACATGACGTAAAGGGTTTAGATGAAAATTTGCTCAAATCTGATCATTTTTACTTATAAAACAAGTTTTGTGCACACCGAATGTCATATCCAAATGCGGAGCCATCACATTGTGTTTAAAGATTTGCCAACAGGTGTTAACCATGAATATTCTCAAATTCTAAATATAAACTAGTAAAGAGGAACATTCTAGTAATTGTAACATATAATTCATGTACTTTTATGATTCATACAAGATCCATTGGTTGTTTGATCAATGATCATGCACGACATTCAATTTGAAATTGAAATACTCTTAAAGAAAAAAGCAATTTACGTAGATCATAGCAAGGGGATTAAAAGTTACGTATCTTACCAAAGCCTTTCTAGCTAGAGAGGTAACATGTCTGAAACGTTGCTTATACATGAATCTTTCTAAAAATCATAGTGTGCAACAGTGTTCGTCCCCCCCCCCCCCCCCCCCGGGAAACAGGGGCCCTAGTAGCCCACAGTCTAATGGTGCTTGATAAACGGTTTAAGCATCATTTTCCTTTTTCCTTTTATGAGGAAAAAGAGTTGATTTTTTGTAAACAAATTTGATCTAAAGCAATGACCATACAGACTTTGTTTTCTTACAATAGCGATTTAAAATCTTGCGACGTATTTTTTCATTCGCTTGCTTATTTTCTTGTCAACAATCGAAAATTAGACCGATTTTCAATTTAAAAAAAAAGGCGGAATTCCATTTTAGCTGTTGTCCCTTGAATTGAAAAAAACTGATTACACAAATTCTTTTTGTCAAAATTAAAAATAAATCAAGATCTGATTAACGAAACTGATATAAAATATTTCAGATTGCAAATTTTTGTGACTGTGATGTTCGACAGTTTCCTTTCGATAAGTTTCCTGACCACGTGCGTATACCAAAGGGGTATGCATGGAAGCCGATTCTCATGCAGGTAACATGGCGGATAATCACGTGACATAACAGTGTCTGAGAATCGTAATTAATTCTGTCAATTTGACAAATTTGGCAGATAAGGTGGAAGAACGTCGGAAATTTGCTAGATAATAAAGTTTCTCTTTTTAATCCGATAAAAAAGTTACTGGCGACCAAGTAAAATATCACTTGGTCGCCAGTAATTTTTTCATCAGCAGATTTTCGCAAAGGTACGCAATTTCCAGCATATTCGTGGCATTATTTCGCCTTTTCTTTTTCAACTCTATAAACCCGATCATGCATTTTCAGAATTATCGAAAATTATCTGTGTATCCTTGTCACGTGACTCCCCGCCTTGGGTAAGGCTAATGATTTGACTGTTTCGGTATTTCGGGGTGTAAGACTGAAACGAAACAACACAAAGATGAAGGGAACTGATATTTTCGCTTTTTTTTAAATTCCAGTTCCTGTACTATTATATATTTATAACTGTCCAAAAATTAGTTGCTTTTTTGTATAGTACTAACTTCTAGACGAAATAATCCGGCTAAAAAAAAAATGGTTGTTTCGATTGATAGATCGATTTTTTTTTTTGACAGGGACAATCTGTTTATTACAAATAAACTGAAAACCATCGAGGCAAGCTACGTTATACGTTGAAGTAGAACAATTACGCCTTACGAATGAAGCTTTGTTGGGTCATATTTGTAACAAATCATATATGTAACACATTTGTAACGTACATGGTCACATTCGTAACAGATAAAGTGTGTTACAAATGTGTTTGTCCGAAATGGAGGTTGACATGAGAAGCATATATGTAACAGGTTTAGTTGTCTATTTGTAGTCAAACAATGAACAGCAATAGCAACATCATTATATTCTTTACACAATTGATTTTATTCTCGATTGCAAATCAATAGTTAGCACATCAGAGCGATTGAGACTCACTCAAACTTGAATCAACCTCAAAGGAGAGAGAGAGAGAGAGAGAGAGAGAGAGAGAGAAAGAGAGAGAGAGAGAGAGAGAGAGGGGGGGGGTGACGTTTGAAATAATGATATTTGCCTAGGGTACCAGTGCATCTCGAGCTAGCACGTGAGTGTGTCCAGCAACATCCAAACAGCAAGAAAATTGATCTGCAGATTGGAACTCAAGGCAAAACACACATCATATAGATCAGCCTGTGCATCTGCAGTAGTATGAGATCAGTGAAAATTGATCATGTCCCGTCTTGATAATGTTTGCGAAGTTGCCAGTTAAGTGGCGTGAAGGTGACAGCCTAGTGGCTTTAAGTTGGCAGACTAGCAGGCATGTGTGGTAGTAATATGTACTGTTTTTAAATCAAAATTGACCTGTGACATATGTGATTTCATGTCACATCAAAAACCGGCATTGATCATATTCGTCACAAAATATGATTTCCGAGTCAAATATGTAACACATGTTACATATGTGATCATATATATGTAACAGGTGTTACATATATGATTTGTTACAAATATGATCCAACAAAGCTTCAAGAAAAAATGTCTTATGGCCTAGTCTTGGAAATCGCTTCAGCAAAGGAAATATTCACATACCAATAATGAATAAAAATGACCAGAAAGGTTGACGAATAATTATAACAATAACGCATGCAATCACTTTCACTTCCAATAGTGCAGCTCTGCGATCAGGATGTTACGAGCTGTTTGGAAACCGCTTTGCACGTGCTTTTGTGTGCCACCGGGGTATAATTTGAAAACGTTTATCACATTTTATGAGACTGTCCTCTGTTCGGGATAAAAGTGTTTCGCAAGCGCCTTGAGATGATATACATATAATGAATAACAGTAAATACTATTAAACTGATGTCTTAGGAATTTTTATTACCAGAATTTGAAAATAGGTCTTCATTCAACTTCTTATTTTCTTTTTTACTTTTTGGTAATTTTGCATGAAAAAAATGTTTTTTTCAAAAATCTAAATTTTCTCCGAAGTTTGCATGTAAAAATATGCTTTTATTTGTCAAATAATTGAGTTAAGTGAACCAGACGATAACGTTTTATTTTTTTTTCAACTTATCTTCTCTTTTCAGTATTGAAACATGTCTTGCGTATTTCAGCTCGTTGCAAAGGAGCATCCGTTTGTGATATGGCTTGACGCAGCAGTTCGATTTACAACCAAAAACATCGACAGTTTGCTAAAGACGGCTAGAGATCATGGTCTGATAGCATTCGGAGCACATCACAGCATTGCTCAACAAACGTCGATAGAAACTTTTCGATTCTTAAACGAGCTCCCGTGTTTATACCTTAAGCATAATGAACCGGAGGCCGGTTTCATTTCTGTGTACATGACACCGTTTATAAAACAGTACTTCATGATACCTTGGGTGTCCTGCGCTCTTATTACAGAGTGTATGGTAACTAGTGGAAATCCTGATGTTATACAAAAATGTAATGGTCGGAGATATTATCTTCATTGTCACAGATTTGATCAGGCCGTTCTAGGGATACTGATGCACAGATTGTTTAATAAGGAAATGAAACGTCACTACATACCTCTAGGAAAATTCGGATACATGTGTCGAGAGTGCACGAAATTGTAGGAAAAAAAATCATGACCCTCTTAAAACAATAACTCTAATCCTAGTGAATTTATTTATAGTCAACAACAACGTGAAATTGACATTTCATTTTGATCAAAACCATTCTAAAACACTCGCTTAGCGTTTTATTCATTCATTCCAAAGACTCACTCAAATTATTCAAAAACGCTCCAAACCTACTAAAAATGAATCAATAACGTCATTAAAGGTGGAAGAGGACAATAGCTTTTTTTAATAATTGAATAAATATTGGTATCAATGGTAACGTTGTCTAAGTGCAATCTAAACGGTGTTTTTTTTTCAACGTTCAATTCAGAATTTACGTTACCATGAATGCGTTAGAATGACGATTTCGCGCGTTTTTCACAAATGGCCCTACCCCATCTTAAACGCTTACCGTGATCATATTCAAGACGATTCAATGAAATGGAAAACACCAATATGACGCCAAATAAATTGTGAACATTGACATGTAATCTGGAAATACTTATATTCAACGATAGAAACATGTCATTAAATAAAAGTTAAATTTTCCAAAATTTTCGGTCCGAAAAAATAGCATTAAACTTTTTTTTTTTCAAAAAATTGGCCCGATGAAATTTAATATTTCATTTTCGTATTTCCATATGTACTGCGAAGTTTTGGTGTATTGAAATGAAATTTTGAGGTCCTTTTCCTTAAAGGCCATTGAACAAGTCTCGGAATTTTGACCTTTTTATACTTATAGATCGCAAATTAATCAAAATTAATATATATATATATATATATATATATATATATAATTTAGAAAATAAATAGGTGTAATTTGAACGTCAATGTCATAGATTTAACGTCCAAATGCCAACCTTTAAATCTAGATTATAAAAAAAAAATTTAAAATACAACATAACATAACAAAACTAGAATTTGAGAAAATAATATCGAAAAAGAAGCTAGAAAAATTGCGATTTCACTGACATAATACAAATTGTACAAATTGTAAGCGCCTGATAGGTTCTTGAAGAAATAGGAAGCCATTTATATAAGTAATATACATATATAATTAAAGGGGGGTTATAAATAATCGCTTATTTTGTTCATCCTGAATCAAATTTGCGATATTGTATTACCTCCTATTAAATTCACTCAAAAGTGTCTCCACATACTCATTTAATTTCATTCCAAAAAAATTCGAAATTCATTCACCTTATATATATAAGGCCACCGGCCCAAAATACAACATTTTGTGAAACCGTACAAGAAACAAATACAATATAATCCACTGCCCCTTAACGACAATCAATCTTCTCTATCAGTTTCATTATATTAATTGATGTATTTTTAACTGTATTTGGATGAGTATTTACCAATAGACTGTTGAAAGCGTCTCGTTCTCTACGACCATTATACCAACTATATAAGTAAATAAGCCTTAAATCTTTAAATTGTTCACACTCGAAGAATGCATGATATTCATCTTCTGTTTTAACAATGTCGCTTGATACGAAACAATACATGCAAATTCTATCCTCTCTATTTAAAACAGGGTTGATAATCGTAGACCTATGTGAGATAGCAGCTGGAGGTTAGGAAAGAATGTGATGGTTGTACTGGTGAGAGAAATACCAGGGATCCATTGTTAGGTGCTCCAGCCGCCGCGATATAACTGAAATAATGTTGAAAGCGGCGTTAAACTCCATTCAATCAATCAATCAATCTATTTAAAACAAAATGCTTTCCCAACTCAATGTTTAGTTTATGATTAGAACAACGGAAACGTGCTACAGCTTTTCTGTGCTTAAACGGTAAGCCAAACATTAAATATTTTTCAGGCTCTAAAACAGATTTAAAATGCTTGTTAGTGTCACATCGTGTAGAATTGTTAATGTCGTTGTGCCAGTCTTGTCTAGCGCAGTCCGACACTCGTTGTTTAAACATACGTAAAAATTGGTTTTCGTCTCCTATATCTTGTGCGATCTAAACGTATCCAAAGCCATACCTAAACAGAATATTTTTTACTTTGGTTGCCCATGTATATCTATTATTTTCATCAAATGACTTTAGCATCTTATAACAATTTAAAGCAATTCTGTTGTTTGGCATGCGCAACAGATGACACCAAAATTTAAAACATTTCGTGTAATAAATAACATACATCGGAAGATGCCCACAGTCGCCAAGAACCATAGTATTATTACTTGTAGAGTTAATACCCATAAAATATCTGAAAATTCTAATTGCGCTTTTTCCGTAGCTTCGCTATAGGTTGTACCCCAAATTTCAGCCTCGAAAGTTAGAATAGGTGCTATCATACTGTCAAACAGTTTAAAAGCATCAGAATGCAAAAAAAACCGAATGAATTTTGAAGCTGTTTTATAGAAGGAAGTGCTTTGCGCCCTTGTTCTGCAAGCTGAGTTTGTGCTGCAGTCCAAGGTAACGTAGGTGTGAATACGAGACCCATATACTTATATTTAGAGACTACATTTACAAAGTTTCCATTATAATACCACTTTTCGTAGTTTCGCAACGGGCCATCGTTTCTAAAACAATTATTTCAGTTTTATTCAAATTAACTTTCATTCCTGAATATTCACAGAAACTAGAGAGACCATTCAATTGTTGCTGTAAATGTATCGCCGTGTCTGCACAGCTCGCTACATCGTCTGCATACATTAATCAGTAAATATCGTTAATTTGTGATGTAATGAAAATTCCTTGTTTACATTTTGCTTTGATAAAATTCCATAAATCATTTATGTAGATAATGAAAAATATACATGAATTTGCACTCCTTGTCTCGTGCCTTTATTGCAAGTAAATGGACTTGAGATATCATCTGCGTCGACTCTCATATGCGCTCGTAATTTAGAATACATTGAGACAAGTACATTTAACACTTTTCCATTCATTCCCTTTTGGGTTAAACTAGCAAACAATTTGTAGTGTTCAATCGAATTAAAAGCTTTTTCGAAGTCTATGAATAGAATATAACAACGTCCTCCCTTTTTGGAGATATATTTTTGTATTATACTTTGTAAACTGAACAGATTATCAAGCACTGAATAACCACTTCTAAATCCAGATTGGCACTCACCAATAAGATTATATAAATCTGCCAATTTCTGTATTCTTTCGTTAACAATGTTTGAGAAAATCTTATATACAGCATTAATCATTGATATACCTCTATAATCAGATGGGTTACTTTTGCATCCAGACTTAAAAATAGGAACTATAATGCTGTCACTCCATGTTTGAGGAAAATCTCCAGTATCGAGAATTTTGTTTAAAAGTTTGTTCAAAATAGGCATTATTAAATTTTCTGAATGTTTATAAAATTCGGCACTGATACCGTCAGTACCCTGTGATTTCCCAACCGATAATTTTTTAATACTTCTCGAAATTTCACTGTCAGTTATTGGCCGATTTAAAATATCAGTATTATCATCATTTTGGCCTACGTTATTCAGGTCTAATGAATTCAATGGCACTTCGTTGTCTGTGTGCAGTTATGAATGAAAATGATAATGCCATGCCTCTGCAGCAATGCTTTTATCAGAAACTTATTTCTTTTTATCAACTTTTATTGTTTTCCAAAATAATGCAGGGTTTTTAGCAGTACTTAGCAATTTTGACCTATTTGTGCGTTGAAATGATAACTTTTTAGCTTTGCATCAATTTTTAAAGGTATTTCTCGCTCCCTTGTATTTTAAGAAATCTGAATTCTCATTTGTCCATCTAAAACGTCTAAGTAATGAGTATTTATTTTTCTTGCTTCGTACACAATCTTTGTCCCACCATAAAGGTTGATCATTCGTGTCATCATAAGATGTATGGGGTCATACCCGCATAATACATTCAACGGCCGACTTTTGATATAATTGTTCGATTTGTAGGACAGCTTTGGAAATGTCAGTATCATTCCGTCATCAACTGACCAAAAATTCCTTTCAAAGATTGTATTAACAGCTTCATTTTTCTTCTAAATATACTTTTTATTCCTTATTTTTTTAATCGAAGAATTTTGTACAATGTTATAGTAAACATTCTGAGAAATCGTTGCTCTATCTAAGCTTGAGAATTTCAGCTGTGAATAGATTGGGAAATGGTCGGAGATATCGAGACTTTCAACATTGAAATAAGAAATACAATCAAATAACTCCGATGAAGTAATATGGTAGTCCACTACACTATGACCCTCATTTGCAATGCACGTAAAGTTACCGGAAATGTCAGCCGACAATCTTCCATTAACTATATGTACATTGTATGAGCAGCAAAGATTCACCAATGACCGACCAAAAGCATTTACTTCTGTATCCTTATTTTGGCGCTTTCAATTAAAGCATTCATTATCATAATTAACGTCAGTCTGAAATATATAGTTAAGGTTGTCTGATAAGATATAAATCGTTTAAATTTCCAGTTCTTGCATTGAAATCACCTGCAAAATAAAAATAACATCTTGGTACATATTCTTTAGAGTACCAAGATTTTACTCTAATAAAATAATTCCATTAGACACCTCAGTATTTCTGTATATGGATGAACCATCTGGTGAAACAAATTATGCAATATACAATATGATATCATTCATATTTTCAAATTTACGTGTACTAAGGTATAACACAATTCAATCTATAAACTCTGTACATATTTGTTTAATCAGACCAGACTGCACAAGCTCATCCTTAACCAAAACACTTACTCCTCCACTGTTACGTATTGCATGTCGTGATTTATTTCCGAATCAATATGGACATATGAAGAGAGAAAATCGTTAAATTCACTTTTAAACGAACTCCAGCTTTCTAACAAACCAATTATTTCAAAATTATAGAGATAATTTTTCAAACAAGTGACATCTTTATATTTACTAAGCCCATTCACATTCAATGTTATTATTTTTAAATGAGTGCAGTATTTGTCACGTTGCGATAGTAAAGTCACTGATCCTTGACCGTCCCCCTATCCAACCGAAAATCGTCCCTCCATTACGTCACTGTTGTTATCGTTCTGATCGTCCAATTGAAATTCACCACCTCGTGCGTCCGCGTTTTCATTTTCGCGCTCATCGTTTATGAATAGCTTAGAGCCCCGCCTCTTCTTCGGTCTACCTCGCGTTTTACCGACTTCAATTATCGATTTGTTCTCCACGTTGCCCCCAGCTGGGTGGGGGGGGGTAGAAATAGTCGGCTGCTGCCCATGTAGTCAATGGTATGACCCCTAACAAATGGGCCCGCCTGTTTGCCGTGGGTGGAGACTCGTAATGCCGGAAAAGAGGGCCCTGGTAGTTGAGGGAAGCCCAGGGATCTCCAGCTTCTCAACACGCTGCTTTGGCCTCGGCTTCGGCTGAAACGGGAGCCTGGATGGGCCCAGTCTAGGCAATCGACTGGCGTTTTAGACTGGGGCATCTACTTTTGTAATATGAAATATTTTGTTATATTAAAGATGTTCTGTCATGATTCTAATGACACATTACTAAACAATTTGTTGTACCAAATTTCTTTGAAAACACTTTGGTATAAATGTCATTGTTGTAGTAATTGCAAAGGTTTATATGCCTGTGTCACTCATATTTTATATTTTAGTAGCATTTGAGTCCTTGTCTATATAGGCTCATGGGCTAATCGGGTTGAATAGATTTTGTGATTTGGCATTATTTGCATGGCTTGATTCTTAGTTAGAAAATTGTTCGTGCAATCGCTGTCGACTCATTTTGTCATTTCGGCTCGAGTATACTATTCGGGTAGCCCCGGCATGGGGGGCTGGAAACCCGCCCTTTCATGTCCCCTTGTAGGACTCCGTGGAGGGTGGTGGCCCCGGATAGTGAATACCAACTTAAATTAATATGGAGACCTTCACGAAAAAACGAAAAAATGATGAAGAAGATTTTGAACACGGACCTTCCCATCTCGGACCTGGCTTTCAATCAACGACTCAAGCTTTTTCCAGATTTTTGGTTGTTGATGCATTAGACAAAGATACGAATCTTACCAAACTTTCGCCTTTTGTAATTGAAAAGGTGTTACAGTCAGTGATTGGACAGCCCAAATCGGTTAAAAAACTTAAGTCTGGTGGACTTCTTATCGAAGTTGAACAGCAAGTCCATGCTGAAAATTTAATGAAGATGACTACTTTTTTCAACACTCCAGTCACTTGTTCGCCGCATCAAACTCTTAATACTTCAAGAGGTGTGATTCGGTGTAGAGACTTGGAGGGGATAAGTGAAACTGAAATAATTGGCGAATTGAAATATCAAAATGTTACCAACGCCAAACGCATTTCTGTTTATAGAGATGGTGTTAAGAAACAAACAAACACGATTATTTTGACATTTGGCTCTGCAATTCTACCGAAAACAATCAAAGTTGGATATTTGAGGGTAAATGTAGATCTTTATATCCCAAATCCCCTCCAGTGTTACAAATGCTATTAATATGGGCACCATGAGAACAAATGTAGAGAAAAGGTTGAAGATCTGTGTAGCCGTTGTGGTGAGGAGTGGTACCTTCACCACTGCCAGGATTGTACTAATCCCATAAAATGTCTGAATTGCGGCGGCGAGCACACAGCAACTTCAAGAAAATGCCCTGTCTGGAAAAGGGAGAAAGAAATTGTTACTCTTAAGTACAAAGAAAGTCTCTCTTTCCCAGAAGCAAGGAAGATAGTAGAAAACAGGATCAATTTAACTAATACATATGCCCAGAAAGCTTCAGCTCAGGTTAACAAAGACGAATGTCAGAATTGCAAGGATTTGTTCAATAAACTCTGTATTTTATTCCCTGAAAAGAAAGATGAAATTGCAAAATTGTTTCCGAACTCTAAAACCGTTTCGCCATCTACACCATCAAGTAAAGAGAAAAATCCTTCAACTCCCTTAATTGTTGAAAAGAACAGACCTGCTGCCCAATCAAAAACCGTCACTGCTTCCCCAAACTTTTCCAATTCAGGAAATAAAACATCAGTATCTAGGAAACCAAGCCCGGAATCTCTGGAGATGGAAAAAGTTATTGATGAAGATAAAGCAGATATGATCATGAGAAAGAAAGCACAGATACAGCTTGAAAAGTTAAATCCTCCTGTGATAGCTACTTCAAATCGCTTTGCCGATTTGAGTACTAACGAGGAGGAAAATGAAGATGATAACAAAATGGATGACGATTCTAAAGATCAAGACCCTTCGGATTGGAACAACAATCCGGAGCAATGGAGAGACCCTCTCCATGAGTCTAAAAGACTTAAATCTAACACATCTTTGGATGTCTCACAAATCAAACCAAGTGAACATCCGGATGTCATTAGGCAAGGTGCGGGAATTATTAAACTATCTGCTAAAAAATGAATAATAACATACTTCCAACAATAATTTGTATTTTACCCATATAACCTTTATAATGGCGAATAACATTTTACAATGGAATTGTCGCAGCATCAAAGCCAACTTTGAAGAAATGAATCTATTAGTTTCTTATGGAATACCAGTGGCAATCTGTTGCAAGAGACTTTTCTTAAAGATTCTGATAAATTCTCTTTTAAGTACCACTCCTGCTATTTGAAAAATTTTGAAGGGAATGAGAAAGCTTCTGGCGGTGTCGGAATTATTGTTAACAACCATGTTCCTCATCGCATCATTCCTCTAAACACTTCGCTACAAGCTATAGCTGTAAGCGTAAACCTTAATAAAACAATAACCCTTTGTTCAATTTATCTTCCTCCTAGTTCTCCTATTCATCGTAGGAAACTAGACGATCTTGTCGAGCAGTTACCAAAGCCTTTCATATTAATGGTAGATTTCAATTCCCAACATACGCTTTGGGGATGCACTAATACAAACTACAAAGGTCGGTTAATTGAAGATTTCATATCAAATCATGATCTTGTTTTATTAAATGATAAATCCCCCACCTATCATCATCCAGCTACTGGTTCATATTCTTCACTGGATTTAACTGTTTGCAATCCAGACATTTTCCCGGCTTTTAGCTGGAAAGTGGACTCTGATCTTCATGGTAGTGACCATTTTCCTATTCATATTTCTGAATTAGGACCATCGGTTCAAGAACGCCCAAGGCGTTGGAAACTCCATAAAGCTAATTGGGAGTTGTTCAAAACTATCTGCGAACAATCAATAAATCCACAGGCTTTTGAAGATTGTGAAAACTCTACAGAGCTTTTCACATCCTTACTATATTCGGCTGCAGAAAAAGCTATTCCTAGAACGTCGCCTGACCCTAAACACCCTAACAAACCATGGTTTAATGAAGATTGCAAAAGGGCTATAGCTGAGCGGAAATCTGCTCTCAGATCATTTGATTTGGGACCATCAAAAGAGAACCTTTACAAATTTAAAATTGCACGAGCCAAAGCTCGTCGTACCATTAAACAAAGTAAGCATTCGTCTTGTACACAGTATGTTTCTAGATTAAATTCTATATCATCTGTAAAAAAGACATGGGATATGGTGCGCAAAATCAGCGGAAAGAACGCGTCAATTGGAGTTGGTCATTTAAGAACTGACCTCAGTGACGTTTCTTCCAAGGCTAATATTGCGAATGTATTGGCAGATACGTTTGCCAAGAAGTCATCATCATCGAATTACTCACCTGCATTTCAAAAATTTAAAGGTGACAAAGAAAAGTCAAAACTTAACTTCAGTTCCAGTCGACTGGAACATTATAATAGAGACTTTTCATTCAAAGAATTGAAGAAGGCTTTAAAGAAATGTCATGACACTGCTGTTGGAAATGATAATATACATTATCAATTTCTTAAACGTTTGCCCTCTCGTTCTTTGCATTGCTTACTTGAAATTTATAATCAGGTATGGAAATCGGGAAGCATTCCAGCCTCTTGGCGGGAAGCTATCGTTATTCCTATACCTAAACCAGGTAAAGATTCTACAAATCCTTCAAACTATCGCCCTATTGCTTTAACTAGTTGCATTTGCAAAACCATGGAAAGAATGGTAAATGATCGTCTTGTCTGGTTTCTTGAAAAGAACCACCTTATCACGTCAGTCCAAAGTGGCTTTCGTAAACAAAGAAGCACTCTTGATCATCTAATCCGCTTCGAGACTTATATTCGAGAAGCTTTTAAAAAGAAAGAACACGTTGTTTCTGTGTTTTTCGATCTCGAAAGTGCTTATGATACCACATGGAAGTATGGAATAATGAATGACCTCTATGATTTCGGTATCCAAGGTCGCCTTGCCTATTTCATTTCTGCATTTTTTATGAACGTCAGTTTAGAGTCCGAGTTGGAGATACTTTGTTTGATCTCCATGAACAAGAAATGGGCGTTCCACAAGGAAGTATTTTGTCTGTGACGCTATTTAGTGTCAAAAATTGTTAAAACCGTTGTCCCTGGCGTGGAATGTTTTCTCTATGTTGATGACTTTTGCATCTGTTACAGATCAAAGCATATGTATACGATTGAAAGACAGCTACAGCAAGTCTTAAAAAATCTTTCAAAATGGTCAAATGAAAACGGCTTCAAGTTTTCCAAGACAAAAACTAAATGTATGCATTTTTGTCAATCTAGGAAAATGCACCCTGATCCAGAATTAAAGCTGGATGGAGTGCAAATTGAAGTTGTAAAAGAATTTAAATTCCTGGGACTCCTTTTCGGTTCTAAACTGTCGTTTATACCCCATATTGATAACTTGAAATAAGTGCTTAAAGGCGCTTAACCTTTTACGTGTTGTATCTAGTATGGACTGGGGAGCTGATAAAAAGGTCTTGTTACGCCTTTACAGGGCACTTGTCAGATCTAAATTAGATTATGGTTGTGTTGTTTACGGTTCTGCACGCCCTTCATACCTTCGCAAACTTGATACCATTCATAATCAAGGATTGCGCCTTGCGCTTGGTGCTTTTAGAACATCACTAGTTAATAGTCTTTACATTGAGGCAAATGAACCTTCCTTGAACCTAAGGAGGAAAAAGCTTTCAATGCAATACTATTTAAAGCTTTAATCTAATCCTGACAATCCCACGTATAAAGCTGTGTTTGAACCTAGACACAGACGGGATTTTAATAAGAAACCTAATACAATACCCCCGTTTAGCTTACGCTGCGAAGCAGATATTAAGTCTCTCGATTTTGATCTAGAGGATGTGGCAGAACAGATTGTTCCTGAAGTTCCTTTGTGGACTTCTAAAAGCCCCACATTTCTTTACGATCTTGCTTTTAGCAAAAAGGATACAACCGATCCAACTATTTTTAAAACAAAGTTTTTAGAAATTAAAGAGAAATACGCATCATATGAAGAGATTTATACAGACGGTTCAAAGGACGGCGAAAAAGTTGCCTCAGCCACCATTTTACATGGTGAAAAGTATCAATTCCGTTTGCCAAATAACTCTTCGATATTTTCAGCCGAGCTAAAGGCGATTGAAGTCGCACTCGATCATATAATCGAAGAGCGCTTCTCTCGCTACATTATTTTTACTGACTCTATGTCAAGCATACAAGCGATTGAGAACGAGAAAACCGACAATCCCCATATTGTTAGACTATTAGATTTAATAGCTCAGCTTCATGATGTTGATCTCGTTTTCTGCTGGCTTCCTAGCCACGTTGGTATTCGTGGTAGTGAGGAGGCAGATAAAGCTGCCAAGGAGGCATTATTACTCGAGATTTTACCCTCTTCAGTACCTTTTACTGATTTTAAACCTTTGATTCATGGTTTCATTCAGGAAGTCTGGAGGAACAGCTGGACTGATCCTGCGAACCAAAATAATAAACTTTATTCTGTTCGACAGGACCTCGGCGATTGGTTACCTGGTTACAGGTCAAACCGTCGCGAAGAGCTGATTCTGACTCGGTTACGCATTGGGCATACTTACTTAACGCACTCCTTCCTTTTAAAAGGAGAAGAGATGCCAATGTGTATTCCCTTTAATGCTCAATTAACTATCAAGCATATTTTTATAGTTTGTATTGATTTTTCTATTATCAGGGATAGATATTTTAAAGTTGATGGTATGGGGCAACTATTTGACCGTGTCAAACTAGAACTTATTTTTGACTTTTTAAAGGCAATTCATTTATATAGTAAAATCTGATTTTTAGTTTCTATAAATTGTATTTTCTTCTTAAGTCTTAAAATGGTTGTATTAAATTCTACCGTTTTCAATAGCTCTTTTGGCTGTTATTTCTTTTACATTTGAAAATTTCTTTTGGATTTTTATATGTATACTTTGAGATTGTTTTAAAATGTTGTCCACTTTATTACACGATTTACATCGTTTTATTTTAAAGTGTCAAATTATCTTAGTTTTGAAGGTATACGCCGCCTTTTAAAATAAGTTGTTTTTTAGAGTTTTGCGCCCAACATGACCTTAGTTGTCGACGGGCCTTAAAATACCATTCATTCATTCATTCATTGTTCTCCACGTCGTATTTTCTACTATTAACCTATCGTAATTTATCGCGGCATAGTTTCCACGTGCGCGTTCACTCACTAAACGTTTACCTAACTCTTTCCTACATTTCATTACCATTTTCAGTAAAATCTTCATGTACCGACAACTCGGAGTCTTTCAAGCAACCTCTAGTCCTGAGCAATATAGCCTCCTTATCCTTGAATCTGTTTAACTTAACAATAACTACGCATTTTTCAGGATCGGATGATTTGAGCCGATGTGCTCTTTCTATCTGAACGTCCTCCGTCTCCGGTAAATTCAACTCATTTGTTATGATAGAGCGTACCCTTTTCTCCGTGTTGCTCCATTTCTCATCGTATATGTCTGGCAGCCCTCTTATTTTCAAATTATTTCTACGGGAATGAGATTAAAGCTTATCGATTTTGGAGTTCAAATTTGACACTTCTTTCCACAATGTTTTGTTTTGCTCTTTCAATATATTATTTTCCATCCTTAAATTGGCGATTGAATCATTGATCTCGTCCACTTTCCCGTTTATTGATGCCAAATCTGTCCTAAATTATGACCTCATATCATGTAGGAACATAACTAAATCACTGTTTGTTGCCTTATCATTTTGTTTAGATTTAGTATTTTTTACCTCTTGTCACTGACTGATCCCGTGCAGGAGCAGGAGATTTTACCGCACCAGCGAATGAGAGCTGGCTCTGTCTTGTAGCCGGTCGCTGGGGTTGTTGTTCTATTCTTGCCCTGTAAACCTCTAACGTAACACCCATGGCTAATTTTCATCAATGATTACGGGTGTCGACAAAAATGCGTGCCGCCATTACCAGGGGCAGGTAATCCTTGTGAACTTCACGATGTTGTTATCTGTTCCTATTCATACATCTTTTTTCTAATTTCATTTTATTTATTAGTAAGTAAGTTTGTCGTTTAAATTAAAGAATACTGAAGAAATCAGAAGATATTCTTTTAGTCAATAAAATTACATGGGCGATCATTATGGCTCACTACAGTTTAAAAAGGTATAATTAATGGTTTTTGCCAGTAAAGATGCATCATTTTCACTGTGAATCATCGGATTTCCTAGCTCGATAACAATGTCTTAACTGAAATCGCAATTTTTTATATGAGACCCGTTAAGCGAAAAGGGACCATATGGGTAGTGCGTAAAGCGTCGACTGCAGTCAGACCGCACGAATTGCGCAGACTTACCGGGGTCGAAACTTTTCGCACTTTACCAATTTTCTTAATTTAGAATAATCAATCTATCTTCAAGTGATTTTGTTTTTTCAAATACGACCTCTGGTTGGCCTTTGCTGGATCCAATCTCTTTTTTTCAAATATTAACTGAGCGGAGATCCCGAATGGTCCCTTTTCGTGTGGCTGGTCACATATTATATTCCAGTGGGCGATCCAAATGTCGGAATTACAGCTTGTACAAATCTCTAGTTTTTCCAATGGCCAAAATAATAGTTTATCTTTCGGATTGTCTCCCTTGATAACAAAATAACTAAAACTTCATGGCGTTGGGGGAAGAAGAAACCGGGGTCAGATTGATACCATTTTCAAAACGCAATATCAAGGCATATCAAATATCTTATCCGTCTACTAAATGCATAGTGAAGACTCTGGTCAGACTGTGCGGTTTCACAGGCTGGTCAGACTCTTTGCTTTGCGCATATTTGAAATTGTTGGAAATCTCACGCACATGCTCATTTTTAACTTGCTTGTATTGGATGCGCTGCATCCCTAATTATAGAGTTCAGACATAGAAGTTATTGAAAAAGTATTCTTTGAATACCGAATTTATTAAACGAGTCATCTATAAAAAGATAAAAATGAGGCTACGCCGAGTTATTACCTGTTTTAGATGACGAGTTTAATAAATTAGGTATTTTATGAGCACAAATTTGATATTTTATCTATAACATGACCAGACTTTGCGCCAAAAATCGTCAAAATTCTTGAAATTCAATTTTTTACTTTACTTGAAACTTATAACGACGTTTAAAACTGGCGTCACAATGAATACTCTATGACGTTATTTTCGCGGTTAAATACAGCGGTGCTATTCTCTCTTAGCTTATTTGTATAGTTATTCCACTAATGAAACCAAAATATTCAAAAGTTAACTCGCCAAATTACGTCCTGTCAGTTCATTAATAACGCAGAATATATGGGTTTAGTTCCGCAAGAAAGAGTGAGGGTCGAGAAACCGTAATCTCCTATCATTTTCAATGTAAAATTGATCTTTGATCACTCACTTGAAATTGCTGGTCTACAGACACGAGCATTTGCACCCTCGGATTTTCTATCTGACAAAGACCACGCTTTTTAAACATTGTCTGTATTTTTCTCCTAGCCTCTTAACATTGAAAAAGGGTATAACTTGCTGCAGTATTACTGTTATCATGTTTTGTTACACTGAAATTACTTATAAAGCTATTTTCGTTACTTATTGCAGATCTTTTGCAGTCTTTTCGAAAATAAAACCCCTCTCATATAAAATGCTCGTTATCTTTTTGAAATGACTCGGTACGCTAAACATGTCGTGATTCACTAGTGCGACACACAATAAACCAGCAATTTCAAATGAGTGATCAAAAATAAATTTTACGCTGAAACGGTTTATCGAACCTCACTCTTTCTTGTGAATCTATACGGAGTTGTATCTTTGAAATATATTTTTGAAATACTGTTCTCTGATTGGCAAATACGGTTCAAGCGTGGTCTATCTTTTTATAATATACACTACGTCGCGGGAGTGAAATAACCCCGTTGAATATTTTAGATAATAATCGCAATCCAAAGAAATAAAGAATTCTTATTGGTTTAAAAAGCATCACGGAATGGGGAAACCAATTGCACTTTATTTCTGTATAAAATGCAAAAAAATCGAAAAACCCCGACCTTCGATCTGCAAGTCCTGTGTTGTAGGAACTCGAATTAACCTAGTTCCCGATCATCATTGCAACATTGCCATACTAATCTATAAATGAAGTTATTTTCGAAAGAATTTACGATTATAAGCATACAGTTATGAATCTGAGCCGAAGTAAACTAAGAAAGCAGCGAGTCTACGAAGACAATCAAGCAACCGCCTCCTCCCTCCAAACTCAGGACGACCACGCCGTTTTCGTTTGAAAAATACAGACATACTTCACACCCTAAGAACTTTTACAACGGACAATTACCTCTGCATGAAAACATGTTAAGGATTCGTAATGAAAACTGTTAAGGCGTCTGCTAATTTGTTTAAATACATGTCGGTTTCGACGTTATTTGTACATCCAGAAGACACGTTAGACTTTTTATATATTCCTATTCTTTCCCTGAGAATATGAATAATCCTGATCGAAATATTTTTGATATTGATGTTTCGGTAAAAAAGAGTTTTGATGTAAATTTGATCGAAAAACAGTGTTTCGTCTACTTGTTTTTAGAATTTTAGAAGAGAAAGAAGAAATACTGAAACTTTTTTATCTGTTTGGCGTTAAAACACCTTAGTTTTCTCTATTATACCCGATATCTAAAAGGAATATCTTCTGTTTCTAAACTTATATGCACTATTTCAATTTTATGAGTATGTTACGAACTCTGCATAATTCTTTTGGTATGTTACAGTATCTTCCCTACAGCGTTACAACCTCTGTCATTGATATTGCATACAAAAATCCCCGTTTTCTTGACGCCAGGATTTTCAAAAAACACAAAAAGAAAGCGCAACCAAATCCGAATTATCTTATATCTAGATCTGTTCTGCGAAATACGAGGTAGATGGGAAGAAAAGTCCCAAAACTTCATTTAATGCGGTATTTATCTAAAAATAACACTCTGATCTCCTTTTTAATTTATGAAAAACAGTGTGCCTTCCTTCCTTCCTTCCTTCAATTATATCTGTCTTACATTCAGGATAAGAAAGCACTCGCAAATGTTAATTATACGGATGTCTACACATGGTAGTCTAATCAACATCGTAAAACATTCACCTGCTTTAAATGAAAGGTATCTTGTCGAGAAAGTGTAAGCTTAAAATCCCCAAATCGAAATGGATTGAACATTCTCAAAATCATTGGTTTAAATCTCTTCTACAAATGACGGTGTTAAAATTGTTCGCCGAGCATTTCTCCAGTATGAAACTTTCCAATATGAATCTACTTTTGCTGTTTTCAAAACAAATGTAATAAACGGATCGTGGTGCCTATTTTATACCTAGACCTGTTTACAAATGGGTACCATCAGCCAAGTGCGTGGTTAAAGTTGCTTTTGAAATTCAGGAAAATATAATCCCGAAGTGAATTTATTCAAAAATATAAATCTAAGCACAAAAAGGTCCTGATTTGCATTTTGGTTGAAAATTGACACTAATTTGAATTGAAGGGAAAAGAACCTTTATTTGGTCTATATAAAAAGTCAATCAAACCTTCTGAACTATCTCCGAGATTTGTACAAAAAAGGTCAAAACCGCTAGCCATGCTCTGATCTAAAATATTTTCTGAGAGGATAGACCCGCCGAATTACTAGTTGATTGAAGTTTTTAAGTTTTTCTAAATCACAGGACGGCCACAAAGCCTGGAACGCTCTAACGCCTCCTTCCCTGTGAAAAAATTCAAGAACTGGTTCAAGAACGTGAATTGGTAATTCAAGAACAGTCGAACTAGCTCTTGAACCAGTTCTAGAACTAGTTCTTGAACTTCTTGTACTAGATATCGAACCAGTTTTTAAATTTGAGTTCAATGGTTGGGATAATTTCACCAATTATCATAAGGCTCTTTTTGCATTAATACTTCACCCTCCTGACTAATGCTACAACGAGTATATTGTAACCAAATTTTCTTGTTTCCTTCTGATTTTGGTATAATCATTATGTGAAAGTTAGAAGTAAATCGGAAAGAGATTGTGGACTCTTTTGGGAAAATAAGTGTTTGTTAACAGACGGGCGGACGGATAGACATACGAACAGACATGAAATCATAGCTTGAATTGCTAATAAATCCCATTTAAATACATAAATCATAAGAAATGTTTTCCATAAGAATCTGTAACCTATATTAGTGATGTAGTTACTATACTGTAACACTCTCTGTCATGCACCGTAATATATATTTTATAATATTTTTTCGATTTTTTTTTATTTTCAGTTGTGATAAAAGGGAGGAAAAATATTACCAATTATTCGATTGGAATTATTGTTTGAAATTGCATGAATTTCCAATATGAACGCAATCTAAAAGCTTATAATGCCTTTTTTTGAAACATTACTTCTAATTTCCCTTTTATCTTCAAAGTACTAGTTATTTGTAGGATAAGATATGAAAGTAAATGATTTTGCGGGGTATCAGACTGTAATAGCTACAATTGTCTTTTTTAAATTCGATGGATAAAAGATATTATTTTGAAAGTTGTATCGATTTTGTTTTCCGTGAGAACAGAAATCGTGACTGTTTTCATTGCGAATCCTTAACATGTTTTCATGCAGAGGTATTTGTCCGTTGTAACAGTTCTTAGGGTGTGTACTTGGCAGAAGCAAGTGTTTTGTCATAATAACCTCTGCGAATTTCAAAGTTGTCGTTCATTTGTGTATCATTTGTTTTGCTTTATGACTTTTCACTTCGATAGCGAGATAAAAAAATACACGATCTAAAAATAGATTGTGTAATCTATACGCGCAGAAAGTAGACTTGAAGCTTTAATGTTTGTCCGAGTATCTTAATAGTTTCTTCGATCTAGAGGATTGCAATGTTTTTTTGGTGGTTTATCGAGAAATTGCGGTAGATTATCACAACGCAAAAGCAATGAAATTATCAAAAACTTTAACCCTGCTTTTGTGTATTTCATCCTATCTGACGTCATCTATGCGGGGCGAAATAAGTGACGTCACAGTGAACGTTGCATAGCAATCACGTGCAAAATGACTCGCTTTAATAAAAATGTCCTAGAAATGTCGCATTTTTTCAATAAAGGAATAGAATAATCGTTTGCTTTTCGAGTAATATCGATTAATATTTCATTTCATGAACAACAAAAGCTTTATTTTCACTCGTGGCTCTGCCAGGCGTGAAAATATAGCTCGTTGTTCTGTCACTCGTGAAAATATAGCTTTTGTTTTTCACTCAATGAAATATAAGTCGATCTTGGACTGAAACAAACGATTATCCCCTATGTCTTAGTGCTTTGGTGCAGTAGTCAGTCCAACCAAAAATATCAGGAGCAGAACTTCTTCATATTTGATTGGATTTCAAAAGTTTTGCACAGATATTTCCTTCAAGGTGTAGAAGGGCCCTATAAACTAGGTTTGGATATACTTTAAATGTCAAGGTCGCATTTCAATGTCAAAGGTCTGCAGAATAAATAAATGGTGTCCCTCGATAATTATATATTCTTTTTATTGGCATTGAGGAAATAAAAAAAAAATCGTTTGTTTCTTATAAAATCGATAAATACTTAAGAAAACGTTCAGGGAAAAATAAATGTTAACCCCACAAAAAAGTTAGCTCACACTGGCCTAAACAGTCATTCTCTATTTAAAAAAAAGTGAAATGATTTAGTTAGAAACATCGTTGAATTGACATGTTGAATGATTTTGGAATAAAACTAAATGAGTGAATGGAGGGAGTTTTGAATGAAATTTAAGGGAGTTCATAATAAATCACTTATATTGTGAAAGATAAACAAAATAAGCTATATTTATTAACCCCCCCCCCCCACTCCCCCCCCCCCCCACACACCTTTTATAAATATTGCATGCATGTGCTATAAATAGCTTTCCATACCCTCATGAACAAATAAGGCGGTACAAATGCAACAAAACCAATGAAATCGTGGATTTAATACACGAGTTTTTTTTAAATGAAGTTGTTGAGCATATAAACCATGGGCTAAGAATGGATTCGCTCCCCCCCCCCCCCTCCACAGGGGGGATGCAGACAATATTTTTCATATAGCCGTATGTCTTGCGAGTATTTGAAGCCATATTAGCCTTCTGAGAGTGGGGTAGCTTTATCGTGTAACATTACGTTACCTACACCACTTATCAAGTTTAAGTGTATGACATTGAAATCTTAAAAGCATATTAATATTTTGAAGAAAACATTGTAAAATGATAGAAATGGGTATATTTTCCACTAAAGCTATTCCAGGGCAAAACATATTGGCCAATACCAGGTGAATGTTACGATCTTACATGTAACATACGTTACATTTTCATTTATACCCCATTTTTCATAAAAAAAAAATACCTAATGTTTCTTCTCAAAATTGTGTTAATTAAGATAAAGCATTTATTTTGTTATTATCAAAAAGGCAGTCTTTTAAAAACTGCAAAGAGTAACTCACTATGAGACCACATGTGCGTGTTATAAAGAAATGAATATAGTAACCCCCAATTACGAGCAGAGAATAAAATAAGCGTCTTTTTGCTATTGGATGTAAAATATATCCCTTTATTTCACTAATTCTACTTAAATTGAACTAATATACTGAATTGAATGAAAAAAATTGTCTCGGAGAAAACTTGTGAATTTCTGGGGTTTAAGTGGATGGGTAACGTATATAACATTTATGCATATAGCACTTGCTTGATGCATCATTACACTGATTTTAATTCGAATTGCATTGCTGTATCCTTAGAAGTCATCTTTCAATAATCTGACAATCAACAGCTAAATAGATGATTATAATACATTGTCTTATTGATAACATATGTAGGCCCAAACACTGATGTGAAATATGTGTAAAATATAGCACGATGATTATTCCTCAATTTGTAAAAATCAGCAAATTTATTTCTATCCACAAGGGTTCAAGCTCCGAAACAGGGAAATTTTGATGATTGATTTTATAGAACAGCATGTCTTAAAAATAATTAAAACTTGTTACCATCTGAAAACGGTAGCTTTATCCTGTAATATTACGTTACGTGCACCATTTGTTATATTTACATGAATATCAATTAAAATGTATCTATCTGATTACAGCTTTCTCAAGCAATCAAAATAAGTGTTTTGACCAGATCAAGAACTCCAGACTTTTGAGCACGAGAAAAAACAAAAGGATTTAGCCTCCTGTAGTGTTAAATACGTTACATTTTCACATTTATTTATGTCTGACCTTTTGCGCCCTAATGGTTGGGAAAGTAATATATAAATTGGAAGAAAACATACAAATACTTGTTAAATCTCGTTGAATGAGTTTTGATTTATATTCAAAAAAGTTAATATTTAAATCAAATGCTCATACAGATGATGCTGTGGTGATCAGAACTTTCCTACAGAACTTTGGAAACACATTTAACATCTGACTAATTATTATGTGTTATGTTAAAAGACCAAAATTACTATCAGTGTTCAATACCTGGAAAAATAATAGAAAACTGTATTTATTCTGTCATTGCTTTAAAGTCTTTTAAGTTTCAATGTTTGATATTTACATTGTTGCATTAATCTGTAATGCGGTTTAATCTGTTACAAGCTAAATGGTAGACGCTTGACTATGAAGTAATATATTTATATTCGTCTAAGTTGGCAGACCTCTATACATACCGCAAGAGACCAATATTTAAATAGGAAGTTTGGGCAAGCACCATATTGTTTAGGAAAAAACACAAACTGGACAAAATATCTAACTTGCTTTCTGTCATCGAAAACCTGGAAATTTGAAAGCATCTATGTGGCTACATTGTGACTAAATTGGCTTCAATTCATTTTGCTTTGTCGCTAGATCAGCTAGAGAAACCCAGTTGTTTTCATTTGTACTGGTAGGGCTTTTTCAGTTTGTTGCTCAATCCATTATTTTGGGTTTACATGAAAAGTAAGCTAGCCCTGTTATGCTTTACATGTCTGGGGATTAGCCATAGGCGCTCGCAGTCACGGATATTCATATTAATCCTTCGAACACAAACTGTCAAAATGCAACATTACCTGAGTTTGATTTGTTTTAAAATGGAGTTTTACGCTGCTTTTAACAATCGCTCAGTAATATAGCGCATCTGGAGCACCTAACAATGGATATGCTACTTTAGAATCGAACAGGGCTGCTTCGTACATGTATTACACTAAAATACATAGGAAGGAAACTCTGCTTCAATCGAGAGTACAAGGGAAAGCGCATCCCAATTTATTAAACATTCCGAAAATGCTTTCATTTTGATCCTAAGGATATTTCAAGATGTTTCATATTAACAAATATCATTTTAACATTTGTAGCAGCTTGCATAGTAAAAAAGGTAGAGAGCTGATAGCTACGAGACAGTGAAATATATGACATTAAAATTCAACATAAGATGGTTAGGTGCAGAAAATTGGCGAATTCCACTTTGCTGGTTAGTGGACTAGCGGCTTTGTATTTAATTGTTATTCGTAAGTTATCCTCTATTTTATGTTTTAATCACGAACATCTTATCTCAACTTTCAAAAGTAAATGGATTTATTGTAAATTTAACGAATGCTAAAGCGTATAATTACACAATTCAAGTGACGGATCAAATGTCGAATTTGTCCAAACAGGCCTATACCGGTAGACAAAATTGACCCTTCGATCATTCATGTAACCTTGTGTGTCTATAAATTCTATCGTGTGATGAACTAGTTCGACCCTTTTTCTTCATTAATCCTATCAAGCGATGTGACTGAAAACCTGTTAAAAGTTGTATTATGGTAGTGGACCCGTGATAGTTCCGCAGCATTTTGGAACATATTATCGCTCACAATGTTGAGCGAGGTTTCCTAATGAAAATCATTAGGAAACCTCGGTTAACACTGTTAAAGTTCATTCCTTTTGAGACATTGCTAAACTGTTACGGGTCCACTAACTTAAACCCCGTTAAAAACCAACAAATCTTACTTACGGGACCATATATGTGACCCGTAAGTAGTAAAAGGACCATCTTGAAGTCCAAAAAAGAAAAAAATGAAAAAAGAAATTGGTTCCTGTTCAGGTTAAATAGAATTCACTTGATGAATTGTGAGTGAAAAACATCGTGTGATTGGCATTCTTTTCGATCATAACCATTCTAAACCGTGTACACAGTGCTCCATTTATACATTCCACTCTCACTCACTCACCCAAACCATTCAAAAACGCTCCAAAACACTGTAAAATATAAGATCAACAAGTACATTAAAATAAAAAAATAAATTGAAAAGACCAATGCTGAACCAAATCTCTTTTTCAAATATTCATTTTACAAAGTTCCTAGATGGTCCCTTTTTGCGTGGCGGGTCACATATAACATTTTATAGCAAACTTAATGTTCCAGAACTTTGATTGCTTTGTACTAATATTCGTGAACTGTATTAGTTCTAACTCCAAGGTCCAAAATTAACTTTTACACTAGTTCTAGAAATTCAAGCTCTTGAAATTCAAAGTTCTTAAACCGGTGAAAGGTTTTACAGGTTTAGGAGCCAGAGTTCTTTATTTTCTTAAAGTTCGTGTACAGTTCTTGAACCTCTAATTAGAGTTTTAGAGGTTATTTACGAGTTCTAAACCTTCTTTCGCAAGAAAGGGGGGGCATGCAGTATTTTGTTTACTAAATACTTAACGTTTTGCACATAGAGCATTTTCTATCCGACAGATGAAAAGAACTTCCTGATTTATTGGGCGAACAATCTCATTCGTTCACGTGACACACTCATCACCACGACTCCAAGACCGAAAAAACTAGCAATAAAAGGTAATTTACTCGCAAGCATTATCAGATGGGGATCGGCAATCGGGAACCTTCGGCGATTCTACGGAATAGACCTCGGGAATGATACGGGCGCAGCCATGAAATCGCGTCATTTCGCACGTGGGTTTATATGACGTCACAAACATAAACGATCCCGCTAAGCATGACGTTGCATAAATCAAAATCAAGGAAAGAATAAAAATGGGCATATCATAATTTGATAACAAAACGCAGTGTCTTACTGCGTTTTGTTATCAAATTATAATATGCTTAAAAGATCTCGAAAGACGATAGGAGAGAATTAACAAAATGTGATTTTCTTCATGCGTATTAACCGAAGTACCACCAGGAGCCGAATTACCTAAAAAATGACCCAAAATTACTACACTTACGTCCGAGGTACTTTTCAAGTTACGGAAAAGTCCGAGCGATGTTCCGAATGGGGGATCTGGTGGCTAACCGTCAGGATACATTTTGATGGAGACTCGTCATAATTCATTTTTTTCTCCTTAACGACTTGGCGTCACTTGCACTTCTCTTAGAAACATAGACAAAAATAAGACCAATAGAGGTTTTTAAAATAAATATAATTCGTACTTATTGTAATGTATGAAAAAGTATCTTACTCGGTTGTGGCAATTGATAATTGTCTCGGCAGACCCTAAAAAATTATCAATTGCCCCCCAACATCGTTAAATATTTTGCATACATAACACTAAGTGCAGTTATTTACTCGTTATAATTTGTGTTGTTCACTTATTGTCTTTAGCATATTTTGTGTGTTCTTTAATGGTCATAGGCATCCATGTATATATGTCGAGTTTTGCCTGTAAATAAATGAATCTAATTGAATTAAAAGATAAATCGATTGGACTCTTAGAAAATCATTTGTCTATTATAAGTTACCGTGCTTTTAGTCTTTTTTGTTTGACTTTTTATGTTTGCTGTTTTCTGTTCTTCACAGTATACATCCCAGACAAGTATACAGGAAACCCATGTTACTACACCCTTAATCTGAGTCTAGATGAAATTAAAGACAAGATTTCATCTTATGAGTTTCCAGGAATTCAGAATTATATAGATGGTAAGACATGTTGGTGTTTTTCTGCTTAGAAATATAAGTTAAAAGTAGAACAATATTTCGAAAATCACCGCCTTGAGTTTAAATTTCAATTACAATTTCTTTCAAAAGTACGAGGGGTGTTCCAGAATTTCCGAAAGCTTTATTTGTATTTCGAAGACTGTTCGACAGAAATTATTGCATTTGCAATATAATAAATATTAAATAGTAAGGAGTTTATGCGCGAATTTCATCCTATGTATTCATATAACGTGCTCAACAGGCGTTGCTGTAGAGATGTGCATAACGTCAGGCGGTTCGGGGACTAATTTTCATACTAAACCTCTATACGTTGTGTTAGTTAAGCACAAGCTATATGACCTAATTTTCATATGAGTGTCTCAGAATCTCGATTTCAATTTCAATACTGATGCCATGGTATTTCCGTATAACGTAATCGGTCAAAACGCGTTTCGTTGCTCGAATAATGGGCCCTGACCAGCGACAGTAGTACGATGAATAACGTAAAGTCACAAGGACGTCGGAAACACAACGTTGGTTTGCATTTGTAATAAAGAAATGATTATAAGAGAGAACAGGGGATCGCAAGCATTGGTCATGACATCTAGTTAAGCATTTCCTCAGACAAAGTAACCCAGCATAACATATTCTAATAGTTAGTTCGAAAATTCGAATGAAAGAAAGCTTTTGCGACAATAGATGAAGGACTAATATCAGGTGTTCGCAAAAGCTATTATAGAATGTAATAGAATGTAAGGGGCATTTAGACGCCTGAAGGTAGCTGGTTATAGCGATATAATCTATGTATGGGGGTCGTAACGAGATATCTAGCAATTAAAACTCGCTCCTCACACTCATTCAATTTCATTCCTAAAACATTCCAAAATCATTCACCTTGTCAATTTCACGAAGTAATTAACTCTATGTAGTTAATTGAAGTTTGGGGTGATTCATTGAATAATTTCGAATAACGGGTTGTGTTTTGAATGACATGATATCAACAACGAACAGTTGATATTGCTTTAGTGACCACCTCTATTTAGCGACCGATTTTTATTTTTCTTTTTTGTCGCAAGCAAGTTTTCTTTTCTAATAATGTTATGACCTTACCTTTCTATGCCATTGCATTACCTTTCAACTGTCTTTTGTCATTTGAATCATTTTTCTAGAAGATTCAACAAATGACACTTAGATATTAAGTGTGTCATGGACACTTTAAGTTTGTTGCCTGAATGCATCGTCTTATGACTGATATGCATGATGACTTTGGCTGATTATACTTTTTTTTCTTGTATATGTATTTTCCTTGGTAAAAGTATAGGAGAAGAAGCCCCCTTCCATCTCAGTAATTATTACAGGTGTAGAAATCCAAATTTTATTTTGTTTTATCATGAAAGAAGAACCCAAAAGAAACGAGTCTTCATCTTACCCACCCATCACCCTAAACTGCTTCCAACGTGCCTGGATTATCAGTAATTGAAACTTATATAGTAGTTACATAAATATCAATGAGGTACATGTTTTGTTTTACAACAAAATATTATCAAACTCTAGTCTTATTGATATTTATTACCAGAATACAAGGATAGCTGAGCGCCTGAATTTGGAGGGTTTGTGGTTTCATAGAAAGCAAAGTGGCCAAAAAAACCTGGATACACCTATTTTATTTTACCTTTTCTAGATCTTCTAATGTTAAACTAATGTTCTATTATATTCTTTCAACTATATTTAATGTAGGTGTATGTTTTTTGTTGATTTTCAAATAAAAATTAGATTTGGCTGTAAAGAAGACTATTTTTTCGAGAACGTTTTTTCCTGCATTTTTGTCTTGTAAATGTAAATATCAAATATTTTACAATTCCTTGTATTCAATGAATCATGTATACCAATTAACTAACATTTATGGTCACTATTCAACTTCTTATCGTCCGTTTCTTGGCATTTTTGCAAGAAGAAATGGTATTTTCAAAAATCCCCAATTTCTCCGAAAATTGCATGGAAAGCTTTGCTGATTTGGAAGATTGGAACAAGTACCAAAGAGTCGGGGTACCTTAAGATCTTTTAAACATTCAAATTTTTGCTTTGGAAAAAAAGAATAGCTTGAGAAATAAAAGTATCTAGAAGCGGAAAATAGGCTTCAACGGGGATTCGAACCACGCACGCCTTCGTGCCCTTTTTAATTTGTTGACTTACCAACTTACTGCTCTATTTCCGCTTTTGAATAGGAAAGGGATACTTTTTAACGAATCTAAATTTAAAACAAAAAAGAAGAATAATCGGTATTTACATTTGGCAAAATATAAACACATGGGGTAATTCATATCGGACTCGGTTTCGACCCGAGTTAACCGGGTTTCCATCAGAAAAACCTCGGTTTCGACACTAGTGATGTCATTTCAACCTTTCAACCTTTCAACCTCGACGCTTCTGATCCTGGGTCAGGCCGGTGTTACTTTGGTTCCAAAATGGCGTCGAAAATAGTGCACAACGATTCGATTACAAAAAACAAATGTTCTCTATTACTTTGAACAACAAATACTTTTTTCTTATGTTATATAGTATTTTGCACGAGTTTATCACATTTCTTAATGGGATAACGATTTTTCTTGGTTAATTAATTATTGTAGCGGTAAATGTTAAGTTTGTTTACTACCACCAGTGGGTAACTCCGTTCACATGGATGTCCTTTCTGCGCATGCATATTACAGTCAATTTTAGATTTTTACATCATCTCACGCGACTCCCGGGCTGCCATTTGAATTTCCCCATGATAAGTTTTGCGTAATTAATGAACTGGCAGGGCGGGGCTTAACCGTGACGTAATTTGAAAGGTTCACTTTTCAATAGTTTGGGTTCTTTCAGGGAAAAGTCAAATGGCAACCCGGGAGTCGCGTGAGATGATGTAATAATCTAAAATTGACTGTAATATGCATGCGCAGAGAGGGCATTCATGTGAACGGACTTACCCACTGGTGGTAGTTAACAAACTTCACATTAACCGCTACAATAATTATTTAACCATGAAATATCGTTATCCCATTAAGAAATGTGATAAACTCGTGCAAAATACTATTTAAAATAGGAAAAAAGTATTTTTCGTTTATAGTAAAAGAGAACATTTGTTTAATGTAATCGAATTGTTGTGCACTATTTTCGACGCCATTTTGGAACCCAAGTAACACCGGCCTGACCCAGGATCAGAAGCGTCGAGGTTGAAAGGTTAAAATGACATCATTAGAGTCGAAACCGAGGTCGTTCTGATGGAAACCCGGTTAACTCGGGTCGAAACCGAGTCCGATATGAACTTACCCTCAGATTTTAGTCGGTAATCATCGTTAACGCGTGCAAATAACTGTATCCTAAAACATGAAGGATTCACGTGTTTTGAGAGAGTGAACACATTTCATCGTTTGGTTACCAAAGCCTCGTAACTTCAGTGAAATTATTAGGATTTGGTTACCAATCTACGATTTAAGGTCTCCAGTTATTTATGTCGGCTCTCTTTAGAAGTAGGTTATTTTAGATAAAAGCTGATTCCCTTAACTGTAAGTGCAACGACCCGTTACTTAGGCTCCGCCCTGCCAGGGCATTAATCATGAATAATATCTGTGCCATATTACCATAGAGAGACAATCGCGAAATTCACAGAAAATAATCTTTGCGGCCAAATCATTTGAATTACACCACACCATTAATGAAATAATCACGATTTATTCATTTTAGTTAACACTTTCAGAATCATGTTAATAGAGAATAACATGTCAGTGTCTTAAAATATCAATGTTATTTGGTCGAGGTAGGGAGAATTTATCATGACGAGGCTGTGCTGTGCTGATATTTTAAGACACTGACATGTTATTCTATTTATCATGCAATCATTTTTCACCGCTTAATCATAGTAAACCCTTAAAAACCAAAGAAATTCTTGTGAAAGTTTATGTAAATTATTTCTAAAAATAGGCTGCTTGATAACATGTCATGTTATCAGGCAGCCGATATCAGGTCACTACAGGCGTCGTTTCATGATGAAAAATTAAAGCATGCAGTTCGTGGCTTTTTTGTCGATGGTCGAACCTAATAAATACCTTAATTCGAATATTTCAGCTTCATATTCTTTTTTAAACTCAGATTTGTTCCCTAAGTCTATAAACCAATCTTTACCAAATGACCCGATGTTTGTAACTGCGCTATCATCAAACCATTTTAAAGAAGGACTTGCGCTGATATCCAACTTCAACAAAATGATCAGGAAGAATACCCGACAAATGATAATTTATGATATTGGTCTAACGGTTCAAGAACATGAGGAGGTAGGTTAATGTATTGTTCTACATTTAAACCCCCTACCTAAAAAGAAGAGGGAGAATATTGGTCCGTCCGTCTGTAGATTTTTTTTCTTTCCGGGCTCTAACACGAGAACCAATTGACCTATGATCATGAATCTACATGATTGTTGTCCTTGGCAAAAGGAAGTATCTTTTTATAGTTGTTTGTTTGTCTATTTGTTTGTTTTGTTTTGTTTTTATCGTGAAGGTCAAGATGGTAATTGAACTTTGTTCGAAAACAATTAACGTAACTAGAACAACGCCCTGGTACTTGTGTTGGTGAATATTTGAAGGGCCAATTTAGGATATTTGTTGAAAACATAGTCACATTAAGAGGCGTAATATGCTTTATTATACGTGACCCTTTATATCAAAAGAAAACTATGAAAAGTCCATCCATGCCTTACTTGGAATTTTGGTAACACTGTCAATTGTATACAAACTATTTTGATACTTGTAAGTACTCTGACAAGACAGGCATTTAGGAGAAAAATTACTTTAACTTTACCTACCCATTAACATTTCAAAACCAGTCTTTTTGGTTTGCACAGTAAAAGGAAGAGTCGAAATGTCAAAAGGCTATCTTGTAGTACCATACTTTGCTTTACTCAATGTATACAGAGGTATTTAAAGTAAGTCTTTGAAAATAAAATTCTCGCCAAAGCGTGTTATGACAACACCTTACCTTACTTTTGAATTTTAAAGAAAGGTGTACAGATAGAACTGATTTTTCATCTCTGCTAAATTAAGAATATTTTTATATTTATAAAAGTCTATGAAATATTGAACAATATTTAACTTAAAAGCACTCTGGCCAGTACCCAAGTTTGCATGTAACATACGTTAAATTTGAGTTTCAATTGACTGCTTTCAAAATATAACTGTATTCATCACTACTCCACTAACAATTTTGTTGACTGTGTTTTTTCCTAAAAGCTGTCGTTCATTTTATTAAAATTCTGGCATTTGAGTCGTATGCAAATTACGTGGCTCTAAGGAAAGCATTGACCCATTGAATACTAAAATCTAGAATCATATGGCATCTGATTGCAATTGTCGGTAAATCCCTCATAAACAAGTTTACCCCCTTTCTATTGAAAGTATTCTTAAGATTCCATTATTTATTATTAATTATTTCAAGATGCATTGTGGTTTTAAAAGCATTCAAAACATGTTACAACTCATTTGTCTGTATAATCAGCCACCATTATTGTTTAAGGAAAATGCACCAAACACCATTTTAAGGCAGCTTATGGTTACTTCAATGGCGTCAGAGCCTTTCGATATTTTTAGAATATAATTCTTATCAATATACGTTTCTTCTGACGAGAAGAGATGGTTTTCATTGTGAAAAAAAACTGTTTTCACAAACTTTTTAAACAAATCTTCTATCGTTTTCGTACAAAAAGCTTTTGTTGTTCACTCAATGAAATATAGATCGATCTTACACTTTGCCACTTTACACTTTAACTTTTCCATATGTAATACTACAGTTTATCCTGGCTTCATTTTTTTGTGATTTATCACTTCACACAAAGAGACAAAACGTTTAAACTAGCATTACATAAGAATTTCATTCTTGCTTGTGCAAAGATAAAGCAATGACTTCCAAATCAAGGTCTAAATTTAATTATCTTTAGTGTCAAAATATCTATACTTTTTCATTGGTCATGTATTTGACTTCAGAACCTGTGTATTTTCTGGGATTATACAATACCCTGTGGTTGTTTGATCAGGGATCATGCACGACATTCAACTTGAAATTGAAATCTTCTTAAATAATTTCACAAAATGGGAGCAAAGTTTAGCATTTTATGAGGATGTAAGGCGAGGAATTTAAAAGTAACGTTTCTTATCAAAGAATTTCTAGCCAGAGAGAAATATGTCTGAAACGTTGTTCATTCATGATTCTTTCTAAAAATTATAGTGTAAAAGGTACACAATCACCCCAATGGGGTGGGGGGGTACAGTCCTAGTAACCCAGAGTTTTAAGGTGTTTGATAAACAGTTTAAGTATCTTTTTATCCTACCTACATTAATGGAGGAAAAGCGTTGAAATATTTTTATTCAATTTTGATCTTAAACGATGACCACACAGAGTTTGTTTTCTTACACTAGAGATTCAAAATATTGCGACGAATTTTCACTTGCTTGCTTGTTTTCTTGTCAACAATCCAAAGTAAGGCCGATTTTCAAATTGAAAATAAAAACGACCGAAATTCCATTTCAGATGGTGTTTCTGAAATTTTAAATACTTACATATCCAAATTCTGTTGGTGACAAATAAGATCATTTAAGTTCTGATAGACGGAACTTAAATCAAAACATTTCAGATTGCAAATTTTTGTGCCTGCGACGTTCGACAGTTTCCGTTCGATAAGTTTCCTGACCACGTGCGTATACCAAAGGGGTATGCATGGAAGCCGATTCTTATGCAGGTAACACGGCAGAGAATCACGTGACATAACAGTTCGTGCAGAGAATCGTCAATAATTCTGTCAATTTTTGACAAATTTGAAAGAGAAGGTGGAAGAATGTCTGAAATTTGCTAGATGATAAAGTTTCTTTTTGAAGTTTCAAAAAAGTTTCAAGAAAGTTATTGGCGACCATGTAAAGACTCACTTGGTCGCCAGTACCTGTTTTTATCAACAGACTTTCGAAAGGTCCGCGACATGCACCATATTCATGGCGTTTTTCCGCCTTTCTACTTCCGCCTTATCTGTGTATTCGTGTCACATGATCCCCAGCCGTCGGTAAGGCCAATGAATATATTGTTTCGCGTTTTTTGTAGTGTAAAACTGTAAAGAAACAACAAAAAGATGAAGATGGCTTTGATGTTTTCGAAGGTTTTTTTTTTTTTAAATATACCACTTTCTGTAGCATAACATATTTATTACTATTCACGAAGAAATTGCTTATTTTTGTAAAGTATTAAATTAAAGACAACACAATCCTTTCGTTCCTATTAACAAGAAAATGAATAAATATGACCCATCACGCGAAAAGGGCCCATCTGGGATCTTTGAAAAATAAATATTTGAAAAAGATATTGTTCTAGAATAGGCCAACCAGAGGTCGCATTTCAAAAATTCTTTTACGGGCAGGAAGATTGGTTATTCTAGATTCAGAAAATTAGTAAAGTGCGAAAAGTTCTGACAAGGGTCGACACTTTACGCACTTCCTAGATGGTCCAATTTCGCGTGACGGGTCACAAATGAGTTTTTTGATTGATCGGTCCATCGAGGCGAGATACGTCGTACGTTCAAGAAGAATAATGACACCTTACTTTTGTACGAATGAAGCTTTCAGAAAAATAACTGTCTTACGGCATAGTCTTTTGACAAAGTTAATGATTCTGAAACGACTTTGGAACGAAATTGAATGGGTTTGTGTAGCTAGTTTTGAGCGAATTTAAAGGGAAGCAATCATTTAGCGCTAATTTTGTTGAATATGAACAAAATTAATGAATTTTATTACCCCCTTTAACAAAATATGCATACAAGTTATATACTAATGTACATATAAGAATAACTGATATAACCAGGCGCTTATGATTTCATTTTCGACAGTGCAATCCCGATTTTTCTCTAGCTATACTTATTTTGAATGTAGTTGTTGATCTTATCATTTAAGTAATTTTGCAGCGTTTTTGAATGGTTTGAGTGAGTGTTCGGAATATATATGGGGCGGTGTGTGAGCGAGTCAAATTGGTTTTGATTGAGATTGAAGTCAATTTCACAAAGTGACTTACTGTAAGATTGATTTTGATAGGAAGTACTACCGATTTCACGATGTTCTCATTTTAAGGTTCGTCTTCTTTAACCATTCCATTACGTTCAAAGGATTCTTGTTTTAGAGTAAGGCTATGATAGGCAATTTGAGAGATTAGTCCATTAATACATACCGAAGCATTCTAAGGCCATAAATCATAATGAATTATTTAAAAGAGATGTAACACTATCGGAATTTCTCTTTTCATTTAAGAACCGCTATTTAACGATGGGTTACATGTAAGTGGCCCTGACGCTTACTTTATGCTTTGTTTAGCTCACCTGAGCACGAAGTACTCAAGATGAGCTATTGTGATCGTACAATGTCCGTCGTTCGTCGTGCGTCGTCCGTCGTTCGTCGTGCGTCGTCCACAATTTCTTTAAACATCTTCTCCTCCTAAACCCGAGGGCTAATCTTGGTGAAACTTGGCAGGGATGTTCCTTGGGGGATGCCCTACCAAAGTTGTTCAAATGAATGAAATCTACCCTTAACTTTCCCTTTACCATTAACAAAAAGGGTTGAAAATATGAAAATCGTCAAAAATCTTCTTCTCTAAAACCAGAAGGCAGACAGCTTTCATATTTTGTATGTAGCATCATCTAATGGACCTCTACCAAGTTTGTTCATATCAAGACCCTGTGGTCACATTTGGGCTCCACCCGGGTGCAACCCTTTTTACATAGAATCAAAGCGCGGAAAGGCATATCTGTCTTGCTCTTGGCTGAAAAAAATTCATGGTATTGATCTTATGTAGAAACTGTCTCCTTGTTGACCTCTGCCTATTTGATTAATGTGATGTCCCAGGGATCAAATAGACTCAGGTGAGCGATCTAAGACCATCATGGTCCTCTTGTTTTCAACATATCGTCTTTTGCAATATGAGCCTGTGTGTGATATTACCAATAATTTGAAAAGTTCGCGAGGTGCAATTATTGAGAAGCGTAGACAGCCACATACTGTAAATATAAAATTACCTGATGATCTACAGATACTGTTAGACCTTATCTATCTACTAAACGCATAGCGAAGATTCTGGTCAGACTGTGCGGATGCACAGGCCGGTCAGAGCCTTTGCTTTGCGCATATTTAAAATTGTTGGAGATCTCGCGCACAGGCTCATATTGAAACATGTCTTGCTTATTCTAGCTCGTTGCAAAGGAGCATCCATTTGTGATATGGCTTGACGCAGCTATTCGTTTTACAACCAAAAACATCGACAGTTTGCTGAAGACGGCTAGAGATCAAGGTCTGATAGCATTCGGAGCACATTACAGCATAGCTCATCAAACTTCGATAGAAACTTTTCGATTCTTAAACGAACCCCCTTGTTTATACCTGAAGCACAATGAACCAGAGGCCGGTTTCATTGCTGTGTACTTGACACCGTTTATAAAACAGTACTTCATGATACCTTGGGTTTCGTGCGCCCTTATTAGAGAGTGTATGGTAACTAGTGGAAATCCTGATGTTATACAAGTTTGTGATGGCCGGAGACATTATTTTCATTGTCACAGATTTGATCAGGCCGTTCTAGGTATACTGATGCATAGATTGTTCAATATGGAAATGAAACGATACTATATCCCACAAGGAAAATACGGATACATGTGTCGAGAGTGCACAAAAATGTAGGAAAAGAATCATGACCCTCTAAAAACAATTACGCTTATCCTAGTGAATTTACTTATACTTAACAACAACATGAAATTAACATATCATTTTGATCAAAACCATTCTAAATCACCCGCTCAGCGTTCCATTCATTCATTACAAAGCCTCACTCAAATTATTCAAAAAACGCTCCAAACCTACTGAAAAAGATAGAATCAACATCGACATTTAAAAAAAGATGAAGTTGAAAAAAAACGCAATTTCACTGACATAAAACAATTTGTAAGCGTCTGGTAGATAGAAAGAAATAGGAAGCTATGTATAGAAGTTGTATCCATATATCATTAAAGGAAGGTAATAAAAATGTTTATTTTGATATCAATGAAGTCATTTTGAATGTTGATGTTGAAGAAAATTCATGTTACACAGAGTTAGAATATACCGTCATTTCTGAAGAAGGCAATAGCCGAACATTTATTAAAGAGTTAAATTGAAAACTGTATTAACTGTTCAGTAGGTCAGTCGATATGATGATGTACTCCGTTAATTTTCTGTCGTTTAATTACAAAAAATATATTTTCATCGCGACATATGCCAGCTGTTTCTTAAAAACGGGAGAAAAGTTATTAGTACATGGACGTAGAAAATCTTTCTAAATCGCTCACTCAGCGCTCCATTCACTCATTCCAAACACTCATTCAAACCGCTAAAAAAGCTACAAAATCACTAAAAAATACAACAAACAGCTACATTCAAAACAAACATGAATAGGAAGTCGTCGCTTTTTCACTGACATAAGCGTCTGATTGGTTCTTGAAAAAATTCGGAAGCTACTTCTAGAACTTGCATACTTAATTTTATTATAGGGGTGTAATAGATATCGCTTATTTTGTGCATCCTGAACAAAATAAGCGGTATTGGATTTCATCCCTTCAATTTCACTCAAAAGTCTCTCCTCTTACTCATTCAGTTTCATTCCAAAATTATTCCAAGTCATTCATCTTGTCAATTTCACGATGTTATTAACTGTATAATGGAGATGAGCACCTATTGGCTATACTAGCGATGACTGGTTGAAACCGCTTTGATAAAGGTTACATTTTCCCCAAAGAAACGACTTTATGTTTCCGAAACTACATATAAGAGAATGAATGAATACTCATGTCTGAAAAGAAAGTCCACAAACCCTGTTAAATGTTGAGTTTATGGTAACATTGTTCCATCTTTCGTGCATTAGTGGACTGTTCTTTGTCACCAAGTCAGTTAGAAACATCATGAAATTACACGCACGCCATTCCAAACCATTATAAATCGCATTCTAAACCATTAAAAATCTACCCCTAAATATTCCATGCATAAATTACAAATACTCACTCAAACCATTAAAAACGCATTTGTAATGTAAATCCCGAGCGATACGAAGTTTATCATTTGGAACATCACTCGGCCATTTCCGTAAAATGCAACAGACCTCGGATGTATGTAGGGCGGATGGGTATGTAACAAAATTGTGCATTTCGTTAAGGGGAAACAGTGCAAGAAAAACAAGCGCGGGAACAACCGGTGCTATCTTTAGATTTACATGTTTAATAGTAAATGACCGCTGAAAATCTTAATTTTTTAGAATGACGAATCATTCTCAAAAATTATGATTTTCAGCCTTTAGTTAAGAATCTAAAGATATTTATCTAAGGATACGATGGTTTCACACCAGTGACTTCAACGAGTAGCGTTAGCGACGTCGAATGTTTTCACTCAAAGTTTCGAGGGCTAACGCCATTTTAACTGACGTCATCGAGTTTTTCCAAGGTTTTCCCGTAATTTTGTAAAAAAATGTCCGTCTATGTACATCCGAGGTTAATCATAAGATTGGCCGAGTGGTGTTCCAGTGACTCAAACCCTTTAAACGCATTTAAAACGTAAAACGCGAGCGTTACGGTGTTTATATCATTCGGAAGATCAAAGATTCAAAGATTATTTATCACATAACATCCGTCTGGACCTTCCTAAATGTTTCCAATAATGGCCCGAACCAGCTCCAAACTTCTTTTTCGTCTGAACACTTTATATCTTCATACTCCAATTTGACACCGTAACCCTCTAAACAATGTTCCAAAAACTCAAGGACATCACCGGGACCTCTAGCCGCCTTTAACATTATATGTGGGGTTTGGAATGGCGGCACAGAACTAGTTTTGCCAAAGTACCAAAATCACAATGATTCTGTTATCTGGCATCAATTTGTCTCATTTACCACTTACCCAACCAAAAACAAATACATACATACATCCTAAAGTATCTCAATAATCCTTGTGCCATCCTTCATGCGTCCCATGGCAACTTTATATACAATGCCGTCAAAAATCAATCTGACTGTTCAAATCACAAAGGAAACGTGGATACTTTGATCCCGACTCTATAGACAGGAAGCTCGAAATTTAATTTTGTTACTCTTTTAAATCATTTGGAAAAAGCTCCAGAATCGGCAACGATGCTTAACAACTTCAATCAAACAGCAAAAACCCTTATTTTGTTAAGCTGGGGCCCGTTTTACGAAACATCTTACGAAAATACTAGGCGTAAGTCAAAATCACAAATGTTTCCTGGTGTTTTCATTAAATGTTAGATTCTGCATTGCAAAATCTCATTGGAATCGTCTCGAGAAGACAATTCCAATGAGATTATGCATGGCAGAATTCCATTTTTACTGCATACTGTTGAAGCAACTTTAATTTTTGAGTTACGCAAAAAAAGATTGTAAGATGTTAAGTAAAACGAGCCCCTGATGTTAATTTGGAAATGTTTGCGAAGACACTCACACCTTTGTATGGACAAGTGCGTAACTTTTTTAAATAGAGGTTATACAGTTAGTTACATCGTGAAATTGACATTCAACTCAATCAAACCCATTCTAAATCGCTCAATTAGCACTCCATTCATTCATTCCAAACGCTCACTCAAACCATTCAAAAACGCTCAAACCCATTGAAAAATATAGAATCAACAACGTCATTCAAAACAAATTCTGATAGGGAAAAACACGCAATTTTCCTTTCATAATTCAAAATGCTAGCGTCTCATAGTTTCTTGAAGAAATAGGTAGCCATCTATAAATCCTTTATGCATATTTTATTAAAGGGAGGTAATCAATATCGCTAATTTTGTTCATCCTTAACAAAATTTGCGATATAGGATTACCTCCCATTAAATTCACTCAAAACTCGCTCCACGCAATCAATTTCATTCTTAAATCATTCCAAAGTCATTCACCTTATTAATTTCACGATGTTGTTAACTGTAAAATAATGACAATTTCGTTCAATTTTGAAGAAAATAGCTATAGATCGCATTATCTCCCTTAAATTGCATTCAAAACTGGCGTTATAAACTCATTCAATATCATTTGAGAAACATTCAACAATTATGCGATTTGTCAACATCAGACTTATTATAACTGTACTTCATCTGGCACCTCTTTTTAAAGAATGAACATGTTGTACACAATGTATAGACACGTATGCATCTTTTTAAATAGACGTAATGATAAACAAATTTTGGCTAAATATGCTATACCGTAATATTTTCCAAAAGTTTCATTCAAAACTGGCTTTAAACACTCATTTAATATCTTTTATAAGTCATTCCACAATCTTTCAACATGTCAATCTCACAATAGTTATAACTGTACATGAACTGACCGTCTCTTGTTAGAGATTAGTGATTTGTAGATGCTCCAAGAGTACAGTTAGAAACATCGTGAAATTGAAAATCTAATGAGTTTTTAATGCGTTTGGAATGAATTTGAATGAAAGTGTGGTCTTGTTTTGAATGATTTTAATGGAGGGAATGCATAATCGTTAATTTCGTCTAATCGGACAAAAAACGATAACTTTTAATCTCCCTTTTATGAAAAAATACGTAATTTTCTGATTTTGTGTCTTAACGTTGAAATCGATTGATTGATTGAATGGAGTTTAACGCCGCTTTCAACATCATTTCAGTTATATCGCGGCGGCCGGAGCACCTAACAATGGATTCCTGGTATTCCTCTCACCAGTACAACCATTACACCCTTTCCTAGCCTCCAGCTACTATCTCTCATAGGTCTACGATTATCAAACCATTGGTGAGAGACAAATTGTCGGAAAGAATGAGTGCCGCCCTCGGGGATCGAACCCGGGACCTCTAGAATGACAGTCCGTCCCGCTACCAACTGCGCTATGACGGCGGCCTTTACGTCTAAAAACGACGCTTAAAATCAACATCAGCTAATAAAATCATGCAATTATTTAACCGATTTGATTGAAATATTGGCAATTTTCAACGATCAATTGTCAAGCGCTCTTGAACCATCCCGGAACATTTTAGAGTGAGTGTTTGGAATGAGTGATTGGAGCGCTGAGCTTTGATTGGTTTTGATCGAGATGATTGTCGATTCTACGATGTGTTTAACTGTAAAAGCAACTCCAGATTCAATTTCTGGTCCAGGATATATGGTGAAGAGTAATTGTCGTGATCTAAATCGCTTGTGGATATTGAGAATAACGTGTTAGTGTCAAAATATCTAGTTTCTCATTTTTCACAGCCAAACACACGAAAACGTTCTTTTTGAAGATTATCTGGACTGATTTAAGAATGTAAACTTAACGGCTGGGGCTTGTTTTACTATAATTCTTACGAAAAAATATAATCTTAAGTCAAAATCATAAATCGAACCTTGTGTTTTCATTCACTGTTCAGATGTAATTGGAATCGTCTTTAGACGACGATTCCAATGAGATATTGCATGTCAGAATTCCGTATTTAGTGACTATTGTAGAAACAAGTTTAATTTTGGCTTACGCAAAAAAATTAAAAAAAAAATAATCGTAAGACGGGCCCCTGTTGAGGCGTGTAAAATGTCTGGTCCAGGGTTGCCTTTCAACATAGGGCAAGTTTGTCATAGATGGGCAATGACACCAAACACCAAAATGGCGTTGCCGAGACCATTCCTTCGCATCGGCTGTATTTTATTATGTAGAACCGAACGGGATACGCAGGATATTTCGGATACACGCCGTCAACAAATACAGTTAACATCATCATGAAATTGACAAGGTGAGTGTTTTTGGATGAATGAAGTTGAATGGATGTTTAGAGTGAGTTTTGATTGAATTTAATGAGAGGTAATCCAATATTGCAGAACCGATCGGGATACGCAGGATATTTCGGATACACGCCGTCAACAAATACAGTTAACATCATCATGAAATTGACAAGGTGAGTGATTTTGGATGAATGAAGTTGAATGGATGTTTAGAGTGAGTTTTGATTGAATTTAATGAGAGGTAATCCAATATCGCTAATTTTGTTCAGGGTTAAGTGAAATAAATGAATGGAGCGCTAAGTGATTGATTTGAAATGGTAATGGTCGAGATAAATGTCAATTTCAGATGAGAAAATCTTACTCTTTAATGCAAACGAAAAGTTATTCACGTCATATAACCTTGCCCATAATAGTTCATCTACCTATATTAAATAAAAAATAAAAAAAAAACTTAATAAATCCTCCGAAGATATGACCTAAGACTACAAAATATTGGAAATTAATCGCGTGACTGTCAATGTACCATGTAACAGACGCTTATTTGCTCAACACATCGCCTAACTTTTGATAATTTTATGTTTATTGAAAAGGGAATCAAATTGAAGTTCTGGCTCGTATTGCTATAGACAAGGACATTTTTAAGACAAGCACTAGGAGAAATAGATTTTATGATGTGACATGGATAATTTTAAATCAATGACAAAATGTGGTTATATTTAGAAACTTACATTTCTGTTAGAAACTTCGACGAAAACAAGGCAAATATAAGTTATAAGATGTGAACGCTCGATAAAATGTGAATTGATGCTATTATTGCATTAAAAAAACAAATACTGAAGATAAATTCAAACAGAGGTTGCAAAATATCCATAGGAACGCTTTAAAACTAGCTCCAAACTAACTAATGTGCCAGAAAATTACGCTATACATTGCATCTTCACTTTTGTTTATTATACTGACGATGCTTTGTAAAATTTATGACGTCACAAAATTAAGTGCGGGAATAAGATCAACGTCTTTTTCATGCTCTATTCATGTATTAATGATGGACCTTGAAACTGAATAAGAATGTAGGCCCAGTCAGAGGATATTTAAGTAAAAAAAACGGGCGATAACGATACGTGAATTTACTTATTAATATACGTTTTCTCCCGTTAACGCCCGGGTTTTGTCCGTTTATCTTTGCCTATAACGCCCCGAAAACGTACATTTTATGCAATTATGTCAATTTTAGCCTGATTGGTCGCACTATCAAACGGATGCTATGTAGACTATAATTATTTTATGGTGGTATTAGAACAAGTTTTGCAATTTATGGAAAATTATCTCACTTTTCATGTACTTTCACGAATATACATAATAGACATAATTCGCAATAATTTATATGATGTTATTGTAGACCATGTTATAAAAAACCGGCATTCTCTTATAGTTTAGCTTTGTTCGTATAAGCAACTTTTATCTTTTGTTCAAAGGTTATATTTTACAAGGCAGAAAAAGTTAAGTATGGAAATGTTTATTTCATTTATAAGATACACATTATTTGTGTATTTATGTACATGTATATCTCAACTGAGGTGTAGCGAGCCAAAATGTTCTGCATTTGACTATGAAGAAAAACTGCTGGAAAAGATGGTCAAAATGGAGTTTGAAGTCAAACGTTCTTTAGACGAGATGCAATCGTTTAGGGATGAGATAAAGAGTACACTTGAAGATCTTCGTGAAGAAAAAAAGACATTTAAACAAGAAATTGATGCATTCCGACAGAGCCTCGATGCCATTAATGCGGAAGGTCAGAACCAGATTGAAGAGAATATGAAGATGCAGGAATCCGCGATTGTTCAACTAATGAAAGAAGTTGGAGACCTAAAACTGAACTCAGCTGTGCAATCAAAAGGTATTCTTGAATATTTTTCAGTGGACCAGTTACGGTTAACAACATCGTGAAATTGACAAGGTGAATGATTTTGAATGATTTAGGAATGAAGTTGAATGTGTGTGAGGAGCGAGTTTTGAGTGAATTTAATAGGAGGTAATCCTGTATCGCAAATTTTGTTCAGGATGAACAAAATTAGCGATATGGATTACCGTCCTATAATAAAATATTCATACAAGTTCTATACATGACTTCCTATTTCTTCAAGAACCTATGAGACGCTAAAAAATTGAATTATGTCAGTGCAATCGCGACTTTTCTCTATCAAAATTTATGTTGAATGACGTTGTTGATTCTATATTTTTCAATGGGTTTGAGCGTTTTTGAATGGTTTGAATGAGTGTTTGGAATGAATGAATAGAGCGCCAAGTGAGCGATTTAGAATGGTTTTGATTGAGATAAATGTCAATTTCACGATGGCATTAACTGTAAGTCAGATAAATGTCCATCTCGGTACCAAGTCGTTTTCCAAAGAAGCCCGTTTTTTTCAATGTTTACATAGTTGACGAAGTTGCCGTTTTTGAGCGTTACCCAAGATTGAGACTAGAAATTTTTGAAAAAAATCTTGGTATCAATTTGCGAGGGCCGATGACCCTAGAAAATGATAAAATATATAATTTTAGGAATAAAAAAAAATGTTGTAGAGAATGTTGTAATAAGGATTATCAACTACTTATTTATGACACGAAAAGATATTTCACTCGAATACGTAATCAGGCTGTTAAGAAAACTCGTCTTTCGGAATCGTTTTTTAAAAGCTAAACAGTCTAGATTTCAAAGAAACGCTAACTTTCAAATTGTTGGTGAGACATGAAAAATATGCATCGCATGTACATGTCTTCTCTAGGCTGCAGAGTGTTGGACAGTAGAAACAGAATATAACCGTAAGGGATTCATATTTCGAAAAAATCAAGGATTCATCTGTATTGATAGAATACGTTTCTCGTTTGATAGGATAGATATCAATTAATTTCAATATGTCTTTAGTAAATACCACAGAAATTAAAAACCTCGTTCGCGACTACGACGACGCCTTTACCTTGTATAACAGTACAGTAATCGGCCAAGTTAAAAATGATTGTGTTCGAAACCCCAACCTCAAATATCTGTTGAGTTGCGTTTAAATGCGAGTTTTAAAAATATCATGCTCTGCCCAATTTTTCGTCTGTAGTTGTTGAATTATGAAATTTGATTAAACTTTCCCTGTGTTCTGAATTTGTACGTTTCTGAATACAATGAAACCAACAAATAACCTTTATTTTTTAGTCATGCATGGTATCGAGTTCTAGTTGTTGAAATTATCGTCCTAATTTGTGAATACTTTTCCATCCTTTCAGAAAAAATAAGAATGTATAAATAAATTAAAGAAAATAATTGATTACCGTTCATTGATGCATGGAAATAGATCTAACGGAATAGAAAGAAAAAAGATGATCTTTCTTTCTCTTGTTCTTCCTTTTTTCTTTGTAAATTACCTTAACTTTTAAGTCTGTATACTTTTCGATGATCTTTTAATCATTCTTTCATTCTACAGATATTTAAATCATGACAATTTATCTCTTCTCTTCGTTTTATCATGCGCACATGGTCACCTACGCTAAAGCCTGAACATATGTATCTAGACATATTTCGGTAGCCGACGTCATAGAGCAATTGGTAGCACGTCCGACTGTCCATCTTTAGGGTCCGGGTTCGATCCCCGACGGCGGCACTCATTCTCTCCGACTATTTGTCTCTCACCAATGGGTTGATAATCGTAGACCTATGTGAGATAGCAGTTGGAGGTTAGGACAGAATGTGATGGTGATGGTTGTACTGAAGAGAGAAATACCAGGAATTCATTGTTAGGTAGTCCAGTCGCCGCCTTATAACTGTAAAACTGCATTCAATCGGTAATCAGTTTCGTTTGCAATATAGTGACGATATGCGAACTTATTGTAAATTCTACCTACGGTAAGTGACATCTTGAAATTGACATGCACCGCGATTTAAGCCATTCAAAATCGATCATGCAGCGCTCAAATCATTTAAAACCATTCACTCAAATCAGTCAAAATTGACCCAAATTTACCAAGTATTTGCAATCGTTCAAAACGATCATCTTTTCGTTGGAATAAATCGAATCATTTCATGATTTTTTCGGCTCGCGGGGAGTTTTATTCGTTTGATCGGCGAGCAAAATCTCAAATTTGGAAGTACGTAGAGTTTTAATGGATTTAAGAAATATTGGACGAAATTAGCAGTATTGAATTATCTATCTTAATTCAAATTCAAAACTCGCTCAACACTATATTCAATGTCATTACACAATCATTCCAAAGTCATTCATTCTGTCACAATCACGAAGTTCTCGACTGTACCGGTTCTTTTCATTTCAGCTCAAAGGGTAGAATTTCGCACCCAAACCATATCCGACAAAACTCTAGAAAAGGGCCAAGCAGTTGTCTTCAGAACTGTAGACGTAAATAAAGGTCAAGGTTATAATTCAAACACGGGTTATTTTACGGCTCCAGTCGCCGGTACGTATCTTTTGATGGTCCAGATCTGCATTTTGCCAACCAATTACATCTTCCTGGAAATTCTTGTGGATGACATCACACAGAATGCTTTCCAAGCATCAGCCTACCATTTCAATTACTGCGTGACGTGGATGACGCTCGCCGATATGCATGTAGGGTCCAGGGCTGCCGTTAAGAGTGCGATAGATATGAGCAGTATAATTGTCTTTCAAGACACAGAGAGTCACCAAAATTATTTTTCGGGAGTTCTTCTTTACGAAAAATAGTGGGTTTATTTTACAATTAGTTTTAATGGTATAATATTCATTATCGGACTAAAAAAAAATACACAAAATACTGGGTGGAAAATAGCAATTCGATGAGTATATATATGTGATCCGTCACCCGAAAAGGGACCATCCGAGAATTCTGTGAAATGAATTATTGAAAAAGAGATTTTATCCAGCATAGGTCAACCAGAAGTCGTATTTAAAAAATTCTTACACCTGAAGGTAGATTGATCATTCTAGATTCAGAAAATAAGCACGGTGCAAAAAGTTTCGACCTCAGTCAGTCTGTGCTATCTGCGCAGTCTGACTAGGGTCGACACTTTACGCTCTTCCCAGATGGTCCCTTTTTCGCGTGACGGGTCACACATGTAAACAAAAAATCCGTTGGGTCACGGACTTTCACATCAGATGAGTCATCAACACCAGAGTTTAGAGCTTGCGGAGATCGGAGATAGTAAAGTCGACCAAATTCACTTAATAACATCTTGAAATTGACAAGATGGGTGATTTTGGAATCAATTTAGAATGAAATTGAATGAGCGTGTGGAGCGAGTTTGTGTGAAAATCAAGAGAGGTAATCGTATATCGCTAACATTTTTCATGATGAACAAAATTAGCGATATGTATTACCTCCATTTAAAAAAATATGCAAACAATTTCAATTAATAGCTTCATATTTCTACATGAGCCAATTATAATTTCAATTCATCGGTGTTAAAGGAGATACATGAATCGCGATTTGGAACCATTCAATGCTAATATTGAGCCTGTTTCTTACAATTTATAAAGAATGGAACGGGACGTTTTCAGAGTGCTCGTGTATACTTGTATAGTTAACAACATCGAGAAATTTACAAAGTGAATGAGTTTTGAATGATTTTTGAATGAAGTTGAATGAATGCAAATGAGTGAGTTTTGAGTGAAAGTAAAGGCAGATAAGTCGACATCGCTAATTTTGATCAGGATGAACAAAGTTAGCATATTTATTACCCCCCTTCAATAAAATATGCATACTAGTTTTAAAAAATTTCTTCCTTTCTCTGCTAGATAAAATCAGACGCTTTCAATTTTTTTTTCAATAAATCCAAATTCATTTACAATGGGGTTGTTGGTCTTTTTAATTTTAGAGGTTATGGAGCGTTTTTTGAAAGTTTTGAGTGAGTGTGGAATGAATGGAGCACTAGGTAAGCGATTTAGAATAATTGAGATGAATGTCAATATTACGGTGTCATTAACTGTACATACCTTGAGTAAGTCAGCATTTTCATACTTCAATCTGTGTTCTTTCTAAAATTATGCAAGATACAGACAATATGTGAAAATTATTTTTCCAGTATATCTTTTTTGATGTTGGGACGTTAGATATTTTCGTCAGTTGACGTCCGGGAACTAACCGATTGTACCTCGTATGCTACACAGAACATAATAATCAAAACAATCGATGAACTTTATGAGTTTTGTGGATTTACCAATATTCTATCGAGTGTTTTTCATGTAAGGTTATACTTAATATTTCATTTGATGCTATGTTCATGCTGTATTTACATTTAGTCACGGCATTCGCAACAACAGTATTAGTTATACGGTTTCTTGCCGGGGTATATGAAGACTTATTCCCGTCTGGAAAAAATTATGTCACCCGAGCCGTAGGCGAGGGTTGACATCATTTTTACTGCCGGAACTAAATCGTCATATACCCAGGCAAGAAACCGTATTACGAATTTATTATACTTCAAAGTTTTAGGGCTAAATATCTTTCTTTTGCCTATTTAAGGCGTTGGTTTGAATCGATTTCTTTTAAACCACCAATATCCCTTAATGCGCCCCTATGAAAAGTAAACATGTACAAAGTGACTTCATATATACTTGTGACGTCACACTACTTCACTCTGCGCTGTTGTGATATGAAAGCGTTTGATGGCTGAACCTGGGAGAATCTTGGCACTTTAAATGGACATATTTGTAAAAATTTAAGGTATTTATTGACAACTATATCATTTTTTAATTGCACATTATTAATTGACATGCTTTTCAACTGTATCCTAGTGTGTATATTCGGGTCGTGTTATCAGCGAAGCGTGAGAATCATGACTGCCATTACCGTTTCGATTTTTTTATGTATGTTCACGGCGAGGCGCCTTAAGGAAACATTAGAATGTATACCGGAGCGGCCGTAGATATCAATGTTTGTCAGGTCAGCATTAACCAATGAAAATGCTAGAATTTTCTTTGCAGTATAATAAAGCCTTTATCACGGGCGTGATGTCCATAATCGGAGCTACTGGCTCCGCTTTCAAAATCATGTGAAGTACTTCCGCAGGTCACGCGTGATTCCGATTATGATTATCATGAGTAAGCTAAAGAATTTTACTTATGATTTAATAAATAAAATTCCACAGGGAATCCATGTTACTCAATTTTATTTCCATAAACACTCTTTTCCAAATTTTCGGTCACCTGACCTTCATCAAGAAAAACACAATATAATATAATTCAGAAACTACATCTTCATCTTTCCTCCATTACACTTTGATTCAAAGTGTAATGGAGGAAAGATGAAGATGTAGTTTCTTAATTATATTATATTGTGTTTAAAAATAAATAATTTTATTTTAATGCTGTATACATTTATTTATTTATTAATTTATTTATTGTAAAACCACGTGTTTTGACATACTTGTCTCAAGATTGCTCCCAGAAGAAATCATTTTTAACAAAAACCAACGAGCGTTCTTACATTTCTTGGGTACGCTTACGTGGTAAAATGTGTAACTAGTCGAATAGCATTCGATATAAATGCGGAAATGCCGACCCCTACCCGACTTTCCAAAAATGAAATGTTTACATCTCCATAATCGTAGTCACACGTGGTGCGGAAGCCAGTGGCCCCGATTATAGAAATCACCCCCGTGTTTAATATAATGTATATACATTTGATAAAAGATCGATCTAACTCTGAATTTCACGAATACAGTTATTAACACTGTGAAATTGATACTCATTCTGATCAAAATCATTTTAAATTATTCAGTCAGCGCTCGATTTATTCATTTAAAACACTCACTCAAATTGATCAAAAACTCTAAAAAATGATGAGAAAAAGTTCGCAAGGCGATCGACACTTTATTTAAATCGATCAAATTATTTTACGATTTTATTGGCTGATATGGCTTTTGAAATATACTTTTGGTCCATGAAGACACACAAACAGAAATGTAAGTATATTTCATTAAGGGGGGGGGGGTAATAAATATCGCCAATTTTCTTCATCCTGAACAAACTTAGCGCTTTTGGATTACTTTCCTTTGAACTCACTCATCGCACTCAATCAATTTCATTCCAAAATTATTCCGAATTCATTCACCTTGTCAATTTCAAGATATTGACAACTGTATCATTTATTACATTGCTATTGCCTTATATTTATTATGTGTTTAAATGTAAAGTGTGTTTCTTTACAATAAATGACACCACAATAGGGAAGAAATAACCATAAACATGCGTAATATGAGCGTGTGCATCACATTCCAAGGTTTCGAACTCCTATTTTTGTTCCTAATAACGCAACCTTGACCGCTATCTCATTCCCCTTTGTTCCATACGAACGTATGGAACAAATGAGAATTTGAGCTCTTAGCTTGTCAATAGGATATCATAACGATTTGTTGAATTTTAAAGTTATGAGGCGGTTGTACCAGCTAATAAAACAACAAGGAAAGCCATTAACAATTACAGATACATGCATATTATCAATGGATATAAGAAAATTATGATACAACTGGATCAATAAGAGTAACTTGCGGTGGCATCACGGCACAGAGAGCTAGAGGACTGCCGAAACCAAATCTTTGAGGACAGCTACAAGTTGTTTGTTTATCGGGCTGATGGGTCTCATTTCTCTTGATAATTGTACCGTCGGGCGCCTTGCAGTTGGGCCCTAAAATATAAACGCTCTAATATAATCAAAGCCGCATCTTAAATTCAACATATGCCGATAGCTCAGCACGAAATAATTGTAACTCACTTAAAAAAGGGTGCTGTCAGAGCGCAATTTGAGGCGCGTCGGACTGTCAATCTAGAGGTCCAGGATTCGATCCCCAAGGTCGGCACTCATTCTTTCTGACTAGATGTCTCTCACCAATGGGTTAATAATTGAAGACCTATGCGAGAAAGCAGCTGGAGGCTTAAATGATGTGACGGTAGTACTGGTGGGGGAAATACCAGGAATCCATTGTTAGGAGCTCAAGCCGCGATATAACTGAAAGATTGTTGAAACTCTGTCCAAACAAACAAACATATAAATACTAATAATAATAAAGCCTTTATTGAAAGAGGCAAAACAGTTTGGTTAACCCAGTCTTCCCTGTGATCCTCCATAGATATTTAGAAGTCAAAACCAACATTACAACAAAAGTATTAATCAAATGATGGAAAGGAGAAAAGTATATTAATGTGAAAGGATTAATTTCATCTGAATATTATATTTACATTAGGGTTTTCTGTTCATGCTTGGCTTCAGATATTGTCAATGATTATCAACAATTTTTGTACTGCAAGTAAATTTTCCTTTCCAAATTTTTTTTCACTAAATAATTAGATATTACTTATGTAAATAAAACATGTTAGAAAGAGAAAAATTCTTATAACAAGTTTTTTTCTCTTCTTACCAATTGATTCGAAATTTCAGTTATGTGTAAATACAAAAGCTGTGTGACAATCTTAAACCGCAATTCTAGTTTCTAGACCACTTTTGGGAAACATGTTTAAAATGCTAGACTGGCTGTGCAGAGGACTCAATTGCTATTAAACTAAAGATTGTCCCAAACATTTATATTCAACTTACATAAAATGATACTTTAAAATATTACATCCTCTCTGTAATTAATCATCATTTTATATCAAACAGCTTTGAACTATTACTTTTTGCATTGTTTCGCTCTTAGTCCTCTATATACGTCTAATTGGCACTTCAATTGAATTTATGGTGTGTCATGGATAATTTTGGGAATGTTGAATGGTAAGAGGAAGTGTTGTAAGTGCTACAGTAAATGACATCGTGAAATGGACAATATAACGATCTTTGAACGATTATGGAATGGAATTGAACGCGTGGGGTGAGTGCGTTTTGAGTAAAATCAAAGGGAGGTAATCCATTACCGCTAGTTTTGATCACGATGAACAAAGTTGGCGATATTAATTACCCCCATTTATTAACGAAATGTCCTCAACCGAAGCATAGCTTAAAAGCATGGCATAGCCGGTCTCGAACCCGGGCGGTCAAGTTATATTCAAATTTTTGGTTTACAAGTCCAATGCGCTAACCACTAAGCAAAAGAAGATCTTCCATGACGAAGGTGTCAGACATTGTATTTAAACTTACGAAGCTATGCAGGACAGTGGTGAGAGTGGTCCCCCATAACACACTCTCCTGAAGTCATCATATATTGATGACGATAAACCTAAGTAGGCAGTAATGTGCTTTCTGAAATAACCAAGTCGGTACAATGCCCACATTAGTGGCTCAACGACCAATCTCAAACGAGCCACCATGTTATAAAAGAACTGTCCTCAACGAAAGCGGGGTTACACCCAAAACAAAAAAGTCAGATTGCACATTATAAAGTCATGAAAGAGAACGATGTCTTTCTTGGCTAATAACAAAATACTCTGGTCCGACAAATAACAAATGCCAAAATACACCACTGAAAAGCATCAATCATGTTTGATTTTTATGAAAAAAGGAATAAAAAATAAAAGAAGATCAAAATGTGTAAATTACCATTCGGGCACACAGGGCAGCATTTCTTCGGATCATGGATAGCATCAACACATGGTGTAAAGAAGCAGTCGGCGATGGCGCAGGCAACCTGACCGGTGCCTGAACACATACAGTGTTCACATGGGCTCGGATTAAAGGCTGTGTGAGGTTTGTATGTCTGTCCGTTATGTATACACCCTGGTGAGGCTGTAGCTGGCAGTGTCTGGAATGGATCCGTAGGATCAGTACATACAGATAGATTAACAAACAAGAATGTAAAAATCGCCAAAATGTAAAGTCCAACCATGATTATCTATACTTAATGTATAGAGTTAAATTTGTGGGAACTAAAACAGCTGATGTTTCAGCCACCTTATCTAAGTCAGATTTTTGTCATTTATTTAGCCAAGTCTGTTTGTCTTTTTATTTCCCTTGTTCCTTTTTTTAAAAAAAAGAATGTAGTTCTATTGAAAGCTTATATCACTTAAGACGTCACTTGAAATTATTTTTTTCTTGGAGGTCAACATGACTTGAACTAGGGTTTGATATTGATGAGTCTACAAAATTATTGGGGTCAACATGATTTTTAACGGGATACAGTTAACAACATCGTGAAATTGATAAGGTGAATGATTTTGAATGATTTAAGAATGAAATTGAATGAGTGCGTGGAGCGAGTTTTGAGTGAATTTAATGGAAGGTAATCCTATATCGCAAATTTTGTTCATAATGATCAAAATTAGCGATATTGATTACCTCCCTTAATAAAAAATGCATAAAGGCTTTATAGATGGCTACCTATTTCTTCAAGACCCTATGAGACGCTAACATTTTGAATTATGTCAGTAAAATTGCGATTTTTTTCTCTATCAGAATTTGTTTTGAATGACGTTGTTGATTCTATATTTTTCAATGGGTTTGAGCGTTTTTGAATGGTTTAAGAGAGCGTTTGGAATCAATGAATGGAGCGCTGATTGAGCGATTAAGAATAGTTTTGATTGAGTTGAATGTCAATTTCACGATGTAACTAACTTTAACACAGTAATAAGAGCAAATTATAAGCAATATTTTGCACTTTGAATGTCAACTAATCTTTTCTATAAAAGCAATCATTTTAGTTCCACTGGACGAAGTCCAGCGGGCTTTTGTAATGGCCCTTTGTCCGTTCTGCCTCCGTCCGTGCGTCTATGCGTGCGTAAACCTTTCCTTTGATCATCTTCTCTGAAACTACTGGTCAGAATTTCTTCAAATGTCACAGGAATGATGCTTCGGATATGCTTTTTCAGATTCCTTCTTTTAATCCTGATCAGGCGGATAAATTGGGGGGCTACGGGCTGTCGATCGAGTCATCAAAAACCGGCCCCCTATGGTGAAATATAAAAATATTTCTTCCCTGAAACTTATGGTCAGAATTCAACCCAATTTCACAGAAATGATGCCCAGGACATGCTCTTTTTGATTCCTTCTTTTAGTCTTGATCAGGCTGCAAACTTGGGCACTACGGACTGTCGTGTCATCAAAAAAGGGCCCCTCATGTTGAAATAGAAAAAAAATCTGCTTGTCTGAAATTAACATTCAACCAAGTTTCAGAGGAATGATGCTTAGAACATGCTACTTCATATCCCTTCATTTTACAAAAATGGCTGCATATGGCAAAATGAAAAAAATCTTTTCTGAATCACAAGTCAGAATAACACCAAACTACACAGGAATGATGCGTGGGACTAGTTCTTTCAGATTCATTCATTTAATCCTGAATGAGCAGATAACTTTTGTTATACAGGCTGCCGCGGCATCCAATTATGGCCCCTAACGGTGAAATATAAAATATAAAATTATCTTCTTCTCTGAAACTACTGGTCCGAATTCAACCAATCTGCACAGGAACGATGCTCGGAATATGATTTTTTTTTCAGATTCTTTTTATTAATCCTGGTCAGGCTGATAACTTGGATTCTTCAGGGTGATGTGTCACCCCCAATTACTATGTTGTGAAATAAAGAAAATCCTTCTTCTATGAAACTACTGGCAAGAGTTTGACCAAATTTCATAGGAATGAACCTTAAGGCAGACTCTCTCATATTTCTTCCTGAAATCATGATTGAAGAAAACATTGGCGCTGTCGAGTCCGACTAAAAGGTGACATATTTCAAAAATGAAAAAAATATATATATATATATTTTTCTCTGAAACGAACTTTTGGATGCAACTGATTGGTGGCAGGATTCTTTTTAGATAGACCTCTCTCTGATTTCTTTCTAGGATATTGTGTTACTGTAAAAAGGGGCCTTTGTAATTCAATATTTCTTGTAACCACAACTTGTACATTCCATGAAATATTTCATGAAACTTTCATTAAATGGTACGTATCATGTGACTATTCACACATTAAACCTTAAATGTTATTATGTGTCATAGAAAAAGAGGAGAACTTCATATAAGATTGTATGTTGAAATTAGAGGCGGCCGTCATAGCGCTGTTGGTAGCACGTCGGAGTGTCAATCTAGAGGTATCGGGTTCGATCACGGCACTCATCACAAGCCACTGTCGAGTGTCGAAAAGGGATGATTTCACCTTGAATTATCAGGCTATTTTAACAATTGCATGATGTTTTAAAAATGACAAGTTTCGAACAATGGAACAATGTCTCCACTTGATTTTAAAATTGTGACAGTTCTAATTAACATTCAGGGAAATATGGTACATCAGGATACGAACTTATGTTTCAACATTATTGGCCTCTTTGTACAGTAGCTTTGTTAGAAATATTCTATATGTTTTTTGTCGGCACAGTTTTGGGCAAATGTTAAATTATTAAGCCTGTCCGAATTAAAAAAAAAGTTTCTTGTATCATGAGACTTGTAAATTGTATATCGAGATTACCATGTATTAAGTCAGTGGACGACCGAAACCTCGAAACTATAGCTTTATCAAAACTGTAGTTACGAGAATCGGGTCTACTATCATCACTTTTGTGATAGTTAAAAACATCGTGAAATTGACACTGTGAATGATTTTGGAATGATTTACAAATGAAATTGAATGAGTGCGTGGAGCGAGTTTTGAGTGAATTTAATGGGAGGTAATCCAATGTCGTAACTTTTGTTCGGGATGAACAAAATTAGCGATATTGATTACCTCCCTTTCATGAAATATGCATATAAGTTCAATAGATAGCTTCCTATTTCTTCAAGAACCTATCAGACGCTTACAATTTGAATAATATCGGTGAAATCGCAATTTTTCTCTTTCAAATCTATTTTGAATGACGTTGTTGGTTCTATATTTTCAAAGGGTTTGAGCGTTTTTGAATGGTTTGAGTGAATGTTTGGATTGAATGAATGGAGCGCTGAGTGAGCGATTTAGAATGGCTTAGAATGTATAAATAAAGCACACCATGAAGATTCTGAACATATTTGGCTGATTCAATTACTCTGGCGCTCATCTTAGTTGGACAATCTAGATATCGTGAAGTTTGAGGAGAAATATATAGAGGATAATCGTTTGTTTCAGTGTAAGATCGATTTATATTTCATTGTGTGAACAACAAAAGCTATAATTTCACGAGTGGTAGAGCCACGAGTGAAAATATAGCTTTTGTTTTTCACGAAATGAAATATTAAACGATCTTACACGAAAAACAAACGATTATTCTATTTCTTTAATGCAAAATTGAGACAAAATGTGAAATTTCTAGGACAATTTTTCGTAAAGCGCGTCATTTTGCACGTGATTGCTATGCAACGTTCATTGTGACGTCACTTACTTCGCCCCGCATAGATGACGTCAGATAGGGTTAAATGCACAAAAGCAAGGTATAAAATTTTGATAAAAATCACTGCTTTTGCGGTGAGATTATCAAGTGATAATCTACCGTTATTTCTCGATAAACCACCGAAAAGCATTAAAAAAAGATACGTATTTTTATAGATCACCACTAGTATTTCATAAATTTTCGAACTTCCATAAAGGAATAGATAATGTTTCGTACACTAGTACATAATGATGAATTTCATTATTTCCGGTACCAAATGACTACATGTTTAAGAATGGTTGCTACAGGTGTCCAACTAGTTGGATTTTATCTAAATTCACACGATGAAACGAAAAATGCCGCATACCCTCGTATACTACAATGTCACTGGTGTTCTCTGCGCAAACATCGAGAGGTCCAGACAAACACACAATTTTACCCTTCCCTGTTTTACAAAATTTAGACCTGTCCAAATTCAAAGGTTTTGCAGACGAAAATTTAAAGTGGATTTAATTTGAAAAATGACCATTCAGTAGGATAGAAAATAGTGTGGAAAAAGAAGAAATTGCTTGAGAGAAGCAATTTCTTCTTTTTTCACAACGTTTTCTCAATCATAAAATCACAGGCACGTAAAAAGCAGGGATTAAACAGCAAAGGGTTAATAACAATATTTGTTGATCGCCTGAAGAAGGTTTAAGACATTAACCACGGGTGCGGAAAGACAAAATTTTCTCACTTGTCCTTGGACAAGTTGATGGCTGAATTTTCCTTTTTCTGTCTAGAAAATCTAGTTGCCCGAACTTTCAGTTATTCTCTCTTTATTATAGGAAAATATTCCTTTTTTCTTCATACTAGAAGCAAACAAGTTTTGAAAACATTGGGATATAAGGCGAAACTGCTTTTTAAAGCAATTTCTCCTTTTCCCCTTTGTTTCCAATCATAACTTATTAGTTCTGTTTAATATCGAAAACTAATTTGGCCTGAAACATGGAATTTTTTTAATGGCTTTGCAGTTGTGTTCCTAAATAAAGTTTCACTAGTCCTTGGACAAGTTTTGAAAAAAAATCCACTTGTCCTCAGGCTTAAGTCGGAAAAGTCTTTAATGAGAATTCCGCATCCCTGCTTTACTCATCTACAGCTCGCAGAGAAAAGACTCTGGTAAGGTTGCGCGGATACAAGGAATGGTCAGAGACTTTCCTCTTTGTACTCGTGAACTTCTTAGAAATTTAGAAAATATGACAAAATTAAGATTATGAAGCAATTGCCTGTCGCACAAGAAGAATAACTATTTCGTAGAAGTAAATGTTATTTTTCAATAGCCATTTTAATCCATTCATAGCATAAACTCAGGCTTGGTCATCCTAGGGACCTGAAATGGACCACATCTATATTATAGTAAATAATATCGGAAATTGACATTCATCTCAACCAAAACCATTCTTAATCGCTTACTCAGCGCTCCATTCATTCGTTCCAAATACTCACTCAAAAAATTCAAATACGCTCAAAATGGCTGAAAAGATATGATTACCAACTTCATTCAAATGAATAAAGAAAGAACGAAATCGCGATTTCACTGATATAAATGAAATCTAAAGAGTCTCAAAGGGAGGTAATAATTAGCGCTTATTTTGTTCAGGATGAACAAAATTAGCGATAATGGATTAATCCCCCCCACCACCACCACCCTTAATTTCACTCAAATCTTGCTATACACACAATTTCATTCCAAAATCATTCCAATATCATTCACCTTGTCAATTTCATGATGTTGTTTAGTATATATACATTTACAAGATGTTTTCTTTAAATTGTTTTTAAGCGATAATGCGGCCATTTCTGTTATTTTCTTTGGTTCGCTTTCGAAATTATCTGGCCAACATTTTTTCTTGTGGGACATACTTAGAAATCGTTCTTTTATATTTGTAGAGGAAGATCTACTTGTGATTTAAAATCAATTATTATTGGTTTTACTACAATTCAAAACGCAATTGGTGAGAAATAGAGAGGTTTAGAGTGCAGCTTGAGGGTCATCGTCAACTCGCTTGAAAAGCCGACCAAGAATCCGAATTGCATGATTTTAATCAATAGTAGTTTTTTTGTTTTGTTTCTTTTTGTAATTCAATTTGCCTGATGGCGATGCTTGATTTTTAGAGGAACACAGTTATTTTTTCTTCTCTTTTTTTGTCTTTGCCATAAGTTCTTTCAAACACGATATTAGATTTAGACGTATTCTTCACACGAATTGCTTTAGGCAAACCACTTTTTTATTCGCTTGCAATAATTTCTAAGAAAATTCAATTCATACTTTAAGACACTAATAAGCTAAATAAAGTAAACAAATTCCGCTGTAAATGCCCGCAAAACAAATAACAGTATTATCTTTTGAAACATACGGATTTGGACAATTCGTTAAGTCCAAGGAAGCACACAAAATGCATTTCAGTTTCGAAAATATTATCCATTGTGTTTAATCACTAATATGTTGTAGACGTTTTCCCAGAAAGCAAGATTGAACTATGATGGATGCGATCTAAAACGGAACATCTCGAAAAAGGTAGAGTTGCCAATATTACCCAAAATATGGCAGCACACAGCCCGCCCATCCTGGTACCCAGCACTGCAGAAATAGTAGTTTGGACACCGGGCACCATCCACGTCACAGTACATAACTCCGCCATTTTCCGCCGTTACAGGTTTTCCGGCATCAAACAGACTAAATGGACATCGGTAATAGTCGGGATCCATCGAATGGTCGTTCGTATCTGCAGCGTGGACTTATGAAAAATGTACAATTTTAAATTATTTTTGAATTTCGCGAACGTTCGTTGGTTAAGAAGTGACAATGAAGAAATTTCAAGAATAGATATTTGTTTTGTGTTGATATTGTTGTTGTTGTTGATGATGATGATGATGATGATGATGATGACGATGATGGTGGTGATGATGATGATGTTGTTGTTAATGATGTTTTTTTGCTGTATCAAACAACTAGATGCTTTGCTAACCATTGGTGGATTATTATGTCTTAGCCATGTAGATCTACATTTTTTAATGTACGATAACTTAAATCTGTAAGAAACGGTTTTTACTCTATTTCCCCCTTGGATTTTATACTGCGGTTTTGAAGGGTATATACATATATACATGTGTATAAGATGGTATTGGCTTTTTCTTTGAATTCTTTCTCTGTTTTTACAAAACATTTTATGGAAAGCAGCTAAGAATGGTCAAATCGCAACTGCACTATCACTTGCAGGTTTTGTTAGTAAGTTTATACAGTTATGTTCACTTACCAGCGTAGAACGCTGCTAGAATCAGACATAATGGTACAATGATCATCGTCTGGAAAAAATGAGACATAATAAATCATACACAAGAGGCCCAAGAGGACCAGCTTCACTCCACTGGCACTAAACTAATAAATAAACTATCTAATCAAATAATCATCAACTTTTCAATAAGGTCCCTTTTTCCATGACTTTGAATAATATTTCCAAGCAGCTTTATTGTGCCCATAGTCATATAATAAGCATCATTTTATTTCGCAGAAATCTGTTAATAAATGTGCAACTTGTAATAACAAGAATTTTTGCATCACAAAGGCCCCCTTTTTCATATCGCAGCATCATATCACCTAAATCAAAATTAATAGAGTACGCCCTAAGGATAATTTTTGTGCAGTTCGGTCGAACTCAAACCAGGTTAATAATAGATGAAGATTTTTTATCGTATGGGACTTTTTTCAGTGACCCAATAATCAGAAGAGTCAATGTTATTAGCCCTATCAGATTTTAATGAAGAAATCTGAAGAGCATGTCCGAAGGTTTATTCCTGCGAAGTTTGTTTGAATTCTGATCAATAGTTTTAGGGAAGAAGATTATTTTTATTTTTCGTCATATGGGACCATTTTTTCAGTGGCGCAATAGTCTGTAGAGCCCCGGCTATCAACCCGATCAAACATTAACAAAGAGATCTGAAAGGCCATGTACTAAAAATCATTCCTGTGCAGTTTGGTTGAAGTCTGCCAAATAGTTTCAGAAAATAAGTGGTTTTTTTTAATATATTTCATCATATACTCAGCAAAAAGAGAAAGTATCCATTTTTCATTTCCAAATATCTTGACCACATGCATTGTCAAACGATCGAGTTATTTATCAATGTATTTGTTGTGCCTTTCTATCCCCATTATCGAAACCTATCAAACGTTTAGTACATTTTAGGGCTTTATTTCTAAGAGAAGAACAATTTAGAAGTTTATTGGTCATCTAGTTATATTGTTTAGTAACCGTTTCCATCACGATTGGTTTCCTTTAGAAATGTCACGACATATTCGTTTCTTGACGTTGACTCTCTTACGTCAACGCTCCTTATCCACCACTTCAAAATGAAACACATTCAAAAGTATGTCCAAAAGCAAAACTTTAAAAGCAATTCTATTGCAATGATACGATAAACGGGCTGATATCAATCACTTTTCAATGACGTAATTTGGATGACTTTAAGCAAACGTCAACGTAACGTAGTAATACAATTTTGTTAATTTATCAGCGAAGATCTGAAAAGGAGAATTATGGAAAGAGCTTCTCGGAAAACTACAGAATTCGTTACATATCAGCTTTCGAGCTGAATGAATGATTTGCGTTATTTTGCGCTAATAAAAAGTAATGTCGACAGGAAGCAGTATAAAGTTTTAAGTTGTCTAACCAATCCGGGTTTGATGATGTCATATTCTTGCATTTGGTGTACATTAAATTTATCAGAAAACCAACTGAAAATTTCACGAAGGTTCTGTGATTTTTATAAAACAATCCCACGGTTACGTTTACGTGCATCATTTCGCAGCAAATGACATGAATCTTTTCAACTGTATTTCCAAATGATCAGGGCGAGATTTGAAATACATTATTTCATATTTCCTTTCGTAGTTTTTAAGAATTCAGAAGTCTAAGTAGGTGTATACTTTTTAGGTTTGCTCAGTATACATGTATTGGGACAATTTTTGTGCAGGGACATCCTATATGGCCTATATGATCATCCTGAATGGAAATTAACGACGAAATCTGAAAGAACATGTCCAAAGCCTTTGTCCAGTGGAGCTAAAAACTAAAAACAACAACAAAATACAATTAGTGGCATCGTTTAATTGAAATTCTTCTTAATCAAAACCCTCTCAATCACTCGCTGATCACTCAATTCGTCGATACAAAACACTCACTCAAACCATTTAAAACGCTTCGAAATCGTTCGAAACACTTCGAAATCGATAAAGTTAGGCAACGAAATATGGGTTATTTCACCAAGATGAACCAAATTAGCGATATTACATTACCCCCTTTAATTCCACTCAAGCATCGCTTCTCCAACTCATTCAATTTCATTCCAAATTGATTAAAAAATCACTCAAAAATCATTGTCAAATACAGGATGGTATCAAATGTGGGTTTGCATCATTTTTATCATTGCTAGTTAAAGGAGTTTTGGTTTTTTTCTCAGCTCTTTTCAGGCTTGAGTTTAATATCCATACTGTGAGAATAACGAAACGCCAACCGGCAACTCGGGATTACCAGATCGCTGCTGTCAATTCAAAAATCGATTGACAGATCAACAACATACTCATAATGTGATAACTGTTTTAAAATATAACGATGGAAATGATATTATGAAAAATGATATATCATTTAATGATATATCATTTTTTCACAATATCATTTCAATCGTTATATTGATGGGCGTCTTAATTTACGGTGTTTAGATCGTCCTCCACCTTTTGCTGTTTGTTCCATGTGCATTAATGCATGTACATGTAAATAACTGTTGGATATTTTAGGGGTGTTTCAGGACATTTAAAAATAGTTCACAAGCACAATATATTACACGGGTGTATATTACACTAATTGAATAATTTTGCAAACAAGTATTATCCATGATTAATCCACTGGCAGGGCGGAGCCTAAGTAACGGGTCGTTGCACTTAAGGTTAAGGGAAATCAGCTTTTATCTGAAATTACCTATTTCTTAAGAGAGTCGACATGAATAACTCGAGACCTTAAATCGTGGATGGTAACCAAATCCTCGTAACTTCAGCTTAATCAAGCTGAAGTTACGAGGCCTTGGTAACCAAACGATGAAATGTGTTCACTCTCTTAAAGCACGAGAATCCTTTAGGTTTTAGGATACAGTTACATGTATTTGCACGCATTAACGATGACTACCGACTTAAATTTGATAAAGCCCAAACTATTGAAAAGTAAACTCGCCAAATGACGTCACGGTTAAGCCACGCCCTGCCAGTTCATTAATTACGCAGAATACAGAGCGCAAAGCATCACTATTTTGTTGTCGTGAAAATGGCGGCACAATGGATGTGATGATATCATTATACACACGGCGTTACATTGACATTTACCTCGAGCAAAACCATTCTAAATCCATCACTCAACGCTCCGTTCATTCATACCAATCACTAGCTTAAATCACCCACAAACGCTCCGAAATCGGTAAAAGGAATTTGCAATCCATGAACATTGTATATGAATTAATTAAATAATTCCACGTTTTCTCGGGAGGCGTGGACTTTTAAAAGTGCAATTTGTACGTGAAAGTTTCTATCAAAATTTCATCCAACTTAGACGTTGTTAGCGATATTGATTTATCTCCCTTAAATTCACTCAATATAATCATTCAAAATCATTCAACGCGTAAAATCAAGGAAGCTTTAAACTTCATGTGCTGTGCGGTTAATATTAATCAACATATTTATAGTATCTATTACAAAAATGCGGGTCATATTTTAAATAGGGTATCAAAGCTGTGTCCATAAAATACCAAATTTATCAAACTCGACAAAGCTTCGCTCTTCACTGTTTATAGATTAATTGTCTAGTAAATCTGGTATGCCATGATCACCTATTCAATATCCTCTATTTCTTAAAGTATTCTTACTATTGTAACATAGATCTATGTTTTTTAATTGTTAAATGTGGTTTTAAATTATATAATATTTTATATTATTATTATTACTTTATATTAATATAAGGACAAACGTTCACTCACCTTGAATTGTTTTGCGATTTATGATAAGAAATATTTATAAGACACTTAAGAAAGATTACGGTCATTTTTTCATGTATGTCTGTCTTCCTTTTAGAACAAAAGATCTATAAAGAAACTTAGGACCAAATTCTCCAAATTCCCTTACGAAAAAACATAGAAATGGATCAAAGAAAATCGTGAAAATGAAAATAAGAACTTAAGATAAACAAATTTCGTTTTAACTGTGTCTAAAACCTCAAAGTATGAAGTAAAAACTGCTGTCTTTCTGTGACTACGAGTCTAAAATTTTGTCATCTCATAATGAGTAAATGAAAATTACCATGTATTACAGTTAGGAACATTGGGAAATTGACACGTTGAATGATTTTGGAATAACGATATCGAATGAGTGTGAGGAGCGAGTTTTGAATGAAATTTAAGGGAAGTAATCCAACATCGCATAGTCATTTGTTAATATTGTAACAATTATTGTAATCTCCTCATGGGTAAAAGACCTTCCGGAGGCTTATTGAAAAAAAGCATATATATATATATTAAATCCAACTTGGAAAATTTTAGCAATATTTATTACCTCCCTTTAAAAAATATGCAGGCTTTCTTAATTGTGTGTCCACACGCTTTAAGATCAACACCAGCCAAGATAATTGTAGAATGACTTGATTGATTTTATTGAAATATTGATAGTTTGATCGAGTCTAAGTTGTTCTTAACGATTTGAGCGTCTTTGGGTGATTTGATTGAATGTTTGGACTGCATGTATTTGGCGCTAAGTGAGCAATATAGAATGCTTTAAGCGAAGTGAACGTGGCGACAGGTGTCCGGAAGTTTGACCTCCGGTGAGCGATGTCCGGCGATCGGGTGGCGTTTACTTTTTTGTTCAGATCTTAACTCTGTCACCTGAAGTCTGAATAATTTGAAACTTGGCTGTTACAACTCCTCATGATTACGTACTTACAGTGCACAACAACTCTTCCTAGCCTTTTTAGTTATTTCCCTTTAAAGTCTAACTTCCCTGTCTCAGTCGATGTCTAGCAGTCTGACGAGGGTATCGTGTAACAATTTTCCACCTTGTAAAGATTATTTTTAGGATATTTAACTAGTCTTTCCAATACGATATCAAATGATAATACTTTAGTGTTATTCTAGATTATCAAAACATCAAAACGCTGGAGTTACCAAATTCAAAAAGAAAAAAAACCGAGGAAATTAAATATTTCAAGAAAAATGGTTTCATTGGCGCTTCACTACCGGTTTTTTTTATTTATTTATTTATTTATTTTTTGTTTGTTCGTTTTGTTTTCTTGTTTTTGTTTTTGATGATGCTGTTAATCAAGTTCAAAAAAAGCATTTCCAAATTTACCCTATTTCATACAGTTAGGAAAATCATGAAATGGACAAGATGAATGATTTTGGAATGTTCTTTTAATGAAATGAAATGAGTCTATGAAGTTAGTTCTGGATGAAATTAAAGTGAGGTAATCCAATAGTCCTTATTTTGTTCCTCTTGAAGAGGAACAAAATAAGCGATATCAATTACCTCCCTTTAAAGAAATATAAGTACTTTTCTTTTTGTGTCTTCGTTGACCAATCAGACACTTTAAAATCAACACTATTCAATAAAATCGTAGAATTATTTGATCGATATAAAAAAAAAATGTTGATCGTATTGAACGATTTTGAAATATTTTCAAATAATTTTGGAGTGTTTTTGATCGATTTGAGTGAGTGAAAGAAAAAAACGATTGGAGCGCTGGAGGAATGATTAAGAATGATTTTGATGAAAGAATGAGTGTCAACTTCACGATGTTCTTACCTGTCTTTCATACACGACATCAAATGATAATACTTTAGTTTTATTTTAAATCACCAAAACGTTGTAGTTACGAAATTCAAAAAAAAAAAAAAATACTGAAAATTTAATAATATTTCGAGAAAAACATATTCATCTGTGCTTTACTACCTTTTTTTTGTTTGTTTGTTTGTTTGTTCTGATTTGATTTGTTTTGTTTTGTTGTTGTTGTTGATGTTGTTGCTATTTTACGTTTTCAAAATCTAGTTCAGGAAAGCATTTCTAATTTTACAATAAAATTTAGATCGTCTTGAACGAATTTGAAATAATTTTGGAACGTTTTTGGTCGGTTTCAGTGAGTGTGAATGGATTGAGTGAATGGAGCTACGAGAGAGCGATTTGGAAGCGTTTTGAACGAGATGAAGTCAATTTTACGAAGTAACTAGCTGTAATAAGTCAAGATAAAAGTCCGCCTCGATAAAGTAAAACACGATTTTGAGCTACTGACATTCACGTTAACCTAAAATATAGTGGACAACCATGATTTCGGTGTCCATCGTGTTGTTTGTCCTTGGAATTTTGTCGCAGACCACATCAGGTTTGAAAATAACTTTCACGTTTCAATTCAATACGCCTGAAAGACAGGGCGTTTTGTGTTATCACATGTGGCGTCCGTACGTCCGGCGTTCGGTGTCTGCCATTCAGTCGGTCGCAGGGCGGCGACCACTTCTTTGTCCGGGAATAATTCTGTCATCTTACGTCCGATTGACTTTAAACTCGGCAGTTACAATCCATTCATGATTGCGAAGTGCAATGTACAAGATTAACAACTCTACATAGCTTTTATATATTAGTTCCCTTTCTTGATTTTTAGACCTCAATGTTATCCTAAACTGGTAGCCCGCTGTCTGGGAGCCTAAAGGTAGATTTTACAGGTGAGCCGTGAAATCAACTTTTTACTGTTAGATTCTCGTGCCATTTGTTCGAAATAGCTAAATCAGGTTAAAATAACGCATAGCGAAAGTTAAAAAAATAGCTTTTAAACCAAAGCTGTTGCTTGTCTTAAAACGTAAGATTCACTCAAACCTATACATTCATGATTTCAGAGAAGGGATCAGGTTAAGTTCCTGTCTTTTACTTTATAGCTATACCCGATTTACATATGGTAATGGACTCAGCACCTACGTCAGAGCTCAGTTTTGAAAATACGCCTGTGGTAACGATAGATCTAGAGGCAATAACCCAGTCTTAATGTTCTTATTCTTAAGCCCTATGTCACCATACAGGGCGTATCTTGTGAAAATTAGCCATCTTGTTTTATATTTCGTTATTGGTCGACCACAACATCGTAACTACAGCTTTACTCAAGCTGCAGTTTCGAGGTTTTAGTGGCTTAAGGGAGCTATGGCTCTGTGGCAGTACCAGAAATGTAAAGGGACGTCGATGTTTATTTACCAGGGCGACCAATCTGTGCATTTGAAAATAGACACATGTCATCTTAAAATCGTTTGAGTCAGAAATTTTTTAAAGGAAGTGGACCCGTAAAAGTTTCTACAACGTCTCAGAAATAATGAACTTTAACAGTGTTACATGTAACCGGGGTTTCCTAATGATTTTCACAAGGAAACCTCGGTTGACATTGTGAAAGAATATGTGGTTCGAAATGTTGCAGAACTATAACGGGTCCGCTGCGTTAAAGATCTCACGATGATAATTCTGAACACACTGAATAGAGGCCAAGTCTGTTCCTAATCCGTTCTTTTTATTATATAAAAATGTTGGATATATCATACTTGTGCACAAAGATGTGTTTTATGCGCAATGTTTTATTTAGCTGATTTCGGCTGTGACCCTGTGCATATTCTGTATCTTTTCGGAGCTTCCGAGTTCTGGGCCCGAGGTTATATAACTTTTCTCGTTCCCAATTCAAAATTTTCTCAAAATTCAAATTTGAGATTAAAGCCGTAATTCTGTTTTAATACTCGTTTCAATCTATTAACATTAGAGATAATATCAATAAGTTGTTATAAATAACAACTAATTAATATTTTCTTTTATTTTCATACATTTATCTAAATTTAAAATTTGAGAAAATTCTCAGTTGAGCCTTAGAATAATCTTATATCCTCGGGCCCTGATTGCATAAACCCTTAGTAAATATTTATAGATACACAATTTTTCCAGTGAGTGATAGCTCGGTCAGTTAAGGTGCATCGCTCTCGCTGAGACATCTAGGAGTTCAAATCTCCGACGCGCTTATTTTTTCTTGCTCATATTTTTGTCACTATTACCAGATCAAAATAATCAGTAAACGGCCACTTAAAGCTTAAGATCTTTGAATTTTCATTTGTTTAAAATCTAACTAAATATATAAAATAAGGGGGTCAAAACTGGATCGGAATTCCTCATTTATTGACGTATGTGTGTATTTCCGTTTATTTATCGTGTCTACTGTAGCAAGTCCATATGAGCGACGCCCCCAGAAGTCGGTTTTTTTAAAGGGGAGAGGGGGGGGGGGGGGAAGTACAATGATACTGAGATCCGCCATGGTTCTTTGAAGTACTCGGTGTAAAGCACCGTCTCACGGGACCTCGGTTTAACGTCTCATCCAAAAGACAATTAGTTTGTTAGTGTGCCAGCCCGGAAATCGAACCAACGCGGTCGAAATATAATGGAAGTCCGGTGTTCTACCAACTAAGCTTATCGAGATGACTAAATATATGGGCATTTTCGACGAGATGATTAATTGCGGAGCGGTCCAAACCAGGCTCGCGGATCGGCCCAGTGGACCGACCAACCTCACTACGTTCCTAGTTTCGAGTCGACATGTCAAGGTCAAGTGGGTCAAAAAGAGATTAGGAATCCACTTTTTTGCGTTTTCAACGAGATTAGCAACAGTCCCGGCAGAACGATACGACTTGGGCTCGAGCATACGCCTAGGGGACGACCCGACCTCATTTTGACCATTAAAGCTGACCTTGCCTATGAGAGCTTAACTTTAAAAAGTTACACAAAAGTTAATTATAGTAGAATCTCCTTGTTGGTGAGGAATGTTTCGGACATGCTGCCCTGCGTTCAGGATCACAAAACGGTGTAAACAGTTTGCCAATTATACCCCACTTAGCACGCAAGTGCACGTGCAAAGTGGGGTAAAATTGGAAAACTGTTTGCACCGTTTTGTGATCCTGAACGTGATTACAATATTTGATTATGCCCTGTGACATAGACCTGGCATCACTCTTAATTAAAAAATCACGACCCACAAATATCCATAATTGAGAGAAACTGAGACTTATTATTTCGATTACAAACGTATGCCCTAGATAAGAACTATTAGAAAATGTATGCCATAGATAAGAACTATTAGAACATTTGACCTCGAGCTGTGACCTTGAATTTGGATCTATCTAAATGTAATCTAAAATGGCACATCACGGAAGAAAAACTTGGACAAATTATTTCAATTACATTGTAAGTGAAGATTTTTTGCTTCAGATATGGTCAGTTTGCACTACATACTTTTGACTTTGAACCTTGAACTTGGCGTCGGACTGTCAATCTAGAGCTCGCGGGTTCGATCCCCGACGGCGGCACTCATTCTTTCCGACTATTTGTCTCTCACCATTGGGTTGATTTTCGTAGACCTATGTGAGATAGAGGCTGGAGGCTAGGAAAGAATGTGGTGGTTGTACTGGTGATAGGAATACCAGGAATCCATTGTTAGGTGCTCCAGCCGCCGTGATATAACTGAAATAATGTTGAAAGCGGCGTTAAACTCCATTCAATCAATCACTTGGCCAAGACCTTTGGTTTTTATTTTTTTTGTTTATTCGTGCTTTCATGAATTATAAATGAAATTGTATCCGAAACTTCATGTATTAAAGGGTTTCTGTTTTTTTTCATTTGCTCTATGGCAATAGTTTAGGTGCAATTTCATAACAACATCAAATATATTAACGCTGCAAGTAAGAGATTTAAATATTTTTTAATGTATCATGTTTTATATAGTCCAAGCGCGTGGCCACTGTCCGTCCGGAGAGCCGCTAGCAGATCACCACTGTGGACGCGGAGAATCGCCATGTCCAGACTATTACTTCTGTAATGTTTCACCAGTTGATGCGTTCGCTGAATGCTGTCGTAAGTACAATCATCTCGATCATAACACTTCTAAATCGTTCGCATACTGCTCCATTCATTCATTCCAACCACTCACTCAAACCAAACAAACGCCCGAAACTCGTTTAAAAAAATACTACCAAAACGTTCACAACAATTGATTTTTTTTATGTAAATCGATAAAATCTTTCAACGGTTGCACTGTCTGGTGTGGGTTTTCAAGCGCATGATCGGTCCGTGAAGACACACAAATCGAGGGTTCAGTGCAAGACTGAACTAAGTGTATATACAGTGTATATACACTTAGTACAGTCTTGCGATAAACCCGCGAAATACAAAATAAACGTTACTTTTAATAAAAGGGATGATTGAATTACCTTCATCTAATTTCACTCTATTCGCTCCTCCAAACAAAACCATCCTTTACAATTCGAAAAATATTTAAAAATCTTCAGCTTGTCACGTAAATGATATTGTTAACTATATATATAACAACAACTCCCCTACGAAACAAACTTATACTCATACTCAACAGACGTCAATTATTTTTCACTCTTGCCATGCTGACCCCGCATTGTTCAATGCTTTGTGTACAGCCTGATCCTTGCCTATACGTACTTATTTTCCTTCTAAAACCAGAAGAGATAGATCATAGCGCCTTGTTCAATGCGCTATCGACAGGTTGATTTCAAACGTGATTTAAAGTCACCAAGGAAAGGTAAGGGCCAAGGCATTGTTACTGCCCTTTTAGATAACTATTCCTTTTCTCTCAGAAACATCAACTGTTTCTAAACGCATTCACGCCTACTATGAAAAAATTACATGTTAACGCTCATTTAGATGTTGTCATTATAACGTCATTTTAAGAATGATACTACTTACATATAAGATAAATATATCTCTGATGCTTTTCGCTATTAAAAAAAGCAAAAGTACTTACAGTCGGCCAGAAAGTAACAAAAAAGTTTAACCAATGTAAAATTACATTGTCAAGGGAGTTATCGCTCGTACTTTTTTCTTTTCTTTCTTTTCTTTTTTTTTTTTTTTTTTTTTTTTTTGATCCGTTAAACCATGATAGTTATAGTTTACTCTATACACATTTTTAACATGGGTCCAAAGAGATTGAAAAGCTTATATAAAAATTCTAAAAGTATATTTAGTTGACCAGTTACACAGTAGATTACCTGGTACAGTGTAGTAAAAAGTGTCCAGTGTAAAAACATGCAACATGGTGGCCGTAAAACAACAATCAAGTGTAAGTACATTTTCATGTTCAAATATGATGCAAGATTGAAAGATGGTCTTCCACATATCTTTTATTTTTCATTATGTTATCGTAGACCTAAAATTCAAAATTTAAGAAAGAAGGTTAAGGTCAACGTTAGTGCTGAAATCTTGCCAGAATCAAATACGCTCAGCTTCCAAACTTTTTTTAAAAAATACAACATTAAATAGTTCTAAAATTCAAGAATTGAAAAATGTATCAAATATTTCCCTTATTTGAAATATTAATCCGGCTACTATTAAAGCATGACGACAAAAGCATCATCTACCAACGTTTTGCTTATTCTACACGGTTCGAAACCATATGTCTACACAGTTTCAAAAATGTATCTTCATTGGTTCAAATTCTCCTCAAAACATAAGTATCTACACTGTACCACTGTACCACTGTACCAAAACGGCATGTTTCTACTCTGGGCCGTTGTCCATTTACAAAAACTTAAAATATCACTTTCCACAATGCTTTTTTCAAAGATGTCAAAATTTGGGGTAATTTGTGGAGGTTTGGGCTTACGATAGGTCGTGGGACATTGGTTATTTCATTTGTAATAATCAAATATTCTAGAATGAATCTTGGGGTCACCGTTTCACTTTCGGCTTTTAGCTAATCACCCAACTTCATCGAATGAACCCAAGTTGTGAAGTTTGCATCATGAGAAAATAATGAAACAAGAAAATCGGACATTTCATGTTGGTTACAATGTATGCTGTTAAATACCATCAGTTAAATTAGTCTGTATTTGTGCAATTTTAAATGTACGTGCAATTTTTTTGGTGTTTGCGTCCGCTATCTGGTATGTTTCTACAACGGACACTTTTACACGACACTGTACCAGGCTCCAATATCATCCCAAAATCAATATTGAATTTTATCTTATAACTATACAAATATCCGTATGATAACATGCTGTATGATATTTTTTATGATATCACATAGTTATTTTTAGAACATGATATAATGTGGTTATTTTTAGAAAGTTGCATTTCAGTTAGAAACACCGACGAAAATAAGACAAATATGGGTTATAAGATAAATATAATACATACTTAGTGTATTGTATGAAAAAAATATCAAACTCGGTTGTGAGAATTGATGATTGTCTCGGCAGAGCCTCGACAATTATCAATTCTCCCAACCTCGTCAGATATTTTTTTTTATACAAAACACTAAGTACGTATTATATATTTATGCAATTCACTTTAAGTATCTTTTATTCAAGGGACTTGGATCTACTTGAATTTTTAATCGTTTGATTGCTTCGTCAAAACGAAAATAAAATATGAATAGAAAGTGTACATTTATGTCTTGATTAAAAGGGAAGAAATAAAAATCGCTTATGCGTTCATGATGAACGCAATATGCGATATACTATTTTCTCCCTTCAATCGTATTCAAAACGTGTCAAACCTGATTCTACATAATTTGAATAATCATAAATTACCTTGTTAAATTCACTGAGTTCCTTCCTGTACAAAATTTACGGTTTTTAGGTTGCTCAAGTTTGATAATAACCCAAGGTATTTCTACAGTAAGAAACATCGAGAAATCGACACCCAACTCGATCAAACCATTCTAAATCGCACGCTCAGCGCTTCATTCAAGGGAATCAAAGCACTCGCTCAATTCAGTCAAAAATGCTCCAAAAATATTTATGTGACCCGTCACGCGAAAAGGGTCCATCTGGGAACTCTGTGAAACAAATATTTGAAAAAGAAATTGGGCCAAGCCTAAGTCAACCAGAGGTCGCATTTCGAAAATTCTTGGACTGAAAGGTACATTGGTCATTCTTGAATGAAAAAATAACAAAAAGCGAAAAGTTTTGACACTAGTCAGTCTGCGCAGTTGCGCAGTCTGACCTGGATCGACACTTTACGCACTACCCAGATCGCCCCTTTTTGCTTGACGGGTCACATATATAAAAAACAGCTTCAAACTTTTTCAAAACGATCAAGTTTTTCCACGCTGATTTTGGCCGGTGTGCATTTAAAAGCGTCTAATTGGTCTGCAAAGAGTCACAAACAGAAATATGCTTAATTCTTCAAGATGAGGTAATGAGATATCGCTTATTTCCTTTAATTAGACAAAAAAGCGATATTATCTCACCTTCCTTTAATTTCATTCAAAACTCGCTCCTCCCAATCATTCAATTTTATTCCAGAATAATTCCTATATCATGTCAATTAAACGATATTCTTAAATATATTTTTAGCTTCTAAATGCCCGCGTGGATCCCCGCTTCTAGACCTAACAGGCCGACCGTTGTATTGTGGACGGGGAGGCAACCGGTGTCCAGACCTTTACTATTGTGAAATAGCACCTAACGATGCGTATGCTGTTTGTTGTATGAAATAAATCAATTGAAGCTAAAAAAATAAATGTTTATGATATTGTGCACGACTCATTTGGCTATTTGACCAACACGCTGAAGTACTATCATTTACCGACAATGCAGTTACGTGTGTTTTGATTATTTTGGCTGAAAAACTGTTTTTATTTCCCAATAAAATCAAATTTGAGCTTTTTTGAAAGCTTCTGCGTAAATAAGTCCCGTAAGTTTGTTTCATTATTGAGTTATCTTAACCTTTATGCTTCAAGGTTTTAAAAAATATAAGATTTGAAGAAGTGTGTGTTTACCCTTTTTTGACGTATGAAGCCAAAAACCCCTAACCACACTCACGCTCGCGTATTTACTCAGGAAGAATAGGTTTTTAGTTTCATACCTCCATAAATCATGAGGGAACTGGCACTAAGCGCTCACTCGAGGCATTGTTCACCACTGATCTAATAAGCTAAAGATTTATTAAAGTGTTCTTATAGGACAAAATTCTTTTGTCTTAGCGTGTTACACAAGCATGATTATTTTATCTCCAGAACAGAGAAAACTTATTGACAAAGTACATCTTAATAAAGCTGAAAATAAAAATGTTCAGGTAAATTAGGTAATATTTTTATCACAATCGGGTACAATTGTTATTTCTTACATCAACATGACCATTGGCAAGACAAAATATTAGTTTACGCAGCACTACTTAAAAACTTAAATTTTCAGCTTGCTCCTTTAACCTTACAATCCCAGCATATCACAAAATATTTACCTAAACTAATATAATGATTAGTAAATGTTCTATGAAAAAGTCTATTTATCAAAATTCCAAGTATAGATTGATCGAATCTATGACAATGAAAATAATGTCTATCCCCGTGGCAGTTTTGTATACCATAGACATCTTCGACTGGTACCATACACCCTCTAACAAGTGCACAGGACACCCACGGTATCATGATATACTTTCTCACAAAAGGAGTTTGATACATCATTGTAACGCCTGTTTGTACTTCACTCATTTCACTATATAAACATGGCGGCTCGTTGAGGAATCTGAATGTCTCTATAGATGTTTGATAAGCTAGTTTGAACACCCCACCAATCGCTAGTACACCGTAATTTCTAGCCAACTGAAGCATCTCCTCTATATTTGATGTGGTGAATCTAATACTCGCATCTAGCCATATAACGAATGGGTTCCGCTTTGCAACAAGCTGCAAGAAAATATTTATCTGCGTGATTTGCGTGATTAATTTATTAAATTGATCAAAGCGCGTCGCAATTACACCTGTAATTGACACCAGCAATCGAGAGTATTTACAATTTTCGCTTATTATTTAAAAAAAAAAAAAAGATTACATAGAAACCTATATGTCAGTATGTATGATCATATGAGTGACATATGAACAACATTACGGGTGAAAAAAAAGCAAGTAAGATTTTAAGCAGGTCTGCGTATATTCGTATCGCATTGTGTGGTTGACTTGACTCTCAATGATTGAGAGTCGCACTTTTTCGTAAATATCACCCACATGGTTATACTAATTGGACGTTTAAGGTAGTGGACCCGTAATAGTTTGTTATTGTTTTGGAAGTAATACACTTTTACAGTGTTAACCGAGGTTTCCTAATGATTATCAAATGTTGCGGAACTATTACGGTTCCACTACCTTAAGCCAATAAAAGAATGGTAAATTTTATAATTGTTACCCGTCACGCGAAAAGGAACCATCTGTGTTGTGTGTAAAGTGTCGACCCTAGTCAGACTGCGCGGTTTGCGCAGACTGGATTGGGCCGAAACTTTTCACAATTTGCTTATTTCCTGAATCTAGCATGTTCATTCTACCTTCAAGTGAAACAATTTTTGAAATGCGACCCATGGTTGAGCAATGCTAAACACAATCTCTTTTCAAACATTCGTTGTAAAGAGTTCACAGATGGTCCCTTTTTGCGTGATGGGTCACAAATGAGAGAAATTTTGTTGAAAAATCAGATTTTGCTTTTAGAAAGCTTTTAGAAAGCAAATTCTTATTTCAGCCGACAATATTTTGTATTGTTGACAAAAAAAAAAAAAAAAAATATTTTCCTTCAAAATTTCCTTCCACATAAGATAGATATTTTTTTTAAATTGCATCAACATGTCATAGTCACCTGTATCCCCTTTAAATTTGGACAGACTTAAATATAAATAACAGCTTACTAATATTAATAATACATGATATAGTTAAATGATCTTCGAATTACAATGTATTTATTATTATCGATGAAATGGCTTTCCCATGTCGTCACTTTACGCAAAAGGCCCGACCCTACTGACAAACGGACATATAACGTATGTTAAGCGGACACGACGGAAGAGTAAATTTTCCATCCGTCTCATACGCTTGAAAAAAATCTGATAATGGTGGACAACTTTGCGAAAACAAAATGGAAAATATCGGATATGTAAAGTATATAGCCGGGATGTTGAGTGGATATTCATCGGAAGCCTTGTGGATAAGAGCGGATGACAGCTCAGAAAAGGTTACCTGATGTAAATGTCACGTACACGGATAGCGGAGAGAGCGGATAGATAAAGTATTGGACGTATACACCATGCGGAGAGGAAACAAAATGGAAAGAGCGCGGAACATTAATTTTTACGTGGTAAATACTCTTATATCCGCGATTTCACTTATATACACTTTTCGTATACCTAATAATTCCGCCCTCTGCACGTGCTCATCCAAAGCGGATAAGAGTTTCGAGGATGCCGAGCGGATGGAGTAAGGAAACAACGTAAGTATGACGGATTCTATCGGATATGTAGCGTTTGTTCCTCATATTGTTCAGCATTTATATCGTATATAGCGGAAAGTTTATCCGCTCTACAAGTTTTGTGCAGCTTAAAACTTTCTGCGCGGATATTGGACGCACGCTTGGCGGACAAAGCGCATGTATAGGGTAAGAAGCAGATGCACAGCGTCTTTTAAACGGATGTGAAGGTTTTCATACTTTTTACTTCCCCAATTCATCCGTAGGTTCAGTGGGACCGGGCCTTTAGCAAATTTGTAAGAAATGTCATAAGCAGACAACCTCTTATCGGTACAGTAAATAACATCATGAAATTGACCCTCATTCCGATCAAAACCATTCTAAATCGATCCCACAGCGCTCCATTCATTCATTCAAAACACGCACCCAATCCATTCAAAAACGCTCCAGATTCACTAAAAAAGAACAGACCAACAAGTGCTCTCAAAATAAAAATAGCTAGAAAAATAATGATTCCACTGACATATTTGAGATAATGAGCGTCTCATTAATTATTGAAGATTTAGGAAGCTATTTTTAGAACTTTTTATTCTAATTATGTTAAAGGGGGTAATACATGTAAATATAGCTAATTGTGTTCATCTTGAATAAAATTAGGGATATTGGGTAACCTCCCTTTACTTTCATTCAAACTTATTCATCCGACCCACTCAATTTCGTTCCGAAATCATTCCAAAATCATTCACCTTTTCTCTTTCGCAATGTTGTTAACTGTAGCCTTCTAACACAATAAAAACGAACCTGTATTATCAATGGTTTCCAAGAATATCCTTTCAGTATGCGGACATGATCGGGGAAATCATCAAATGGAAAACTTCTAACTTGACAACTACATTCAATCTCAACCTGAATAAAGACAAAAAATTTCTAAACAAACACTATTTTGCTTCTAAAAAATAGTATTTTCCATGTTGGGTTACCTGGTGGGATACTTATTTATTCATTTGGAAGAGGGTCTATTCATACATTTTTTAACCATATGGCGCTCTTTGACTTTTGCGCATCCAAGTAAAATGTTTTACGCAAATTATTATATTGAGTGCCGGCGCCATAGCGCAGTTGGTAGCGCGTCAGACTGACAATCTAGAGGACCGAGGTTCGATCCCCGACGGCGGCGCTAATCCCTACCGACTTTTTGTCTCTTACTAATGGGTCATAGACCTATGTGAGATAGTAGCTGGAGGCTAGGAAAGGATGTGATTGTAGTACTGGTGACATAAATACCAGGAATCCATTGTTAGGTGCTCCAGTCGCCTCGATTTAACTGAAAAATTGTTGAAATCGGCGTAAAATTCCATCCATAGAAAAGTTATGTTCAGTGACCAAAAGTTTGTTAACTGGTGCGGTTTTGATACGGATTGAGGTGTATGAGTACGATTTACAACGGACGTGTACGGAACCAATACAATACAAATTCTTTTTGCGATTGAAAGCACCCATCAGGAGCAGAAAAGACTTCAAACAAATATAACAAAACACCAAACAAGTCACTGCATAGCACGTACGATTACACATTGCACTTGTTTCATATATAGCCAGCCACACACTATAAAGCGATTTTGATTGGGCTATTTTGATGAATGATAATTCCCATATACATTCAACGATAATACGGATACCGTGCTATTGTTTTGTAATAAGAATTTTAACACCGCGCCTTTGTTACTGTCCATAAATATCTGAACAAATTACTATTTTAAAATCATTTCCAAAGACAGAAATCCTTTTACTTTCAATGAATATCTTTATCAGTAAAAGCTGAACTGTAAAACAGTTGGCATTTTCTAAGCACCACTTCTGAATCTACTTCCTTTACGAAGCAATGACCAGTGATGGTAAAACGTCACGAATCGATAAAAAGCCAAAGGGAGAATGGCGGTAATCTGTCACTTCTCATTAGCTATTTAAAGATTTGTTGACTGTTTGTCAGACTGTTGAATTACACCGTCACATTGAAAATAAGACGTTTGGCGAGCAGACATCAGATGTTTGTTGACGTCTGAGGCATCAAGATCCTGGATTTTAAACTATTTTTTTCTTGTACGACTGAGACTTTTCTTAAAACTGGAATAAAAATAAATGCGTTACCTGAAACTATAATATCTACCAGTTTTTATTTATAATAACTTATTACGTGTAGTAAACATTTTAAAAAAAGTTCTTTATAACAACCTATGAATATTATCTTTTTATGTTAATACATTAGTTTTACAGCAGAATTGAAGATATGTTTAATCTCAATTTGAAATTAAAGGAAATTCTCAGTTGAGCTTTGAAAAAGTTTATAATTTCGGAATATGATCGATGACTTCTTAAATTTACGAACATACATACCAGTTTAAATTGTTCAACTGTTAGACCGAGATCATACACGATCAGTTCACGCCGTTTGTCCATATTTAACACTCGACTGAAATTGTATAACATAGCTACACCTTCTTTAAAATGGTTAGAGGACAGCCCTGTTACAAAAACTGGGTCACGTGGTATATGCTTCTCGTCGGTGTCTTGAAACAATTCTGATAAAGAGGAAGATAATACAATCAATATCGCCACCTAATGTTATAAAAATTTTCTCAGACTCAACATTTTTTCAAAAATTCAACCACAAATTAGTGATATATTTTTACTGAAACTCTGTGATGAATGTATTTATATAAGACATCACCTTAAAACATTGATATTTGTAATAAATATATTTAATAATAAAGTTGAAATAAACTAATGTCCAAATTTGAAAATTGAGTAAATCCTCAGTTGAGTTTACACGAAAAAAAGTTTTTAAATGTTCGGTACAGATAACCAAAAACCTTAAGTATAAAATAACGTCACTCGTTCATTACTTGAGTGAAAGCCGGCTTTGATTGAAAAATAAAGGCAATCATGTCGAATGAAAATATTTCAAAAATAACTTTTTCTTCAGCAATAAAAGTTCATATTGTGATCCGCCAAGCAATAGGGAACGTCTAAGTAGTGACCCACCGACAGAACACGGCGTAAATGCTTACCACTCAAATTAATTTTCTAATCTAGAATAATCATTCTACACGTACCTTCCTATAAAAGATTTTACAAAAATACGACCTCTGACCTACTAGCAATGCAAAAGGTGATATCCCTAAGTATTTAATCTTTTTCAATTGGGTTCCAAGATATGCTTTTTGCCTTAAGTATAACACATTTAATCTCCTTTTTAACTAAAGAGTCGTTGTGTATGTTTCTTATTCATCATAAGACTAGTTCGTGTGTCTAAAAATGTATTTGCATTAAGAAAAACAAGATTTAATCAATTCCAAAAATAGTACATACATAAGAGAGAAATATTCCCTGTTTGATAATTTTAATGTCTAAAAGATTAAGCTTTATTGACAAATATCTTTATTTGTTTGAGAACAATTGTTTAAAAATAGAATTTCTCCTGTGCACAAAGGCGTAAGGTACATGAAGATAAAAAGTCTTCACCAATGTAATTGTATTCACAATACAGGTAAATTAGTATAAAATCATCGCACACATGTCATATAAATCTTACCATCAATATATTCCTCTATTCCAGGAAACTCGTAGGAATTCACCTTTTTGAGTATTTCATTTTTCGTTAAATCTAAGGTAAATTCACATGGTATCCCTGTGTAGTTTTCTGGTATATAAACTGTAATGGAAATGCGAATATAGATACATTGTAACCCTGAAATTGTCAAATGGCTGCATAAAGATTGCAATAAGAGATTGAACAAAAGCTTGAATCAAAGCTTGAATAAATGGTAGTCATTTTCCAAATATTTGACAAACGGGCAACTAATTTTTACATTAACAACATCGTGAAATTGACATGATGAATGATTTTTGAATGAATTTGGAAAGAAATTGAATGAGTGTGTTGATCGAGTTTTGAGTGAAATTAAAGGAAGGTATTCCAATATCGTCTGTCATGAATATGCGACCCGCCAGATTTATAAGGACCTACATGTATTTTGAAAGAACGCATGGCGTATGCTGGCCTTTCGAGACTTTCGCAAGTGGCTGATTTTCTGAAAGTACAATGATCATTCCACACGTTTCTTCACGTGAAAGATTATTTTAGAAAAAAATGAAACCTCTGATCGATCTCCTCAAGATAAATCTGTGTTTCAAATATTTAACCGTTTCCTGTTTTTCAAAATTTTCGACCAATCTGAATTCAAAGGTTTTGCAGACGAAAATTTAAAGTGGATTTAATTTGAAAAATAACCATTCAGTTGGGTATTAAATAGTGTAGAAACAGAAGAAATTGCTTGTCAGGAGCAATTTCTTCTTTTTATACAATGTTTTCTCAATCATAAAATCAAAGGCACGTAAATAGCAGGGATTAAACAGCAAAGGGTTAAAGGAAATTCAAGATTGTCCTTTTTAGCACGACTTGTCAGTTTAGAATATCGTGAATTTGACAAGCTGAATGATATTAGGATGATTTCAGAAGGAAATTGAATGAGTGCGATAAGTGAGTTTTGTGTGAAATTAAAGGGAGGTAATTCAATATAGCTAATTTTGTTTAAGAAGAACAAAAGAACAAAATTAGCGATATTTATTTACCCCCTTTAATAAAACATGCGCAATGTTTTTTTATGAATGACTTCCAATGACTTCATAAATCAATCAGATGAACACAAAATTTACTTAAGTCAGTGAAATGGATTTTTGCCAGCGATTTAAGTTCACATGTAGTTGTTTGTCTTATACTTTTTATTGATTTTAGAGCGTTTTTGAATTTTTTGAGTGAGTATTTTGAACGAATGAATGGAGAGCTGAGTGAGCGATTTAGAATTGTTTTGATCTGAAGTCAATCTCACGATGTTTTCAACTATACTCCTAATATAGGCAATTGTGTGAATGATTACTTATTCATATATATCGTCCTAATTTTCTACCCAAAACTAAATACCGCACGTTTGTGTGATGTAAAAGCAGTTAGCCTAGCAAATGTAACATTTTACTTAATGCTTGCAATATTTTGAATTTATGAAGTCTTTACAATCACAAAAATATGTATTTGATCTTCATCATACTCACCTTCGGAGGTACGTTCCTTTTCAAACGTACTCACTGAAATGAAAGAAAATAGCCTTAAGTGGATGATCTATTTCATTTTGCTTACAAATAAATATCATATGTTAACACTCCATCAAATTCCTAGAAAGTAACTATTTTTTTAATAAGCATGTTTTCTTTGTCAGTGCAAACGCAACAGCAAGTATACAGTAACGTAAAAAATGGAATTCAAATTCAATCCAACTTAGTTTTATCATATTTAATGTTCCATTCTAGTTTACAACGTAATGCAATGCTGAGAAGAAATATGTCTAAATGATTGCCTAAATACTTACCTGTATCTTTGGTCTTCTTGGTTGTACTTTCAAGGGAATTCACTGAAAAGAAGTTTGGTTTTTTTATTTAATTTAAGACGAGGTTTCAAAAGAGAAAATAGATTTGAAATATTTAAGAAATGTTATTTATGGTGCCAATATTTCATTCAAAACTAAACATGAAAACTTCAATTAGTTCTGGGTCATTCTTAATGAAAATATTTTACCATCGATAACATTTTGTTGATTAAGATTGGTTGATTAATTGATGTTTAACGCAACTTTCAACATTATTGCAGTTATTTAGCGGCGGCTAGTTCACCTACCAATGATTCTCTATTGTTTCACACACCAGATTAACCACAGCATTTCATCTCAGACACCGGTGGCCTGTTTTATTAAACATGTTACTTTTATTTTTACGTTAGTCAAAAATTAAAGCTGCTTCTACAGTAGAAACTAAATATGGAATTCTGTCACTCATCATCTCATTGGAATCGTCTTCTACACACGTTTCCAATGGGATATTGTATGACAGAATCTAACAATGAATGAGAAAATCAGGTACGATTTTTTATTTTGACTTACGATTCATTTTTTCGTAAGAAGTTTGGTAAAACCGGCCCCAGCTCCTCGTCAAACGTCGATGAACTATTTACAGTTAACAACAGGGTGAAACTGACAAGTAGACTGATTTAAGAATGATTTGGAACGAGATATATCAGGAACCCATTGTTAGGTGCTACAACCGCCGCGACATAACTGAAAGATTGTTGAAAGCAGCGTTAAACCTCATTCAAACAAACAAAAATATATGTAGAGGAAGCAACACGGAAGAATCGCGAAGTTCAATGATCCGTTTCGGTTTTCGCAACTTTTGGCAACCATTGTCAGCTTTTATTGAGTTTGAGAATGGATTGACATGGTATCTTCCATCGGGTCCGTTTGTGTACGTTTCGCTTCCGTTTGGCATTTGGACATGGGTTACAGTATTCAAAGATGCCATGTATATCATTATCAAGTGAGAAGTCAATTTCCAAACACGTCTTAACTGATTAAATACATGTGAATAAATCGCATTTACTTACTGAAGGCAATGCACAATAAAGCAGCTATCCCAGTCACTGGAAATACTAGACGTCTCACTACCATGTTTCTCATTATAGTTTTCATTCTTCTAGTAATCTATATAATCATTTTTATACATGTACATATTTATAATTCAGGTATTGACCACAAATGTTCAAATACATGTACAAAGAAACAGATGGAAAACTAACTGAAATAGCAATCAATAATAACCGTGGCTATCAATGAACACTGGGAATAGACATCGCACTTTTTTCTACATCATTGTACAAATGTATATACGGAAAGGTGCTTAGCACTTGCCTACCGGGAGAGAAATAATATAATAAAACCAAATCTGGGTGATTTAAAGTTTAATTTAATTTAAAATTGATCTTGAACGTGATTGTATTTTTAAGCCATGAAATGACTTTCGTCTCTCACATACGAGAAGATATTTTATACTTTGAATCAAATAACACGAAAGTATGACTCAAAATGAAAAGCTACTAGTACGAGTCACTGGGGCGATGTATTTAATAGGAGCCAACGGTTACTTGTGTAGAACTGCCGTACAACGTGTACCTCCGTTTATGAAGATGTTACAAACATTTGATATTTCGAATGAAAAAAGCAGTAAGGGGGTGGGGACTTTCTCATTTATATCGTTTTTATTCATACACCATTGAAAACAGGGTGCTTTTCGTCTAGTTGTTTATATTGCAACGTAAACCTGCTCAAGAAACATAATAACGCTCGTAGGTTTATGTAAAAAATAATTTCTCAAAGTCATCTTAACGCTGCGTTTGCACTATGTTCCCGGCGACCACGGCGGCGCGGCTCAGACAACCGTGGCTAAGCCGACGAACGTGGGCAACGCAGGGCGACGGGATAAGCAAACGTAACAGAACTCGACTGCCGTCGCCGCGGGGGTAAATTTTTAAACTGTTAAAAAATCTGCCACGACAGTCCCGGCGGAAATGAGAAACGTGACAAAACGGGATGAACACAACATACGGTGACATACCGCAGCAAAACTTGGAAGAGATGCGTAGCGCAACGGGAAGCTTGTTTGCAGCCCGTTAAGCCACGACTGCTTTACGTTTTGTTGCGTTTCGCCATGAATGTCTCACGTCTCACCCCGTTCTTCACGGCAAGCTAAGTTTAACTTGGCACGTTTTGTTGTGTTGAGTTACGGCGTACCACGATGTGTGACGGTGTCTGGTACGCCATACTCGACTTTTACATAAATGACCAAAGTTCCATGGCGTGCCACGTTTTGGAGAAACTAGACCTCTGTGGCCGCCGGGAACATAGTGGAAACGCAGCATTAGTCAGGAATGTCATAACTCGTCATGTTCCCTGCAAAACCAATTGTTCTGAAAAGTATATCTGACGAAAAGCCTGTTTTCAAAAACTTATTTCCAAGCATAGAATCTTGACTACCGTACGGCTGTCTGGGGTCAAAAAAAGGGGGAAATTGTAAGTTGGCTCTCAATAGCTAAATTTCTGTTTCGATTCTTTTGAGCGTTTGGAATCAATTTAATTGATTTGATTGACTTCAAAATTCCTGAACGTATTCAAATTAAATCAATTTTTCATACTATAGTGTTTTGTTTGTTGTTTTTTTTTATTTTTGTTTTTTTTTGTGTGTGTGTGTGTTTTCTTTTTTTGTGTGTGTGTTTTTGTTGTTTTTGTTATTGTTTTACTTTGTTTTTTTTTTTTTTTTTGTTTTTTTTTTACTTCATAGCTCGATCTTTCAATGGACATTGAATAGGAAGGGGGTTATACCAAACTAAATTATTTTTCAATGAAATCCTATACCGTGGGTACTCATTTGAATCGTCTTGACGATTCAAATGAGAACCCACATCATTGGTATGGTACTACCATTTTTAGAATAATTCGATCTAAAATCCAAAATACCACTTCTATCTGAAGCTCTGAAAAAATAAACGTATATGTATAATGACCAAAATCAGAGACCTTCTTATGCTCTTTTTGATTAACTTTGGAAGTACTAAATACACTTGTTAGTAAATACGTGTAAATGCATTTTTTTTTAAACACTGAAATACCTTTCTCGCGAGCAATGAAACCTCCACCCAGTTGTACATTGTCAGGTTGTCGTTACCATTCACAGGGAACATCATAACTCAACTTCAAATTAAAAAAATGAATAAATAAAACTAAAACATAAATAAAATTCAGAAAAATGAAAATAAACATTCAAATTATATCTGTTTTTCATGGCTTGTGATTTATTTGTTTTTACAAACCACTGTTAAAAGAAAGAATTTAAAGGTCAAATTTAAAGTAGATTCAGTGGAAAAGGACGTATATGAGTATTGTGTTAAGTGTCGACTATAAAGGGTCGTAACCTTTTCGTCCTTGGTCGATTTTTTTAATCTAGAATAATTCAGATTCCTTCCCATTTACATGTATGTTGATTTTACGTATTTCCTAGATAGTCACAAATGTTCCCCTTTACCATTCTGATATTTTATTGTTGTTTTTTTACCAAAGGTTGGTATCAAAGTAACAGATTAATCGAGGAATAAGAACGGCGTTTCGGTTGCTCATCATAAATGGGCTTTTTTGTTCATGTGGTGAAAAGGTGTCACTTAACGTCAAAACTTAACCAAGTATAGACAATAGTACAAACGTTCAGGATACGAAAATACTCGCGAAATTTACCCGAGCAGTTATACGTTTTCCAAACGAAAGTTGAACGCTTGCTCAGTTGTAATGCTAGAGACAATGGACGAGCGATCTGGCGAAGGGACTAGCAAAGCAAAGATAGCGGAAAATTCATCGATTAAGAAACAAATATTTGAAGATTTGTTTTTAAATTGATATTGAATCGTCGAAAAAAAGCATGGAGCCGGTAAATAAAAACATCTGTTTTACTAAATTGAACAAACCAAACTTGGTTTTAAGAGGTAGGGGCCCATTGGCGGGTTTAAGTTTTGAGTCGAGTCTACTTTGTTGCCTAGCAACCTGTCACTTTCGGAAAACTCTCGTCGTGCACTCAAGATAGACTGCCCAATAGAAAATTTGTTTGTGAAAGCGTTTTTATTATCCTGAAGGCGGAGTACGTTATTGCATGCAATATCCGCGTGAAACATTTTTTTTTTCCAAATATTTTAATTTTACTACCATTTGCCTTTTTGTAATCCATCTTTTCCTCTCGTATCATAAAATCATTCTCAGAATACAGAAATATCCCGTTAACGTGACACAAACGATTATAACCAACTTCTTCTTAAAGCAAACACATTTCTTGATAGGATATGGATTGAATGTAGGTGGGAGAATGAAAGGAAAAAAAGCATGGCTGATGCATATGTTCATCATACAGTTAAGAAAATTGTGAAACTGACAATGAAATTGACAATGAGGTAATTTGATAGTAGGGATGATCCGGGCCCGAGGTTATAAAACTTTTCTCGTGCTCAACTGAGAATTTTCTCAATTTTCAGATTTAAAGAAATGTATGAAAATAAAAGATAATATTAATAAGTTGTTATTCGTAGCAACTTATTAAAATTATTTTTAAGTTTATACATTAAAATGGGTATTAAAACAGAAATACGGCTTTGATCTCGAATTGAAATTTGAGACAATTTTGAATTGAAAATGAGAAAAAGGTTTTTATACTCGGGCTCTGATATGAAAGAAGTATTCAGATCAACCAATGAAATCGAGGATAATCTAAAAAATGCTACTTGCATATATATTAGAGATAACAACGCCAATCAGTTTGATCTAAGTGATGGATCAGATGTCAGTTCTGTCTATAAAGATAATAATTAAGGTAAATTTGCATTACTTTTAATAAAACGAATTCAATCATTTGGTTTAAATCATTTTGGTCTTGTCAATCAAGTGTATAGATGCACAAGCTTTAGTGAGCGATCGAATGCCAATTTTGTCTATACAGGTATAGACAAAATTGACATTTGATTACCCGCTTAATCATATTTATCTATCGGGATATGTTTTCGTCCATATGTGAAGATTAAGGTTGGAATAAATTTTCTGATGTGATGACCATACAGTAAAAAGTGTATTAAACGACCACTTAGGGGACCTCCAAAAACGAGGCCATTAAAGAGAATGTTTGCTTAGTACACGTCTTGTTTACCAATGAGAAACATACTCGATTGAATATTTATATCATTGCGAATAATTTTTGGACCAATCAAAACTACTTTTAAGATGGTTTGATTTAAAGAAGGGTACTTTGAAAACAGTCGCTGATTAAAAATGCTCGCTCAGTAGACGCGGTCGCTCGAGAAAGATGAGTTATATTAAATTCAATTCTCATTTTTCGCGATACTCTTAACTGTATGCATTTGTTGTTTACTTCAGATTGTTCTATGTGAAAACAAATCTATAAACAATCGAGGGCAACATCTTGTAACGTACAAACGAACTTTAAAAATCATTAAAAGGCAATTTCACACGAACATGTGTGTCGTATTTCCAACCATTTCCCACGTGTATTAGGCACAAACATCGAGCACAGTGGCAGATTCAGAGTGTATTAGAGGGGTTTAAACAAACCCCCCTCCGAAACCAAATTATTTCATTTTCATGTACGATTTCAAATACCGTTCTTCTATTCACGACATATCCCGGATGTGAACAGATTTTTTCGCAGAGAGTATGAACTAAGATCGATCAGCACAGTTGTGCAGTTTGATCTTAGCATACAATGCATGCCTTTTTTTTTTTTTTTTTTTTTTTCGGAAAAAATCTTGAAGTAGACTTTTTGATATGTCCATATAAATAGGAAATTTGTTAAACCAAAATTTAAATTTAGTAAAATAAGTGTTAATATTGTTTATTACTAGCAACACGAAGACACTTTTAGTATTTTCGAACCCCTCTTTACAGATATCGAGGTTCCGCCACTGGAGCAGCTCTATGGTGCACTAAATTAACCACTTACATGCCGCAGGTGTTTCTCGAATGCCTATCTTCATTTGCATGTCAGTCAATACACATTTTAAACCAACCAAAGTAAGTATGGACGAAAGCGGAGACCGGTTGTATTAAAGATTACTATTGGTCAAATTGTAACCAGCAATTGTTTCAACCAGTCATGGTTGAATGTTTCAATTGGTACAATTGAATCAACAACCCTGATTGGTTGAAAAATAACTTCAAGTCTATATCTAACCAATGATTAACTTTTATACAATGTGTGTGCGAGTATTTGCGAGTATTTGCGTGTGTTGTATGTTTGCTCCAGTTTGTATAATGTAATTGCTGGTATAAAATTTCAAAGTTGCGTATGCAATATTTACGTGTTTTTATAGCCTCTTATAATTCAAATAATTGATGGTCACGGGCCTATACATATTTTATTGCCTTATATTCTTTTATATTTATTGCTGTAAATGCCTAGTATACATGTATGTGAATGAGACTGAAATAAAAAAAAATACAACTGGGGGTGGTATTTGAAATAACGTTTGTCTCTCTTATTTGTCGCTAAAACTTCGTTTATCGGTTATGTGTCGTCAATTAGGCCTATACATTCATCATCAGTGAGCGAGATTTTTAAAACGAGACAAAGTTCAATTAGGACTCAGGAGACAAAATTGTTCCTTCCTTCTATTTTGGCGTTGACATTGCTGTAACTCGAAAGTGATGATGTCACAATATGAAATGGTGAAGGATTATTTCAACACGAGTGGACCTTTTTCTGTGATGTCTCTTTAAAAAAAAATAGATAAATGATATTCCGTGAAAGCTGGATCCAAAGTCATCCTTAGATGTAAAAAATGATTTTTACACGAAGGCCCCCTTTGGAAACATTGATTTGTCAAACTTGACCAATATGAACATGTTCAAAATAGAAGCAGTAGTTAATGTAAGTTTCATGCGAATCCATCGATTACTCCGTGATGCAGCATACCATGACGATACCATCTGCGCTTTGATGGCATTCCTAATAAAAATAGAATGTTCGCTCGGATATGATGGTACGAGTCCTATTTCCATTGGCGAATAAAAACTTATACATGCAACTAAAAACTAAAACCAGTCGTGCGTTTAGGATGACAAAATGGTGCAAGGATGTTTCCAAATTTTACCCCCGCTTTGCACGGAACTTGCATGCAAAGCAGGGTATAATTTGTTTATCTTTGCACCATTTTTGAACGTAGGGCAGTAACACATGATAATCCTTGTCGTCCTGTATCTCGGACTTTTAATAATTCAGCCGCTTGTATCTGTAAAAAAAGAGCACCGCCTACGGGTGCCTACGCTCGGCTGTCGAGTGCTGGATGGTTGGAAAAAATCTAAGTCGAAAAAGGGGCATAATTTGCACAAAATGCATCTACAGTTATCCCCCTTGAAAGTATAGGTTGTTCTTTTGATGGTGAACATGTGTGCCATGTGAATGCCTTCAGTAGAACCAGAGATATAACAAAATGTCAAAGTTTTCGCACGACGACGACAACGACAATGACGACGACAAAGACGACGACACGGAGGCTATAGCAATACCTCGGGTTTTCTCCGAAAACAGCCGAGCTAAAAATCCAGGGTGGCAAATTGTCACAAGATACGCCCGATACACTGATGAATGCTTGAGTATGTAATACAACATAGGGCAATAACAAAAAAAGCTTGGTAGAGTTGCGGTTTTTGAGCGCTGCATTCCGTAATCATTAGAGGACATTTATGCTAAGTTTAAAGTCGATTAGACATACGGTTACAAAGTTGTTTGAAGTCTGGTGATCACATAATTATCCCCGTCTTTTGACGACTACATCGGATAAAAACTGATGCAGTCATTTAATTCTTAGAGCGCCGGACTTACAAAACAATTGAAGGTCGGTCGCTTTGGTTCGATTCCCGGGCTGGTACACTAACAATCAAATCGTCCTTCGGACGAGACATTAAACCGAGGTCCCGTGACACGAAGCTAAACACCGAGCACGTTAAAGAATCATGACAGATCTCAGCAGTAGTTTCGTTATGTATCCTTGCACTATATCTCCCGTAACAACTAATCGTCTGCTAGAGGCGTCGCTCATGGGCATATGCTTCGGTAGTTACGATAAATAAACAGAAATAAACAAATAATTCTTAGAATGCAACGATCGGTATTTGATCGTGTGTTGATATTTCTGAATATAATGCTTCAGCCGCTCCACAGGCTTGAAATTCTTGTAATAGCAAATTGACGTTTTGACTAGACATTTAGATATTTTAGGCTCTACTGATGTTCAAAATGATTTTCAAAGTTTACACTATACAACATATTTAAAAATGACCTCCGCACATAAAATACTTATTTTTCATCCTATCACAATAATTTTTGTTGACTGATAGAGGGTCACTCAGGGATCATTCCAGTGAAATTTTGTTGATATCCATCAATTTCATTCTGAGAAAATGATTTTCAAAGTTTCCACTATATAGCTTCTGTAGTTTCTGATGAGAAGATTTTTAAAGAAAAAGTTTACGACCGGACCCACGCACAGACGGACACAACGCCATGACAATAGTCCCAGTGGCCTTTGGCCAGTGGAGCTAACAAACGACAATCAGGGTCTACGGTCCAAAGTCAGACTGCTAGTTTTACTCAGATTGACTACAGTAGAAACTTCTTGTTATCTACATCATTTCTGAAACTTAAATGAGCATACTTCGTTTGAAAGTATTCATTTCTTTAAATCCGCCCTGCATTCAGAATGACAAAAAAGGTTCTTACTGTTTGCAAATTATACCCCACTTTGCATGTGCACTAACATGCAAAGCGGGGTAAAATTTGCAAACAATTTTTCACCATGTTGTCATCCTGCACACAGGTGTAATCTCTGGATGACCTCTGCAACATATAAGCTTTTTTTATTCAAAGATCTATCCTAAGGAGTTCGGAGATATTCCTTTGTTGGTGTGACCTATTTATTGATTATCAAGGAACAAAGCAAAGCCTGGCAGCAAGAGGTTTTGTAAGATGTTTATTCAGTAAAATATCGACATAAACGGCATGTTCAACAGTGGTAAAAAATATTCAAACAACATGACATGTTTGTGAAACACAAATACCCCCCCCCCTCCAAAACAGTATTTTTTTCAAACCTTTGACTCTGACAATTGCACTTGACAATGTCACACTACCTTGCCCTTGAAATCTGAGTTGCATAACATTGGGATTCATCATCATGGCAAATTTTATTATTATATATTAAATAATATTGAAGTAATTGGCATTGTTACTTGTGTTTTTTTCGTTGTTGTTGTTGTTTTTAGGTTTTGTGCAGTAAGACGGGCAGACAGATGGACAAACGACAAATCAATATGCCCCTGATCAAATCAAAGCAGGTAGGGTATAAGAATAGATTGTTTTATATCACAGTAAATGAGTAAAAGGACACAAATATGTATAGAGTTTTGTAAATCGTAAATAACTTAAAATATATACAATTATTCATTAACCGAAACAACCTTTAAGGGAAAAAAGGGAGCATTTGCACAGTTGATTGTCAAAAAAAAAAAAGAGCTAATTCACTGCAGTTTATCATTATAATTATGCTTCATTTTATGACATTGTATTGTCCACATATATTGATCTTCATTTGAAAGTTTTATATGAGCCTGTATGGGACATTTTCAAGGATTTCACTTGTGCAACGTTAAGACTCAGATCAGCCTGTGCATCCGCACAGTCTGACAAAAGTCTTAACTATGCACTATATAGATAGACATGGTCTTAATGCCTCTTCAGGTGGCCAGCATGTATTCTTATTGCATTGTGTTGTTACCTATGATGTGCAATGTCTGTATATCACGCACATATGAAATTGTTGGAAATGTCACACACAGGCTCATATGTTTTTTTGTTTTTTTAAAGACTAAAAAGGATTGTCTGAAATGGCAGAACAGGGCAATGCTTTCGAGACATTATCCAAGGATCAGCACAACACTATTGTAAGTGCCTACAATGTATAGGCACTTACAATAGTGTTGCACTGACCCCTCGTTATGCAAATCATAATAAAACCTCACTTTTTCTTTGTAAATATTTCATATACATGTACATGGAAACAGTGAAAAGACAATAATGCATACACACACACTACATTGTCTTAAAGAAACTTAGAAATTAGACACAAATTCATTAAACATACAAACATACATGTAGAGAGTTTTACAAAATAGTTCAGAAGGCACAATGAGAAGGCACAAAGATATTCTCTCAGATTGTCTGGCTTGTCAGCCATTGTCTGGCTTGTCAGCCATTGTCTGGTTCGTGGCTGAGAGGTTAGTATGATTGTCTTGTAATCTGATGATTAAGAGTTTAATTGACTTCTCATATCACAAAAAGATTGCCATGCACAAATAATGCCAAATGACATAGTGTTTAGTTGATTTATAGTTACCTATAATAGAACATGTAATACTGTTGTATTAGATATAAGCTGTAAGGAATAAGATTCAGTATCAAATAACACACAACATTTAAACATTTTTTTGATTTCGTCATTTAGGTAAGAAACAAAACTTTGTATCAACAGCTTGGATAAAGTTGTAGGTATGACATTTCAACTGCCCACCGATACATTAAAATAATATAACTTGCCTTTCACAAATATTAAAACCTGTCATATTGGCTCTCTAGTTTAGAAATTTCTGTGTATAAATGATCCGGTGCCTGACATTTCCAAAAATTTCAGATGTGCTACAAGCAAAGACTTTGGCCAGCCTGTGCATCTGCAGTCTAAGTCTGACTAAAGACTTCACTATGCACTTTGTAAAAAGATAAGGTTTCAAAGCATCCTTAGTTAGTCAGATAACATTCTCCTTGCACCCTCAGTTTGCCTAAGCAGCTCAATGCTTGCAACTCATGCAGATTTGAAATCGTTCAAAATGCCACTCACCTGCTCAAATATCAGAATATAACCAGACTGACCAATTGAACTGTTTCATCAATGCACACTAAACACCCAACTACAACTGTTACCTACTTGCAAAAATGACGTCATTGTGTTGCACATGTAATTAACCTGGGTGTTACACACTCTTTTGAATTTCTCCTAACTAGAAAGCCTTGAATGGCTTGAGTCGCTCGACAGGCTTGAAATTCTTGTAATAGTAAATCTAAGTTTTGACTAGATTTTTAAATATTTTTGGTTCTACTGATGTTGAAATGATTTTCAAAGTTTCGACCATATAGCAAAAAGAGAAATGACCTCCGCCCATAAAATACATATTTTTCATCCAATGACAATAATTTTTGGCTGCATGATAATGGATCACCCAAGGATCATACTAATGAAGTTTGATTGATATCCATCAGTTACATTCTGAGAAAATGATTTTCAAAGTTTCCACTATATTACATGAAATGACCTCCACCCATAAAAAAACAAATTTTTCATCCGATCACAATAATTTTTTGGTAGACTGATAAAGGGTCACCCAAGGATTATTCATGTACAATTTAATTGGTATCCATCTATTAGAATCTGAGAAAAGTCACTTTTAACCATATTTGGAAAGCCACGCCCATAAAATCCAAGTTTTTCATTGGATCAAAATTTCTTGAACAACTTTGGAAGAGGGTCACCCAAGGATCATTCCTGTGCAGTTTTTTTGAAATTCATCCAGTAGTTTCTGAGGAGAAGATTTTTAAAGAAAAAGTTTACGACCGCACGCACGCACGGACGGACGGACGCACGACGGACACAACGCCATGACAATAGCCCCAGTGGCTTTCAGCCAGTGGAGCTAAAAATGATTTTTTTTTTCTCTATATGACTCTTTTTTTAACATATCTTTTAATGAAACACAAATTTACCCAATGATAATCATGTAATAAAGCAGTTATTTTATGCGGTTCTTGTTACAGTGAAAAACTATTGCCCTGGGTGTCGGGAATGGCATTCTGAACTGTTGCCCTGTTTGCCTTTAGAATCTCATCCCCTCTATATTGGGACAATTGTTTCGCTATTAAATGAACCATGTGAAATAAGTGTACTTATAATATGACCCACGTCGCGGTAGTGAAATTACCCTGTTGAATATTTTTGATATTACATGGGTGTTATTACACTAGTGGAATAACTATGCAAATAAGCTCAGAGGGAATAGCATCATGTATATATTAGAACGTCAGTTTTAAACGGCATCATAAGTTTCACTGAAAATTTAGATGTTGAATTTCAAGAATTTTGACAATTTTTTCACAAAAATTTGGGTCATATTATAAATAGAATACATAATTTGTGCTTATTAAGTACCAAATTTTTTAAACTCATCATATAAAACATATAAAAAATCAGCACAGCCTCGCTTTTTATCTGTTAATAGATGACTCGTTTAATAAATTCGGTATTTCATGACCACTCATTCAATATCTTCTATATTCTGTTTCCAGCCCAGCCATGAATATGATAAAAATGAACAGTTATAACAGAAACATCACACACATTATTTTGCTTGTATTTCTGCTTTATCATACTGTTCTACAGGAAACATTCGGCGTGGCATATAAACATTTTTGGTGACAGGATGAGCTCTTAATCTATCTTCTGCTGTCTGAGGATTTACTGTTCCAACCTGTAGAATAACAATAATATATTTCGCAATATAAACTTTGAAACGGATTTGAATTAAACAATTTCTTGTGTATATATTTCACAGAACTTCTGCAATACTCTACTAGTTTAATACTATGCAAATAAACAGAAGCCTGTAGTTATGCATTTTCATTAACATAAAAAAGATGTGAACTGCACTTCATGACACCATTTCATAAAAAATAAGTATTAAAGAAATTATCATATATTGATATTGATTTTTTTTAGTCATTTGACAGCAAAACTTAAGTTTAGTTAATAGCATATAAATTTACTGATGACTGAATAAGTAGTAATTTTTTATTATTATTGTTTCTCATATCCTTTGAAAATCTTGGGTAATGTTTCATTTACATGTTCATAAAACTCATTTTACCATGCATTGAAGACTGTATTGACCTTATAACACCTGCCTGATAAGGTAAATTGATATCAGGCAGTTTATTTCTAGAAACAATTTGCATATTCATGAGCTTAAACAGAATTGTTGTCACCCATATTTCTATGATTTAAAAGGTTTCATAAAAGTCTAAGCAATGATAAATGATTGCATGGTAAATAGAATAAGATGTTTCTTGAAAATTTAAAGTTACGAAATCTTGACTGTGAGATTTTCTCCCAACCACAACAAGATAACATTGATATTATAAAACACTGGTATATAATCCTCTATAATGTGAATAAAATCAACAAGACACTTTATTCAAAGTCCTTTTAAGATGATACACTTTAAAAAAAAATCACTTTAAAATGAAACTCAACTTTTATTTTGTCTATGATTTTTATACATGTAATAGATAAAGCTTCATTTCTCGTGATTCAGAAAAGATTGCCATGTTATCACTAAAGTGTTAGAGTACAAGAACAGTACAATTACAGTCTTTGACTGTCTTCCATTGCATTTTGCCTAATTATTGCATAAAATGTATGTTTTCAGGTCATTTTAGGTGTATGAGAACTGACAAAACCCAGACATAAACAGAAACAAGATGTGTTTGTGAAACACAATGCCCCCATTACAGCATTTTTTTTTCAAAATGATGACCTTGACAGATGACCTTGACCTTGTCACATGACCTTGACTTTAGAACCAGCAGATGTGGATCATTGAGATCAATCATCAAGCCAAATGTGAGCCTTGTTTCTTGAATAGGCTTGAAGATATTGGCAATGTTAAGTATTTTGGTAAACTTTTTAGATTATTTGACCTTGACAGATGACCTTGACCTTGTCAAATGACATTGACTTTGGTATCAGCAGATGCGGATCATTGAGATCTATCATCATGCCAAATATGAGCCTTGTATCTTGAATAGACTTGAAGATATTGGCAATGTTAAGCTTTTTGGTTAACTTTTTGAGTTATTTGACCTTGACAGATGACCTTGACCTTGTCACATGACCTTGACTTTGGTATCAGCAGATGCAGATCATTGAGATCTATCATCATCTCAAATATTAGCCTTGTATCTTGAATAGGCTTGAAGATATTGGCAATGTTAAGTTTTTTGGTTAACTTTTTGAGTTATTTGACCTTGACAGATGACCTTAACCTTGCAACATGACCTTAACTTTAGAATCAGCAGATGCGGATCATTGAGATCTATCATCATGCCAAATATGAGCCTTGTATCTTGAATAGGCTTGAAGATATTGGCAATGTTAAGTTTTTTGGTTAACTTTTATGAGTTATTTGACCTTGACAGATGACCTTGACCTTGTCAAATGACCTTGACTTTGGTATCAGCAGATGCGGATCATTGAGATCTATCATCATGCCAAATATGAGCCTTGTTTCTTGAATAGGCTTGAAGATATTGGCAATGTTAAGCTTTTTGGTTAACTTTTGCAGACAGACAGACAGATGGACGGACAGACAGAAGGACAGACGGACAACGGTAAAACAATATGCCCCCGATCTCTTGATAGTGGGGGCATAAAAATGTGGATTAATTAGTAAATTCATGTGCCATTAACATACAGCTTTAATTTAGCCTCTGTCTGGGACTGTACACTCTATCATATTCTATGCCTAACATCAATATAGAGCATAAATAAAGACATTTATGTTATACCCTGGTTAAATTTTGTGACATCATAATATTACAAAGCCACATTGGTATAAACAAAAGAGATGGTTCACTGCATAACGCAATTTTTCAGCATGTTTTACAGTGTTGAATCATTCACAATCTCTGTATGGATAAATACAGTAGTTTTTCTTTTGATGTATTAAAAGTGTCAATTCACTTTGTTCAGGCAATAACATTTGCAGACCCTCAAAATACTTAAATGCCCTGGTGCTTCAAACTTCCGATGTGAAAGTATTTTTCGGGTCTCTTCTAATGTTAATACCCTCAAAATGTGAATAAACCCCTTATTAGGAAATAACAAACTAAATTGTTTAAATGTTTGTTCACTTTTCTCCTTTACTTCTTACATGAGCTTATTTTTTATGAAACTTCCTTCAGCTTTATTGATATGAGAGTAGATCTATATGAAAATCTAGACTAAACAACATAAATAAAAGCATTATCTTCAACTTGAACACACAAAAATATAAACACACAAATATACACATCATCGTTACTTCCCTTTAAAAAAATAATTTCCATTTTATGTGTTTATGTACCAATCATACGCTTTAAAATCCATATCAGCCAAAATAATGGTGGAAAAATTTGGTCAATATCAATTAAATCTTAATCATTTTGAACCATTTCAGATTGTGTTTTAATGATTTAGGAGGGTTTATGAGTCATTTGAGTGTTTAATACAAATGAATCGAGCACAAGGTGTTTGATCAGTCTGATTAGCTCAGTTGGTAGAGCACCGAGCTTCAGAAATGTTGAAGTTCGACCGCATGGATTCGATTCCTGGGCTGCCACACTAAAAAAACTAATTGTCTTTCGGATGAGACTTTAAACCGACAACTTGTGAGACCGTGCTTTACACCGAGCACGTTATAGAACCATGGCAGATCTCAGCAGTTGTTTCGTCATGTATCCTTGCACTATCCCCTGTAACAACTAACCGTATTCTGGGGACTTCGATCATATGGGCAAGTGCTACGGTGGCGACAATAAATAACGGAAATACACACACTAGGTGTTTGATTAAAAATGGTTTGGGGCAAGGTAAATGTCATTTTCACAATGTTACTAGCTGTAATTGCAAGTATAAGTACATGTTTATGTGCTAATGAAACAGTGATACAACATCTCTAACCATCAACTTACTTTCACAAGTTGAATTTCATCTAAAAAATTTGTTTTAAGGTAGTGAAACCACAATAGATCCCTCACATTTCGACACTCATGAACATTCACAATGTTGACCAAGGTTTCCTAATGAAAATCATTAGGAAACCTCAGTTAACACTGTTAAAGTTCATTACTTCGGAAACTTTGCAGATCTATTACGGGTCCACTACCTTAATCTGCCCTGCTTTCAGGTTACAAAAGCACTTGCTGGAAACAGTTTTGATAGCCAGCAGTCTTTATTGAATGCAATGCATTTCCAAAAATTGAAAGGTTGATAGGCAACAAGTGACTCGATTGAAAGCTCAATCCATCCAATACCATAAAAAATCATTCTTAAGTTTATTTGATGAAGTGATTTGGTATTTGGTATAAAAAAAATCCCACCCTTCAGAAGATAAAAAAGACAATAACAATTTTTTTTAGAAATATTGATAAAAGTCACTTTATGCACTGCTTTTTTTTGCTATCCTAGACTCTACGTGGGGTTGCTATCAATTTTAGCAAGCCTCTCAAAGAAGCACACCGTTCAGGATAGAAATATAAGTAAGCCCTTTGCTCCTCTAAACACAAGGCTTGTCATGTGACCTATACCTTGACACATGCCTTTTAAGTGGTATAAATGCATTTTGAATAGTTTTTAAATAGCATCAAAATGTTAAGTTTAATTGTTAAGATCTTAAATGTGTTTGTTAGGAATAAGGTTTTTTGAAACAGTAAGATTTCCAAACCGGATATCTGGCCCAGCTCAGTTGAAATTCTTAAAAATCTTAATAGTAATGAACGCACATTAGAGATACAGATAGAGGGGAGTGTACAAATCTTATGTTGTTAGTGCTCATTGGAATAGTCTCAATTGAACAAGCACTTGCAGGGCTGCTATGACTGCAAGGTCAGCAGACTGGCGAAGATAAATTGTTTATTATGAATATTAACTAAATCATTGTCTTTTATTACCATGAAATCTGTTATGTTACAAAATAGCATACCCCATTGAACAATTTTGCAATGAGCCAAGTTTGAGGTAGCACTCTTCTGAGTTACAAAATATAAAAATTTATACTAAAAAAGACACTACAACCAGAGTTCATAATTCTCAAAAATTAGTACTAATTAGAATTGTTTCGTCCAGAGGATTAAAACAAGAACCCTGAACATAAGGTTTGGAGGAGAAATAAAGATTTAAGATTAGCATAACCCTCAACCTCCCCTTCTTATCTGTACCTCTGGTTTAAAAAAAAATAGACAATCAAAGGCACAATATGGACACTAAACTAACCATGCACATACTAATGTGCCAAGTCTTTTTGGAAAGGTTTAATAACAAGAATACTAAACATGCAAAACAAAGACTGACCTACACAAAAGAGAATATAAATTATGTCATTAATCAAGTACCACACAGTTGCTGACTTAAGAATGTTAATCATAAGCTATACAATCGGATCCACATACGAACAGAATGCGACAAATCAGATCTAAGCTAAAATTTAGTAAGGAAATGGCATTGTGGGAAAGACATATGAGATCTTTGTTTGAAGTTATAAAACATTTTTCATGCTCAAATCACAATTTACTCAAATTTCAAATTGAGACTAAAGCTAATTCTGCAATAACACTTTAATAAAAGTATGAACATTAAAGTTAAGATTAATAAGTTGTTCTAAATAACAATTTATTAATATTATCTTAATACAATGTATATGCTAATAAACTTCAATTTTTAGTTTGAGAAAAATCTCAGTTAAGAAATTCTTATAATCTAAGGCCTAGATGATCTTTGCAAACCGGCAATCCAAATGTCCTAACTACAGATTCATTTAATTGAATTTACGGCATTTTTTCTCGCTCATTGGAGAATGCGGTCCCGCACTCCGAGAGATTCGATTACTTAACCGATTACTTTGGTATAGTTTCGATCGGACGTAGAGTATTGTTTATTTTGATTGCGTAGATCATGATTGGGACCATATAAGAAGTACCAAACTTAATAAATATCAACATTGGACAGTTTGTTTTGAAGTGTATGTGCTGCCCATCTGAGCCACTGCATCCAATCAGTCTGATCGGAATCATCACTAATTGTTCCATCTTAACCCTTGTCATGCTGAATAAAAACCTTTGCAAAATTGCCATGAAATCATGGTGCTGAAAGCATTGGGTGTTCTAATCAGAAGTCAGTATTTATTTTGATAATACGATTTTTTAAACCTTTCAAGTTAAGAAAAGGAAATTCAGGAAGTAAAGACTAAGATCAGGCTGCACATAACGATGGCTGAGCGAGAAACAGTTGTAACTCCCTATATGTTTATAGGAAGTTACAACTGTTTCGCCCTGAGCCATCGATATGTGCAGACTGATTTTGTCCAAAACCTCCTGCCAAAGCAGGAATATTTTGGGCTCAGCATGGCAAGGGTTAAAACACCAAAATCACTGTACATTCAACAATTAGTTAATACTCCTTGTGTAAATTTATGGCTGTCTTAAAGGCCCCCAATTATCTTAAAATAATTTCATAATATGGTCTTATTTAAATATCAAATTAAGTTAACATTGTAGCAGATCAGTGCAAATTGTCTCATAGTACATATGCCATTCTAATTCTATATTCTACTCCACCCCCATGTTCAGGATGTCATAACAGTGTAAACTGATTACAAATTATACCCAGGATTAAAGACGATGATTAAATTGGCTAATTCACATTCAGAAGTAACAATTTAACTTCACCAGTCCACTGACCTTACAGTTATAGCAGCCGTGCATGTGCTTGTGCAAAACTAACACATGCATGGCTGCTATAACTGCAAGGTCAGTGGACTGGTGAAGTTAAATTGTTACTTCTGAATATGAATTAGCCAATTTAATCATTGTCTTTTATTACCATGAAATCTTCTATGTTACAACAAAGCATATTCAATTAAACAATTTCGCAATGTGCCAAGTTTGAGATAACACTTTTCTTAGGTACAAAATATAGAAATTTATACTAAAAAAATTAGTACCATAGTTTATAATCCTCAACAATTGGCAAATATTTTCTTCTGGCATCTAAACATCTTACATATTAATATTTGTCACACAAATATTTTGACATTATGCTACAACACAAAAGCTTTAAAAAATAGATATTATACACAACATCAACTAAGTCAACTTAAGAGCACAAAATGACATTACATCTATTGACTCACTTATGCAGACTTAAGTCTTTGGTTCAGCTAAAACATTAAAGAAAATTAATATGAAATCTTTTTTTAATTTTTCCAAGAAAGAAAGAAAAAAATTGTTGCTGATGACTTGTGCAGTCAAGATCTTCCTATGGAAATACTAATCTGCTACTACTGAAATGTCTCACACAATATAGATGCCATGACAACCATGACATTATGAGTTAATTTCAAAAATTCATGGGTATTCTCTGAAAAGAGCCAATCTTAATCTATGCTCTATGAAGAATGTGTTTATTTTCTATCAATGGTAAACATACTAAAATGAGATATTGACCACAAATGCAAAAACAATAGATATTCCAAATATTGTGTAAGTTTTTTTGTCCAATATTGGAATTGTAGACATTTTCACTCACAAATAAAACCAGTCATATGGCATCTGAAAAGCCAAAAATATTGCACTATGAATATTCACTGACTGCACGATGATTCAGTTCATTTGTCTGGAATATGTATGTATGTCCTCAAAATTTGTGGATTTTTTTATGGGGTTAAACATCATCTTTATAAAATTTTTAGTCAAGTTACAAAAACTGAAGGACCTTACCATGGATTCCTCAATTTTTTTCCTTCATAGCTTCCAGCTGCTAGCATTTAGTTAACAATTATTTGCTGATTGGTAGGAGACAGCTGCTAGCATTTAGTTAACAATTATTTGCTGATTGGTGGGAGACAAATTGAGGGATCAGCGAAAAGCTATTGTAAGTGCCTAGTAATATATAGACATTTATATAGAGGGTATTAAATGAGTGGTCATGGAATACTGAATTTATCAAACGAGTCATCTATAAACATCTATGTGCCGAGTTTGTATCTGTTTTAGATGACGAGTTTAATAAATTCTGTATTTTATAAGCATGAATTCTAAATTTTATTTATAATATGACTTGAATTTTTGCAAAAAATCGTCAAAATTCTTGAAATTCAACATTTCAATTTTCCGCGAAACTTATAACGCAGCTTGAAATTGACGTCACAAGATATACATTATGACGTCATTTTTGGGATTACAAAATAGTGTTGCTATGCGCTCTGAGCTCATTTCCATAAATATTCCACTAGTGTAATAACACCCGTGTCATATCAAAAATATTCAACGGGGTTATTTCACTCTCGCGACGTAGGTCATAATATAAAATAGCTTTGCACTGCCCACTCAAAATGTTGAAAAAGATATGTGCAGCCTGTGATAATAAAACCTATGAACCAATGAATGAAAATTGGGAGACCTAGTAACTGTGACATGGTGGTAGCCATTAATTTGTGGATCGCCATGTAAGTTCATTATAATTTTGACGTAATCGTGTTTATACCTCAATCCAATTTAAATCAAAGTGCAATACATTATTCAGTGCCTAGCTTTAAGTTTCTAATTTGGCCTTGGCATATAATTTTGAATGATCAAGTATTTCAGATAAATAAATAATGAGTTAAACTTTCAAACACTATAAACATAGGCCAAGATGTTTTTTTTCTGTAATAGATGGATTAGTGAAAGATGAAATGGCTTTTAATGCTAAAAAGGAAAAGGAAATATAAGCAATGAATTATAAAAAAAAAACCAGCCATGCTTACAAATATGCCTCATTGTATCCCCTGTCAACCAAATTGAACAACCAATCAAATACTGAATGCAAATCATTCTGACCTCCTATAGTCTTGTCAAGTATTTTTGTTGGTGGGTGCCGAAAAATCTTCCCTGTGTTCAGGATGACAAAACATGTCAAACAGTTTGCAAATTATACCCCACTTTGAACAGAAGTGCAAGTTTAAAACAGTTTGCCATGCCTTGTCATCATGAACATAGGGCTGTCGTTTTGACAAATGTGTAGCTGACAACAAAGCCCTCAGTAATATTATTTTCAAGCCAATGTAGTTTTCTGTTAATTATCATTACAGCTGAATCAGTATTAACCCATGTCTTGCTGAACAAAAATCTTTGCAAAATAAGTTTAAAAACAAAGTGCTAAAAGCACTGCAAGTTACCAAATGTGAGTGAGTATTGATTTCGGAAATGCATTGTTTTATACCTTTCTGGTTTAAAAAAAATGAAATTCAGGTGGTATGATCTAAGATCAGACTGCACATATGTGCAGGCTGATCTTTGTCTATACCTCATGTCAAAGCAGGAATATTCCGGGCTCAGCATGACAAGGGTTAAAGTAATTAAGTTGGATAGAATAATTCCTCCTGTATGCATATACAAAGCATTGATATCCCATTCAATATGCATTCCAAACCCATATAATCATGCAGTTCAAACCTGTGTTGTGCATTTAAACCTACTCAGAATCCTGGGTATATGGTTCACCATTGGTTGACTCCCCTTCATTATGAACCATATCTTGTAAAGGATCAGGAGCTAGCGGAGGAAACATGTTCTTTCCACGAGACCTTGCGTTTTTTAACCATAATCCAATCACCTATGTTGATTGTTTTTTAAGATTAAATGCTTTGACAATAAAATGGGTTTAGGTAGATTTTTTATTCAAATTTCCTGATTAAAAAATTGGAGACATTAAATGTCTACTCTCCATATCATGTTTCACAACAGCATACTTTATAATTGATATGACTCCCAAGCGATGATATATGATGGTTACAAAGTAATTCACAACCAATGCACCAAGATAGATAATATGATTAGCTGTTGGATGCTGGAGACTTGACATAAAATCCAAGAAAATAGGCAAAAATTGCACAAACTATATTAAGAGTTATCCCTCTTTATAGTATGGGCTACTCTTATGATATTGTACATGTGTGCCAAGTTTCAAATTAATTCCTTTCGAATACCAGAGAAATCACAAATTGTCAAATTTTCTCATATAAACATTAGTTTTGAATGTTAAGTAAAACCTATTTTTGGAAAGCCGAGATGATAAAAATACCGAGATACAGTTAGTTACATCGTGAAATTGACATTCGCCTCAATCAAAACCATTCTAAATCGCTCACTCAGCATTCCATTCATTCATTCCAAACATTCACTGGAATCATTCAAAAACACTCAAACCCAATTTAAAACATAGAACCAACAACTTTGTTCAAAATAAATTTGGAAAGAAAAAAATCGCGATTTCACTGACATAATTCAATTTGTCAGCGTCGAATAGGTTCTTGAAGAAATAGGAAGTTATCTATAGAACTTATATGCATATTTTATTAAAGGTAGGTAATCAATATCACTAATTTTGTACAACATGAACAAAATTTGTGATATTGGATTAACTCCCATTAAATACACTCAAAACTCGCTCCACACACTCATTCAATTTCATTCCTAAATCATTCCAAAATCATTCACCTTGTCAATTTCACAATGTTGTTAACTGTAATATGTCTAAGATTACATCAAGATGATGCCATGTTGAATGTTATCCTACACATGTATAAGACGAGGACAATTCTGATGGCTGTTCCTTATAGTATACAAGGGGAGTTTTTTGAGAAATGTGTTTCCTATCTGTTTAACATGAAATTTCTATCTACCTGACTCCAGCGATATTCCTCATCAAACTGAGCTATCTGTTTCTTTAGTAATATCCAATCGGAGGCCTGTCTGGTCAAACTACGAGATAGCTGTTTGTACTGTAATATAGAGAATCAAATTCTAAAGACCATACAAAACAAAATAATACATTTTGTCACAATGTTGTTGCTGTTGTTGTTGTTTAAAAATCCCATAATTTCATCTAATCTAATTTTGATTATTTCACAATACTTCAAACATATAAGAACACTCATTGAACAACACTAGGTTAGTACATAATATATCATCTGTATTCTGAATAAACCCTGTATTGTATGAGCTGACCATATTAGCACTCAAATAATGTTCAAAGTGAAAATCAAGCATTTGTTGATGCAATGATTTTTTTTTTAAATCCAGGAACTTAATAAATTTGAATATCAGTTCTGAATAAACAGTTTGATTTGTCTATTAATTTTTCAGTTGACAGGGGCACTTTGTCATCCAACATAATTACCACAATAAGTAATATTGAACCAATATTTCCATGACTCAGCACAAAAAGACCTGTAATTGCCTACATGTTTAAACACAGTTACAACTGTTTCACTCTGAGCCATCAAATTTGAGGAACATTTTCCTGCTGATTGGATAAAACCAGCCAGTGTGTGAAATTTGAAATAGTTTGATATGTGCACAGCTGTGAACATTATGACTAAGATCAGCTTAAAGGCATCAGCACAATCTGATCAGTCTTCACAATAAGCTTAATAGATAGCTTCTACCACATAGTGTCCAATAATAATTGGAGAACAATTTAAACCCATGTCAAGCTAAACCAGACATATTCTTATTTTGGCAGGAGGAATAGACAAAGATCAGGCTGCATGTATGTGCAACCTGATCTTTGTCTTTACCATCAGACTTTGCTTTTCAAAACACAAAAGTGATCCCATTTTCAAACTAACTCTCAATGACTCACAATAAGTGCATCCAGTGCTTTCAGCCCTACGATTCTAATGCTAATTTGCATAGGTTCTACTTCAGCAGACAAGGCTTAGTTGACTAAGTGGCTGTCAAGGTGGCTCAAAGTCAACAAGCATGTTGGAATTGTCAAGCAAAGACTCAAATTTTCAATTACCTGCCCTTTCTCCTTCTCTACCCTCTTCAGTAGATTTCTTCTGTTTGCTTCACTTGTCTCCAGTCGATGCTAAAAGTAAAAGTTGGCCATCACAAACTATATGCACAAAACATCAATAATCAAACATCAAAACTTAAACTCTGCCAAGCTTTGCCTAAAACTATAGATGATAAAGACTATCATCTATAATTTGAGGCTTGGCTTGACAGAGCTTTAGGAAAGGGTAGTAGCATTTAAAAGTTTGTTAAATGTGCCAATTCACATATCATATTTTTTTAAAAATTAACTCATTATTGATTGACTTTTCTACATTCAAAAGATGAGTATTGATATTTTTTCACTGTCACTTGAATAAGCTGAAGTAACAATGGTTCCATAATCCAATTGAGAAAATGGCTTGTACTTGTAAGGAATGTTAACCCATTGGGATTTTCAAGTAGTTACATGCACATTCTTGAGATAATTTTCTACAAAATTTTGGCAGAATGGATATATTGAAATATTGAGAAGTATTAAACTCGCTTTCTTCTAAAGGTAGTGGACCCGTAATAGTTCCACGACAATATGGAAGTAATGAACTATAACAATTTTCACCAAGGTTTCCTAATGATTTTCATAAGGAAACCTTGGTTAACATTGTGAAAGATCATGATTTCAGTAATGTTGTGGAACTATTAAGGGTTCACTACCTTAAAATCTGCATATTATTCAAAATAGTTTTCATGTTTGTCGGACACAAAAATGAACACAAGTTTGAGAAAAATTTTAGACAACAAAGTATGAGTATGTCAAGTATGTCAAGAGAAATGTGAATTTTTTTTGTAAAAAACAAACAATCCTTGGTCAAGTTTTCTTATTTAAGCAAAAAATGATTAAGCTTCTTTTTCTCATTTACATTTCTTTTCATATTTGTTTTGTCACTTAACAAGAGCTGTCAGAGAACAGCAAAGGTCAACTATTCCATGTGCTGAATAGTAACAGAAAATCAATATCAACTTTGGGAAAATCCATATAAAGAAAGTCAAGAGAAAAGAATCTATGTCTAGATCATGAGATGTTGATATTATGGTCACAGACGCAAGTGCAAAGTTTCCAAGCAACAGCTTAAATAGAAATAGAATTATTACTGACATACAAAATTTGCATTTAAAAACGCAACAAGGAATTTCTAAGTCCGAAAAGGATTAAAATTCCACTAAATTTAATATCAGAGTAATGAATCTTTGTCTAGAGGCTGATATTATGGTCGCAGATACATGTGCAAAGTTTCAAAGCAAAAGCTTTAGTAGAAACAGAGATTTTAAACACTTGCACTTAAAAACATAACCAAAGCATTACATCGACACGGATGCCATTGCCTACGCTAGGGTGACTGGAATAGCCCCCCTATTCTAAAAATAGTTAAGCTAAAAACTCACCTGTAAATGCTAAATCTTAAAAATCTCATTTAGAATCTTAATAATCTTGCTCTATAAAAAAGCATTTCAGGTTCAGCAATGTACAACCTACCAATATTGTGTCTCTTTCTGACAAAGCTCCCTTGGTTTTCTTGATTAGTTTTCCATTGTCTTCCTTCAATCTCTTTATCTCCATTCGTAAATCTTTGTTCTCTTCTACAAGGACCTACAACATAGGTATAAGACAGGGATCATTTAAGGTGAGATATTGAGAGATTCTGTCCTTTTTCTGCCAGAAATCTCATTGAAACTAGATAGATAGATAGATAGATTTATTTCTGTATAAAATATTACAACATAAAAAGCATTATACATGACGTATTAAAAAAGCATGATATAATGATGGTAATGTGACTATATTTATAAACAAAGGATAACACAAAAAAGGGATTGAAAATCTCTTATTTCAATTGTGATCCTTAACTGGCATCATCTGAGGAAAAATTGAGAAAAATCTCATAGCAAAAGGTAATCTAGCGAGAATTTGGTAAAACTTTGCACCAAAGATACTTAAATTCTCATTAGATTTTGCTATATGAGATATTTTTGTACATGATACTTTGAGCCAGAATTACCCCTGATAAGATAAACCAGTCTGGAACAAAATGGCTTACAATCATAGAAGATTGTGACAAACACTCATCACAATTCTTATTTTTGTCTATGACGGCTGGACTTCACATGCTAAAATAAGAGGACAAATTTAAGGTAGTGGACCCGTAATATGTCCGCAAATTTGGAACTTATGATAATATTTCTTCCAATACTGCATCCTTACCCTTGTCATGCTGAACCCAGAATATTCCTGCTTTGGCAGATGGAATAGACAAAAAACAGCCTGCACATAATTTTTGTGCAGTCTGACCAAATCTGATACAACCTGTTTTTCTTAGAGTTTAAGTAGAAAAGTTTTAAAATTATAATCTCTTAAGAAATACTATCTCACTCTTAGAGAATCCAGTGATTGCAGCACTTTTATTCTTTGGAGAAATCTTGCAAGGGTTTTCATTCAGCAAGACATAGGAAAGTCTCGAAATAATGTCTTGAAATTTTATCTAAATGTGTTTAAGCTTTCTCCTTATTATCTAGTATTTCAAAAATTCTTTGGTTGTTCTTTTTGGCTTTAACAAGTATAATACAATTTATCTTATAACTATACAAAAATACATGTGATAACACCCGGAATGATATTTTTTATGATATCACATAGTTTTTTTTTGAACAATGGCATAATGCGGTTATTTTTAGAAACATGCATTTCTGTTAGAGACATCGACAAAAACAAGGTAAATAGAGGTTATAAGATAAATATAATACATTCTTAGTGTATTGTGTGAAAAGTTATCTAACTCCGAAGTGGGAATTGATAATTGTCTCAGCAGAGCCTTGACAATTTCCCCAAATTCGTTAGATATTTTTTTCATACAAAACACTAATAGTTTTATATTTATGTCAATTTCTATTATTGAATAAACTGTATTATCTACCTTTCGATAACAAACTGTTGAAACCAAAACTTGAAAAACTTGAAATTGAAAAAATGACCAAATATTACCTCATTTTTTCGTATAACATCATTAATTCTAACATTTCCACCCAGAAATGTATAAGAGGAGGGGTTAGTTGGTAATTTAGTATCTGTTATTTCCACCATTGGGGGCAAGATTTCTCCGTCCTTCAAATTCTTCCTTCGTTCTAACTCATACAAATTTCTGTATTTCTCAGCAAGATCTTGGGCTCCACGCAACTCATCCTTCATTTCTTTTAAATGCATGTCAGCTGTATGATTACAGATAAAGAGAATATTTCTTGTTTTCATAAAGCTATTAACCCAATACCCTAATCACGCTGTATAAATATCCAAATAATGCAAAGAAATATTATGTAAGGATTCCTATCAACAATAATAACTGCATTACATCTTTGTTAATAACAAATTTTAGTAAGATGCAAAAATAATACATGAAAGTAAATAATGGCTCAGCGCAAAACAGTTGAAACTGCCTATTAAAGTATAGGCAGTTACAACTGTTTTGCACAGAGCTTTGTTTCTTTGAATTGGGTTTTACACTGCTTTCAACAATTTTTCAGTTATTTCACAGTGGCTGGAGCACCCATCAGTGGATTCCTAAATGTTTTTCGCATGCCAATTACACCATCACATCTTCTTAGTCTCAAGCTGCTATCCCAGCTGCTAATCTACATTTATCAACCAATTTATTTGGAGACAAATAGTCTTAAAGAATGTTTTGCACTGAGCCATCAATATATACCCCAAAAATATACCACACAATTAGGCTTTTTAGTGGTCCTCAAGAACATGATTAACTGAAATAAAATTACATTTTTTCATTTTCAACTATGTGAAAGATTTTATGCAATCAAACACTATTATATTCTTGTCTTTTTCTTTCAACTTGGAGGACTTTTTAAACGTTAAGTTGTCGGAGTACAGGTAGTGAAAGAATTGAAAAGAAACTTGGTTCCAGATAAGAGAAAGTGATGAAAATCTAAGTCCTTTATTTCTCATCCAAACCTCATAATGTGGTTACTCATTGGAATCATCCTGATAAAACAATTTACATTGAGTGCCAACAAAATAGTCTTTAGTGGACGAATACTTCAATCATATAATATTATATTGAAACCAAAATCAAATACTGTATCTAGAGCTCTGTAAAAAGCATATTTACCCTTGTCAAGCTGACCATTTCTGCTTAGACAGAATTTATAGGCTAAGATCAGCCTGCACTTATGTGCAGTCTGATCTTAGTCTATACAACCTGATTTTGTTATTTTTGGAAATGGGGAAATGTTTAAAACCTTTTCTTTTCAAAACAAATGGTGAATCACAAATGTGCATCCACTGCTTTCAGCACATTGATTTGTATCACTTTTGCCAAAACTTTTATTCAGCATGACAGGGGTTTAAAATTTTTAGGTAAAGCATACCTTCTTTAGCTTTCTTTTCAAACAGTTTTATCACCCTTATGGAATTAGCTCTGGACAATGTCACATCTTCGTGTAGTCGCTTATTCTGTTGACTTAACATTCTTGATTCTGTCATTTTCTCATGTAAAGTAAACTCTGTTTTCAGTTTTTGATTCTGCATTTCCACATTTTTCAGAAGTTGAGATTTTAATTCGTAAGCCATTTCCATTTCTTCCGGATCTTGAATTTTTCTGAAAGATAGTTTCACTCTTTTTGGTCACAGTAAATGATAATTGACTGGAACTGAAAAGTAAAAATATTCCCATAAGCATCAGATGTTTTAACCCTTGTCATGATTAGCCTGGAATATATCAGAACTCATGCTAGTGTTTGTAATAAGGTAGTCATTGACCCCTTAACCATAAACCCGGGTCAAAACAGATTTTAAAGGTGTCAAAAGCTAAGAAAGAGCCAATCGAGAGTAAGAATTTTATAGGTTTAAGGGTTATTGATCTTTTCTAGTTTTTTGCTAGTGAAAGTATTTTTTGAATAATTATAATTTGAAATCGTAAATAACTCTCTATCTAGAGCGCTGTAACCTTTGTTTTCTTTTAAACTTATAGACCAGATATTCATGCAAGCTTATTTTGACTTACAACATTTCAGCCCCCATCTATACTCATTGCATGTTCAATTAACCTAGAGTTACATATGAAAGGGTAATTTCAGTCTAAAATCTGTTTCTCAAAGAAACGTCTTGTCGACAATTTAAATGAGTACCCACAATACAGAATTTGTGGAAGTATTTTTGAATTGATATGATTTGCAATCAAAAATACTCATCTATCTGTAGCTCTGTGACCTGTTTTTTAAAAAAAAAAACACAAACAAGAGCTGTCACTGTAAAATGACAATGCCCCAGACACCGCTTTGATTTAGAAGTTATGGCCAATGTTAAAGTTTTTGGACGGAATGATGGACGGACGGACAGACAGACGGACGGACGGACAGACGGACGGACAAGTCAAATTTATTATGCCTCCCTATTGGGGGCATAAAAAACACCTTATAGACAAGAAATACTTGCAAGCTACAAATAACCAAGGCATAAGAATCATTGGTTCTTCAGAGCAACAGATAGAGGGGTTATTTTGGATTTCAAATTTGAAAATTTACCTAGTCCTTGCTCAAACTCTTTGATGTGGATACTCATTGTAAATGTCTCGACGAGACAATTCCAATGAGTACCCATATCATAGGGTTTCATTGAGAAATAAAGATTTTAGACTGGAGTTATAATCCATTATTAAAGCCCTGGCAGGGGGGAGCCTAAGTAACGGGTAAATGCACTTAAGGTTAACCCTTTCCTGTTTTACAAAATTTTGGACCTGTCCAAATTCAAAGGTTTTGCAGACAAAAACTTAAAGTGGGTTTAATTTAAAAAAGAACCATTCTGTAGGGTAGAAAATGTTGTGGAAAAAGAAGAAATTGCTTGTCAGAAGCAATTTCTTCTTTTTTCACAATGTTTTCTCAAATATAAAATCACAGGCACGTAAAAAGCAGGGATTAAACATCAAAGGGTTAAGGTAAATCAGCTTTTATCTAAATTAACCTACTTCTACAGAGAGTCTACATAAATAACTCGAGACCTAAAATCGTAGATTGGTACCCAAATCTTCGTACTAAAAACTTACGAGGCTTTGGTAACTAAACAATGAAATGTGTTCACTCCCTCAAAGCACGTGAGTCCTTTAGGTTTTAGGATATAGCTATTTGCACGCGGTATCGATGATTACTTAAATTTGAAAGAACCCAAAGTATTGAAAAGAAAACTTACCTAATAACGTCATGGTTAAACCCCACCCTGCCAATTCATTAATTATGCGGAATACCTCCTCTAATCTGTAACTCTGTTTATTGTTCAAATCAAAGAGTTCAGTGACTAGTACCCACCTTGCCTCGGCTCCCTTCCGTCCAAGTTTATCATTGATGACCTCCTGTGCATCCTTAATTTCTTTCTCTATCTGCAAAATTAACGATATTCATTATCTTTATCCCTTTAACAAAATATGCATACAAGTTCTATAAATACCTTTCTATTTCTTCAAGAACCTATCAGACATTAACAATTTCCATAATATCTATGAAATCACGATTTTGCTCTAGCTCTATTTATTTGGAATGACATTGTTAAATCTCTCTTTTGCAGTGAGTTTGGAGTGTTGTGAACAGTTTGAGTGAGTATTTGGAAAGAATGAATGGAGGACTGTGTGAGTGATTTGGAATAGTTTTGATTGAGGGATATGTCAATTCCATGATATTACTAGCTACATTGTATGTATATAGCCAACAGTTTAAAAACATTGTATAATTGGCAAGGTGAATTAGTTTAGAATGAAATCAAATGACCAAGAGGAGCAAGTATTGAATGAAATTAAAGGGAAATAATGTGATATCCTTAATTTTATCAAAGTGGACAAAATAAATGCTATTTCATTACCTCCCTTTCATAAAATCTACATACTTTTCTGTTTTTATGTCTTCACAGACCAATTAGAGGCTTCAACTCTTGTCATGCTGAACCCGGGATATGCCTGCCTGCCTTGGCAGGAGCTATAGACAAACATCAGCCTGCCAATATGTGCAGTCTGATCTTTGTCTATACCACCTGTTTTTCCTTTTTTGGTGAACGAAATTTTCGTTCACCAGTGTTATATACCGTGTATGGAAAATCCTGTAGGATCTTAATAGGTTTTAAATAAAGCAGTACCTCTTTAGATTCAATTTAGTATCTCTAGATGCTTCTCTCTACAAAATCACTGTCTGTATCGTGAAATGCATGATTCTAGCATTCTTCATCAAGCGAAGATAATGAAAATTACCCTTTAAAAACACAAAAATATCTTGGAATGTCTATACGAGCGAATTTTTGATCGGCGTAAGATTGTCGAGAGTTGAGAGCAAAAACAAAGGTTGTGTCTGTACACTGTATAGACAGATACTATGTTTTTGATTTAAACCTTCGCTATTGCAACTTGTAGTTATTTGCCGGAAATTAGTGTTTATTGAGGTCGTGAACTCTTGAACTTCTACACACCCCTGATTGGCCATATCCCACGTGATGACCTACTACGATTTTACCTGCCTTCTTATGAATGAAGTCTTTGCTTATAAGTTACGAAAGGTCAAGTTTACAAACGAATGGAATGTTCCTGCCGTATTTCTCCTATTAAACGCGCCCGAGCGCGATGCAAAACGTCGTGGGGGCGCTATTATTTCGGACTCTTTTACTTAATTAAAAAAAAAATACGTATTTTGGTACCAAAGAGAAGCAAACTGTTAACATGTTCGTAATTATCGATTGAAATACGTACGCTACCCAATATGCTTTTCTATTTATCTATTAAGGCCATAGATTTAAAAAATACAATAAAATGTTAGCTAATGAATTGTAATTCTGTCATTTTAAGTCATCTATCGAAATACGGTCACCCTCGACCATTAATTGCAGCTTTCAAAAGCAAGTGATTGTGTTAGCAGAAGCCGAGATTATTATTATTGTTATTATTTGTACAAGGTAGGAAGTTCCAGACGATGCAATATTCAATGTTCCGCTACCGATGGACAAAGCGGTCTAATAAATCATTACCTATTCACGTATGAAATAAATAATCCTGTATTAAAACCTAAAATTTCGTGATGTGTAAATGCACCCGGTACATGAAATGAAAGTGTTTCGTAGTGAAAACACAAAACGTCTGGAGCTAGCTGGGTCACCGCGTGTCGGCACCCTTTGAAGTCCCCAGATTCTTGCAAGCGGCGACGTCGCTTTTGAAATAAGTCACACACACGAGATTTTACGGGGTTTTTCCTATTTTAACAGTATGAATTGTGACCAGGATTTAATCATTTGACTCGGATATTTTGTAAATTTGCAGAAGGTGAAATGATTTCAGAAATATTTTCGTAACAACGAAAGGGGATTTTGTTCGCATGTGACTCATGAAGAATAACGAGAAATAGTTTTAATTTTGTGTTAAATTTTAACCTTTCGCACTTCCGGAAGACTGCGCGATTTAGGACGCGCTAGTTTTTCAGATGTTGAACGATCTTTTAATGACGCAACCAGCCTTATCCCGATAGGAATTTAAGATAGTTAACCCACAATCTAATGAACATTTCGTCGTGGAGTAGCAGCTTTTGAATTTAAATTCGTGACCGGATTTTTCACCACGGACCATGGACGGTTGGATGCTGTTGATCGTATAGTCAAGGGCATGGGAATCGTATTTATGGGGGAGCGCGTTTATTAGGGAGGGCGCGTCTAAATTCCCATTGAAACATAAACACGCACCACTTGACCGTGACCAACCTTGATATGAAATAAAATTTAAACCATTACCAGACAACTTATGTTCTCAACTACCAAATTTACACCTCTTGCTTAAATCCCGTTTTTATCTTAAAGCTTGTTGTTGCATACTTGTGTAATGTAAATATCTTCGGTTAGGGGTATTTTTGTATCACATTACCCAAATCCAATTTCCTGTTTGGTTTTTTTTTTTTTGTTTTCGTTTTTGGTTTTTTTTTCATTTCAAACAAGGCCGGAAAACAGGGGATATAGCAATCTCGGTACGATTTACTGTTAATATATGAATGTCGTGAATAGATAAATAAATAAGAGTATCAAATGAACAAATATCCCAACACGATAGACTTAATTTCAAATTTTAACATCGAATGGATTTTTTTTTCAAAGTACTTGACATCGTAACTACAACTGTATAGTAGCGCTTCTATCCCTCGGATGGCTCTAGAATTTCCTCAATACAATCATTCATCTATTTGTTTTACCGGAAGTATGTAAAATATTACAGAAAACGAAACTTGGATTAGGAATCATTCGCCTGTGGACTGAAGCATCTTTACCTTAATATGGAAATTGGTATTTCTCGCACCAGAACTATAATGAGCATACATCCGTACGTAGCTGCCATCTTCTACCCTCTTAGGTTTACGATTATCTGCCGTTTGGTAGGAGCAATAGAATTTAAACAACGACTATATTTGGACAATTCATTAGCTGTACAAAATACCTTCCTACATAGATTTCATCGAATTGTTTTTTTTTTTTTTTTTTTTTTTTTTAAATTCTATTTACGCAATGACATCAGATGATTATTCTTTCACGAGACTGAATATTACCGAAAGAGACCAAAACCCTGTAATTACAATTACGAAACAGCGGTCTTTTAATTCGGAGGATGGGGGGGGGCATTCAGGTCGTACCAGAGCCATAGCGGATAACGCTTAAAAGACAAAATGCAGAAAGATTGCTGTTTAATCTGCTAAAATATGGGTTCCGCATGTGGAAATTGAATTACCTTTCTGACTGCTATTTTTTGAGTTAAGAAAAGAATCATTAGTCTAGACACTATAGTTGCCTGTTTTCTTTTCTCTAGGCTTATCGCTCTCTGTCTATCGGTCTGTCTCTGTCTGTCACTCTCTCTACCTTTCTTTTCCTCTCTTTCTCATTCTTTGAATTTAGAATTTTGACGAGACACTTTCCCTTGATTATTTTTTATATTTATAATTTCTTTTTTCTCAACGAATTCAATATATCACTTTAGAATGCCAACGGATTCGTTCACCATCAGTACTTTCAGTGCTTTGATTAAACCAGAAAAGTTCCAGAAATAATATTTTCAAAATCAAATGCTGACTCACAAGTAGGAAATACAGAGATTTCAACAGAGATTTCAGCACTTTGATTTATATATAATTTTTTAAGTTTTTTATTCAGCATGACAAGGGTTAAAGTCCACACCTGTCAGTAATATTGTGCAGTAATATTGTGCAGTGATTCAATCAATATGAATGAAACAGTGCTGGTTTTGAAAGATTTTGAAGCGTTCTTTAAACAATTTGGGAAAATTTTCAGTGACTGAAGATGGTTTTAAATACCTCAATAGAGCTCCAAGAGGGTGATTTAAAATGATTTTGATCAGACTTTCACAACATTGTAAACCCTTGTCATGCTGAACCCAGATTATTCCTGCTTTGGCAGGAGCTATAGACAAACATCAGCCTGCACATATGTGCAGTCTGATGTAAGTCTACACCACCTGTTTCTCACTTTCAAACCAGAATTGTCAATAGATTTTGTTTTTCAAATAAAAATTGACCTACAGTTACAACTTTCAGTGCTTTTACCCTTTAATTTTGATGAAAATTTTTAGGCAAAATTTATTCAGCATGACAAGGGTTAACTGTACCTAATTAGTGATTAAGAGGTGCCACACATATCACAATGACCTCTGTCAAATGTTCAAACAATATTGGCCAACTAATGGATCAACCACACAAATATCTAGAATTGACAGCCAGACTGCTCAGTGGATGCTGTTTGCATTTTGCTGATTTTCTGCATATAGAATGATCATTCTACCTTCCTGTGAAACAATTGAAAATTGACCTCCAGTTGACCTTTACTGGGACCAATACCATTTTTAAATATTTAATCAACTGAAATCTAAGATAGTCCTTTCTTTATGAAAAACAGGTCAAAAATATGCATGAAGTCATCAGGATCTAAGAAAATAAATATTTTCTGCCATCAGTATGGCTTCTGTAAATAACATCGTGAAATTGACAAATGAATGATTTTGGAAAGATTTTGGAAGGAAAACAAATGATTTTATGGAGCAAGTTTTGAGTGAAATTTGAGGGAAGTAATCCAATATCGCTAGTTTTGTTCAGAATGATATAAGTAAGATAGTAAGATATAACTGCAATAATGTTAAAAGCAGTATTGAATCCCAACCATTCAATCATTTAAAACTTTTTCCACTCAAATTTCAACTTATGATAAAAGCTGTAATTCTTCAATATCGAAGTTCCACCGCATGGGTTTGATTCCCATGCTGGCACACTAACATACTATTTGTCTTTCGGATGAGACGTTAAACCGAGGCCTTGTGAGACATTGCTTTACACTGTGCACGCTAAAGAAGCATGGCGGATTTCAGCAGTAGTTTCATCATGTATCCTTCCACTATCCCTCGTAACACCTGTCTTCTGTGGGTGTTGCTCATATGGGCATGCGCTACGGTAGCGACGATAAATAAACGGAACTACACACATAGAAATAAATTAATAATAAATAATTAGAAAGTAGTTATGTGTAACATTTACTATACAGTGGATGTTTGAATCTTATTTACATAGAACTTCCATCACATATTTACCTGCTTAATACTCTGTACAGTGTTCAACAGTTGTCCTTCAATGGCCTCCAACACAGCCCGTCCATCTTTATCTTTTTTTATTGTATTAATCTTCTTTATGTTATCAATCAGTTCTTGATTGCGCTCTTCAAATGTCTGTAGGTCATCTTGTAACCTCTAGCAAAACAACACAAGTATAATAATTAGAGGATAAGTGTTTGTTTCAGTGTAAAATCAGATGAGTCTGTGCGTGAGATTTCCAACAAAATCAAATATGGGCAAGGCAAAGACTCTGACCAGCCTGTGCTTCTGCACAGTCTGACCAGAGACTTTGCTATGCCCTTAGTAGATAGGTTATGACTCAAAGTATCTTTAGACCATCAACTTTATATGTAGCTGTTAACCCTACTCAATGTTTGCATCTCACAAAATTGTAGGAAATGTCACGCACAGGCTCTATTTATATTTCATTTATGGAGAGGTCAGTGCAATACTATTGTAATTGCTTATGAATAAAATAGTGTTGCACTGACCCTCGAATTATGTGCAGCCTGATCTTGTTCTATACAACCTTATTTTCCTTTTAAGCCAGAAAAGCATAAAACATATATATTTCAACCTTTGTCATGCTGGACCAAGAGTATTCCTAATTTGGCAGGAGATATAAGACTTTAATCAGCCTGCAAATATGTGCAGTCTGATCTTAGGTCTTTACTACCTGATTTTCCTTTTTAAGCCAGAAAAAAACTTGAAATTTATATTTTCAAAATAAATAATGACCTACAATTAGTGCATTTGAAAAGTGCTTTCAGTCCTAGGATTTTAATGCAGTTTTGCCAAGGTTCAGCATGGCAAGGGTTAAAATTTCCTAAGAAATTGACTTCTTCAATTCTTTTCTTTAAATCTTTTCAGTTTAACTTTAAGTTTGGTTTAAAAATCTAGTGATTTTATATGTTGAGAATACATTTCCTTATGGCATTTCCAATTGCATCTATGTTTTGGAAATGAGATATCATATTCATTAACCAAGCATTTTTTTTCTTTTTATTGTTTGAAAGGTATCTATAAAACATAAATTTACCATTTAATACTATTGTTGACGACTAAAATCAAAACAGTCTTTTGAAAAACTTGTGAACTACAAAGTGATTTCTTTATATCCCTTTTATATCTTTTTTCTTGTTACTTATGGGAATTTGAAAGAAACTAAATACAAATGATACATGAAACATGACTACTAATCCATCTAAAAAAGAACAAAGAATAAATTGTTTTCATTTTAAACCATGCCCAGATTCACCAACCTAGGTTGCTGTATTAATTACTAAACTAAAGTAATCAATACTCTAAATTAAATACTACTTAATGAAGATATCTTGATGGGTTTGATAGAACTTAAGTTGAACAAGCATTAGGCCTTAATTTTTTATATATTTATGCAATCAACTTGATTTAAAATAGTGTTTAACACCTGTTTAACAAGGTGGTAATTTGTCACACAAGATACACCTGTTACACTGATCGATGTCCTAGTATGAAAAATAAAGGGAAATAACTCATAAGTTAAGCTAGGTAGAGTTATGGTTCTAAACCACTGGACTTCATAATCATGAATGGAACATAATTGCAAAGTTTCAAGTCATTTGGACATAAGGTGACAGAGTTACGCTCTGAACAAAGAAGAGGATGCTCCTCACTTGCCATTGTTGACCACAAATTACATCCAATCTTTCAACAGCATATCATAATCTTTCAGTCATGCTATGGCCATAAGCTCACTTATTCATCTATTTGTTAAGTATTACAAGTATTAGAATCAAACGGACTTTAAAATGCTTTGCCTTTAAAATGACATATCATTTTGAATTTTCCAGGAAGAAGAATCAAGAGGGATTAATCTAAGCTGTAAGAACTTGTTTCATAATCCATGTAAAATAAAAAAGTTTAAACCATGTGCTGCACAATCTAATCAGTCTTCACTTCGGGCTGAATAGATGGTTATTGGGCCTTAAGTCGCTGTTCACAACACATGATAAATTACACAGTGTGATTGTCTAAACTGCTCAACCTCTGTCATTTAATGCAAACATGAAATTGTTGGAAATGTCATGCACAGGTTCAAATCAGCCTGTGTATGAGATTTCTAACATTTTCAAATGCGCACAGCATGTGCTTCCGCTTATCAGAGCCATGGGCCTGTAATGTCTTTTCACACTCCAGGAGTAATTTTGATACACTGTGTGTTTGTTCATTGTCTTTTGATCAGGCACACATAAAATTGTTGGAAATGTCACACACAGACTCATAATATTCTTCATGAATAATTTTTAAATGATAAAAAAATAAATTGCCTTAGATACTCTACTGACTATTAATTTTTACATAAAGCTAATCTGATATTTCAGGAAATCCATTGCTTTAGTTTCAAAAAGAATCACATAATATTTTGTAGATTTTATCACAAAAACAAGATTGCACTTTAAGTGAAACTCAACAAGATGCCATGTTACAAAATGTCAAAGCTTTTACACAACTACAACATTCAGGCCATACAATTTACAAAGGGTTTATTCTTCAATAGCCTAGCTTTAAGTCACCAAGGTCACTGGCATTATAAACAGTACAAGAGGAAAATTGACCTAGAAATGTGTATTCTGCTTAATTAATGAACTGGCAGGGCAGGGCTTAACCATGACATAAATTGGCGAGTTTACTTTTCAATAGTATGAATTCTTTCGAATCTATCATCGATAACGCTTGCAAATAACTGTATCCTAAAACCTAAAGGATTAACGTGCTTTGAGCGAGTGAACACATTTCATTGTTTGGTTACCAAGGTCTCGTAACTTCAGCTTAATTAAGCTGAAGTTACGAGGATTTGGTTACCAATTAACGATTTAACAACGTCTACTCTCTTTTAAAGAAGGTTATTTTAGATAAAAGCTTAACCTTAAGTGCAGCTACCCCTTACTTAGGCTCCGCCCTGCCAGGGCATTAATCATGGATAATAAGTGAGCCTGTTCAATTGTGCTCAGTTTTCAGGCCAGTTATGATTTTTAACTTGGCAATTCTATTATCAGGAGGGTTTTACAGAAAATATTCAATACAAATGGCTAGGCTTAAGTAGCTTGTGACAGTTGATTAAAATCTAGAATGCCTAATACATCAGTTCAGCACTTACTATTTTGCAATGGGGTTCTACAGGAATCCTTAGTTTATTTTGATGAGGATCTTTCATTTCTTTATTCAAGAATATTCAGGAAATAGCAAGAAAAAAGCAAATTAGTTTAACGAGTTACAATTTTGCAAGCCATGGATTCTAAACTTCACTTTGTTCCTTACAAACATAAGGAACAAAGTGAAGTTTAAGACCCTTGGATTGGAAATTTTTGCATCTGATTGAAAGCACTTCTAAATTTAAAATCCTTATAAATAATTTGATATAATGGGTTCTAAAATCCTTTTAAATGATTTGGGAACCCCTGGATCCCAGGGCACTGTATATATAGTGTCAAAACATAAACACTGATGAGCTCAGAAATGAACAGGCTTAAATGCAATTTATATAATGAACTCAAGCAGTGATTTCAAACTTGAAACAGTGGTCCAATAAGTTTGTGAATCTGGGAGCAGTTGAACAAAATACATATATTGTGTATATATTATTATGTGAATAAAGTGATCAGTTTTGTGAATATAATTTCAAAGCAGTACAAATAACTGCCTTATACCAATTCAAATTTTGTTTTATCTGGAATTATAGTTGTAACTGTTTCCCGTACAGGAGAACGAGAACTTTGAACTGGCGATTCTAAAACTCCATCTATTTCATCCTGAAGACCACAAACAAATCACATTTACATTCTATAGCACAGCAAAATAGTATTTATCAAAAATCACTTTGTTACAGAGAGTAATTTCATGACTGTCTATCTATACATACTGCCTAACTCCCCTTTCCGGTATTACTGGTAGGTGACAGCACAAGGTTAATGATACATTCATGTTTAAGACATCCAATTAAATTTTGATTTACCCTTTAAGTAGACAGTCATCAATGTGTAGTCTCACAAAGACAGCATTCCTATTCCAAATCTCTTTCAAATCTTATAATTAACCTTGGTTTAGCACCCACTTTATCAAACAGTGTTCTGCTGAGGACAAGCAATTGTGGGATGCAAAATAATAGACACATCTACTTAAAGATGTGTTTTTTCACAGTGTTATTCTTTCAAATTACATTTCTGTCTAATGGGTTGGCCTAAAATACAAAATGGACTCCCTTGCACGAAATGGGGCGATATGGACTTTCTAATGGCAAAATGGACTATTATATACAACATTTCATGATTTAATTACTGCCATTTAAGAGCTAATGGAATGCTTATGTAGATGATATCACTAATTGAAATGAGAAATTGAAAAAATATGCATTTAATATCATTGGAAGACTGTCATTGATTTACCATGGGTTAAAAAGCCCTGCAAAGAAAGGTACTTATCAATTATCAATGATTAAACTATTCGGATTTCATCAAACAATCTTATCAACCTCATATAGCTTGGTTTGATATTATCATGATTTTTCAATAAATTTATAAGATAATTTTCATCTTGAAGAAAAGTAGCAGTATTGAACAACACTGTTGTATTTAAGAATTCATTAAAAAAAGTTTGATTTTCTTAGATACCAAAGTTCTTAGCCAAAGAAGAACAGCAAAATGGATGTGAATACAACGAAATGGGCTTCAACATTTAAAGGAATTTTACAATCTGAGTGAGATTAATAATTGATAGATGAACAATAAAATGATCCAAGTAATAATTTAAGGCAAACAATCTCCCAATTATTGTCCATATTATGAGTTTATTACAAATATAAAAGTACATTTCGCTGTGAAAAGCCCCTTTCGGCCCATGTCGTGGTGACTGGTCTATTTCGTATTTTAGGCCAACCACTGTCTAATGGCATCTGGATTACACACTCTTTTTTTTTATCATTTCATTAATGGTAATTCATGTGATCCAAAAACAATGTTCAATCAATGTCGGTGTTCAGAATGAGTCAGTCTAAAGTGTATGTCATGTAACCCCACCCATCTGTCTATCACACAGAATAGTGTCCGACAAAATTCTAAAGACAAACAAAACATTTTGAAAGATGATACGAATAATGAGAATCAAAAAATCCGATACAAATACCTTGAAACTTTCCTTAGAAGACATTTTGATTATAAATAAACAGCTGTCAGTGAAATTTGCGATAAAATAAGTTCAGCTGAACATCATGAGATTTTTTGTTGACACTGTCGTGAAGCAAAATTACTTCCGGTAAGGGGGGGCCTACTCTAATACACAAGAATTAGACTGGAAGCTTCAATCTTGTCTAGGGGCAACTTATTTCTCGCCCGAAAGGGTCCCGATTTTGATGTTTTTCAGCCGGGCCACAATTTGAAACCCGGCCCTGTGTTCCGACTGACAAGATGCTACAAACTGTTTTCAAATTATACCCGTTTTTGCAAGCATGTGCACCGGCAAAGCGGGGTATAATTAAAAAACGGTTTGTAGCATCTTGTCAACCGGAACACAGGACCGGGTTTCAAATTGTGGCCCGGCTGAAAAACAACCAAATCGGGCCCCGCCCAGGGGAGAAATAAGTTGGCCCACAGGTATGTGAATAGACCATTTGTAGATGAAATATCCTGCGCAACCCATTTCAGAAATAACTTGTCTTTCTTAAGACTATTCTGAATACCGTTCGATAAGTCATGATAACCAGTCTAACATTTTCTTTTGAAATTACACGTAGCTTGGTACCCCACTGTATCGGTCTACTAAGCATTTTAAAAGTGATGAATGCAATGATAATAATCTATCTTGCCTAGATTCAAAAACATTCCCACATTTAATTATGCTTTAACTCTCAACAAAGCACAAATTGGTAGTCGTAACACAAATATTTGACACAAAAATGCCAAAAGCATATGGCAGCCATATCAAATTCAGTGAAGTGTAGATCACACCATTCTATAAAATAATGTTTAGTGGGAAATGATGTCGAAACTTACGACATGGAGCCCCATCAGTACCAAGAGGATTGAATTTGAAATAAACGCAATGTTATTAAGGGAAAACAGTTGTTTCTTTTCTTGGAAAATCTTTCATAATTTGGCTCCACCCGTTCTAGAAAATCTTATTCAAAAAAGGAATGTCGTTATATTTTTAGATACTCTAATCTTTTACAGGTTCCTAGCATAAATACAAGTAAAGCAGGTAAAAGTTCATTTCGCTATGCTGCTCCTGTTCTTTGGAATAGTCTGCCAGAACAATATAGACAGGCAAGCAGTTTTGGCCAATTCAAGGCTCTAATGTCCAATTGGAATGACCAGGACTGCCGATGCAATGCCTGCTCAGACTGACATTGAATAGGAACAGCAACTACTGTTTCCTTGTTTCTCGTTTCCTGTTCTGTGCCAAGCTGTGTGTTGTTTCAAAATATTCAGACCTTTTCATTGCAGTCTGCTTTACTTATATCTGCTGCATATGTGTGTATGTGTATTTTTGTTGCAATTCTTTGTTATTTACTTAATTTTGTATCATCCTTTATAGTTTTAATTAGATAAAGTCTATTTTTATATCTAATCAGCAATGGGTATGGGGCCCCTCTTGACGAAAGAACACCTCTGTATTATTTCATCGAGGGTTTGTTTCCTGATGGTAGTAGTTCTTGATATTACCCACTGGCAGGAAAAGGGAAGGGGGTGGTATTTACTTATTTCTTTATTTATCCACCATTTTTAAATCTCAAGTGATTCTAATGTATCTTATATCTCCATTTTACTAGTACACTTAATTGTGATTATTTAATATTTATAAACTGCTTCATTTTGGTCAAATGTTTGCTCTACAGTTTTGAATTGGTTATGCACAGCGGTTCGGTAATCTGTGAGGATTAGATCGGAATGTGATGTCGGTGAAATTACACAAACATTAAATTCAGGGGTGTGGAATTCCCATACCCGACTTGTCCGACATGAGCTTTTCCACTTGCAGGCTTGTACATTTTTTCTAGGCTACTTGTCCGTGGATATGTAAATACCAGAGCAAATATTGATACAGTACTAAAATGATATAGGAGAAAAGTCATCCTAATATTTGTATGAAAGGGTTACAATTCGGGGTTACAGCATTTTCTTCACCAAAACAATATTTACTCAACATTTAAAAATTGTTTTTTTGGCGGACAAGTTCATATAAGGAAATCGACTTATACTTGTCCATGGACATAAAAGAGAAAAGTCATATATCCACACCCCTGATTAAATGTTCTCCATTTTTGTGTGTCAGTAATGATGTTAAAACAACCAAAATATATATATGGAGATCAATTTTCATATGACAGAATTTATAATGCATAAGACAGCATTCATAATGTTTTCTTCTTTTTCTTTTTTTCAACTTAAAAAATTGTATAGTTATATCAAATGGTAGAAAAACTGAGTAAAACCAATATATTGCTGGGTCCCAGCACTTCTTCATGAAGAATCAATTAATTTAATGAAAAATTTGAAAATCATAGGAATTCAGGTGAAAGTGTTGGCGACCCGAATGATTTCATTCAAAATTTGGAGGGCTTACACAATTCTTATTGACGTCGTCGAATTTTTCCTAGATTTACCCGGAAGTGTCAAAATAGTCCGTCGATGTTCATCCGAGGCATTCGGAACATCGTTCGGACTTTTCCGTAATTTGGAAAGTATCTCGGACGTAATTGTAGTAATTTTTGGTCATTTTAGGTGATTCGGCTCCTGTTGGTACTTCGGTTAATTAAACGTTCGAAGAAAATCACACTTTGGTTATTCTTTCCGTTCGTCTTTGGGGATCTTTTGGGCATATTATAATTTCCTGACCAACCGCAGTACAGCACTGCGTTTTATAATCAAATTATAATATGCCCTCCTTTATTCTTACGTTGATTTTGTTTTTAATAAACGTCATCCTTAGCTGGGATCGTTGATGTTTGTGACGTCATGTAAACCCACGTGCGAAATGATGCTTTCATGGCTGCGCCCGTATTATTCCCGAGGTCTATTTCATAGTATCACCGAGGGTTCCCGATTGCATCCGAGGTTGATCGTTTGTTAGGCCGAACGGTGTACCGAATATGTGATTCAACGGAATAGACCTCGGGAATAATAAGGGCGCAGCTATAAAAGCACAACGCTTCGCACGTGGATTTACATGACGTAACAAGCAACAAGATGATGTTAAGTTAAACAAAATCAGTGGACTAACATGGCAGATCAGAATTTTGATAATAAAACGTGTTTTACTGCATTTTGTTATCAAATTATTATATGTTCAAAATATTGCCAATGACGATCCGAAAGCATTAAAGAAAATAATTGTAGTTCAAGTGAATTAACCGAAGTTCCACCAGCAGTCGTTTACCGAAAATGACCCAAAATAACTACACTTTCTTCTTTTACTTTCTTCCGAGACACTTTCCAGTTTACGTAATTTAAGTCCAAGTGATATTCGTAATGGCCGTAGTTAGAGATCTTATGGGCATTTTTTATGATTTTATGACAAAAAGCAGAATAACACTACGTTTTGTTATCAAATCATATAACGTACAGTTTTAATCTTTTGTTTATTTCGATTTACTCAACGCCTTCTTTAGAAGGAACGTGAATGTGTTTGACCCCACAATTCGCACGTGCGAATTGACGCGCTTTAAAATCTGTTCCCTTATTATATCCACGATCGATTCCGGCCGCAGAATTGCCGAGCGTACCCTATTGCACCCATACGTTGTCTGGGCATGTCATATTCTCCGAAGATCGGCCAGTCTTAGACGATGACATGTTGTCGAACCAAGGGTTACGAACGTTTAAGTATCCGAGAAGAAGCTATCTATTCGATACCCCTGGACTCGTGAAGATGAGACGATGATCACTCCATCCTTTTTTGTTATCATTCCGATAAGCCCAGTCGGTAAAGCTCCTGTCTTCAAAACAGTTGAAATCCGACTTCGTAGGTTCGATTCCTGAACTGGTACACTAACAAACAAATTGTCATTCGGATGAGACTTTAAACCGAGGCCCTGTGAGACGGCGCTTTACACCAAGCACATGAAAGAACCATGGCAGATCTCAGCAACTTAGCGTCGTCATGTATCGTAGCACAATCCCCCGTAACAACTAACCGCCTTCTTGTATTTGATTTCACGGCTCACCGCGCAAAATCTACCTATACATCCACTTTGGATAAAATTACAACGCGTTGCTCATCATGAACTCTAAATGCTGTTTCAAAAAAGTAGCAATAGTCCGAAATTCTCTACAGCCTAATTCGAGGTGTACTCTGGCTCTCCACATTAATTAAATTTGATATACTATACCATCATTTAAAATGGAAAAAGAAGTAGATCTAGTGCAAATAGGATGAAATCGACTTCATTTCTGGGACGCCAATGTGCTGTTTTTGAAAATAGTTCGAATTGGCACGTGCGAAATCGACCATGTTGTAACGGATGGGAATACAGTTAGAAACCCAAAGAGATTGACTAGGGAAAGGATTCTGGAAAGATTCTATGAAGATATAGAATGAGTGTGTGGGGCGACTTTCGAGTTAAATTTAATGGGGGAATATAATTTCGCTAAATTCGTCCAATTTGGATAGATTTCAACGAAATGCTGATCGTTTTGAATTATTTCGAATTGTTTTTTATGATTTTTGAGTGTTTTTGAATGAGTGTTTGAACTGAATGAATGGAGCGATGAGGAGTTAGAGATCGTGAATGGCTTTATTCGAGGTAAATGTAAATTTGATTATTTTATACCCGGAATGCTCGAATCAGATAATGCTCATACAATGTCGCTAATTTTCTTCAAGATGAACAAATTTAGCGATATTTATTACCTTCCTTTAACAAAATAAACATTAAAATTCAAAAATATTTCAATGTCTTTACTAACCAATAAAGCGCTTCCAAATCTAATAAAGTAAGTGATAGTTGTTGATATATCTTAGCGATTTTGGGGCATTTTTTGAATGGCTTGGAATGAATGAATGAATGAATAAATGAATGAATGAATGGAGATCTTAGAGAGCAATTAAGATTTTTTTACGGAAATAAGAGGCATTGCACCTTGTTCCTAGCTGTATCTAAATATTGTTATTGTTGGGGTCAATCATTGGTCAAATTCCAGACCAGTGTTGAAGGACCCCGATCGGTCAAGTTGCTGTATTTCATTGCTTAACTACAAAAACTTGTAACTATTTCCTAGTTTTTCAAATTTAAAATTGGATATCAGAGTACATTTGTGAGAAGGGGACGAAAAAAAGACAAAAATACACAAATATAAAACTTCAAAATGTGTATAACAGAGAAGACCCGGTTTCCATTTCTTTGACTTTGCCTATCGTATAACTTTTTAAAATTTGACATATCTGGAATAAAAAAAGGCGTCCGAAAAATCCTAGTGTTAGTAAATTTGACGAAAAACACAGAAGTAAGTAGAGGGTTCAAAGCTTGATTAAGAAAGTGTAGAAATAGTCTTTGACTTAAGAAGTTGTTGACAGGATTTTCGTGTGAAATTCGATAGCCTGAGAATAATTTCAGCAATGGCTTATAAGGCTCCTTTTGCTGTATTCTTTCTGCTTTGTGTTTTATCAATAGAGTAAGTAAAACCAATTATTTAACAGATGAAGATATGGGTTTTTTCATTGAGGTATAAAACTAAAATCCTAATTACACATATGGATAAATTCGCACTGTGCTCGTAGATGTAGAGCGTGATTAGTTTATTTTCTTTTATTCTACCCGTAAACAATATAATCAAAATTGCGCATTCATACATACATTTTGTATTATAAGCTGTTCTCGTTTCATGCCTCTATGAAAATAAAACTTTTTCTTCATATGTTTTAATTTTATTAAAAGAAACTCAATAAAAACGCGGGCATACACAGTCGCTACGTACTCAAAAATATCAGCCATGTGTTCAGGATGTAAAAGCGTTTCGCGAGCGCTTTGAGATGATACCCCGCTTTGCACGTGCACATACGTGCAAAGCGAGGTATCATTTCGAAAGCGCTTCGCTAACGTTTACATCCCAAACGCAGGGTAGTTTGAGCCTTTGCGGGACATTTCCAACTACATTGTCATGTTTTTTTATTGGTTCGTGGTGACTAGACATAAAACAGCCTGGACAAATACAAATGCACAATCAGTCAAAAATAATAATTTTAAACAGAAGCTTCGGGACTGTAGCTATCTATTAGGCGCATAATGAAGACTCTGATCAGGTAGACTGTGCGCATGCACAAGCTGATCTGAGTCGTAACGTTGCGCACATACAGTGAACAACATCGTGAAATTGACAAGGTGAATGGTTTTGGAATGATTTAGGAATGAAATTGAATGAGTGTGTGGAGCGAGTTTTGAGTGAATTTAATAGGAGTTAATCCAATATCGCAAATTTTGTTTATGATGAACAAAATTAGCGATATCGATTACCTTCCTTTAATAAAATATGCATATAAGTACTATATATAGCTTCCTATTTCTTCAAAAACCTATTAGACGCTTACAATTTGAATTATGTCAGTGAAATCGCGATTTTTTCTTTCCAAATTTATTTTGAACAACGTTGTTAATTCTATGTTTTAATTGGGTTTGGGCGTTTTTGAATGATTTGAGTGAGCGTTTGGAATGAATGAATGGAGCGCTGAGTGAGCGATTTAGAATGGTTTGGATTGAGGCGAATGTCAATTTCACGGTGTAATTAACTGTATGAAATGTCACGCATAGGTTTTTTTTTATTTGGTCACTAATTAAGTCGTTTTCTGCATAACGGTTACAAAGCTTTACTCTGGCCTCAGCGGTCGACGTCTACAACATTTACTCCAAGGTCGAAAACTAGTGTACTATACATATTAGATATTCAAATGACTTAAAGGCCCATGGGGACGGGTGTTCTTAATCTATGCTTTTTTTAATTTTTACAACATTGTCTTGTTAGACACATGTAACTATAATGAATAAGAATTAACTTACTTATTTACGAATTTGCAAAGCGTATATAATGCGAGTTTCAAACTGGAGGGAGGGGGGGGGGGGGGCTGGGGAGGTGCTTGGGAGGTACTTCGTTTAAATGAACAAAGATCTTGTTGGCATTTGCTAGAACCGTGATATCATCATGAAATATTTGTTTCATAGAAATACCAGATGGCCTCTTTTTTGACTGAAGGATCACATATAAATATATGAATATTCTTATAATTGTGATCCGTCACGTGAAACGGGACCATCGGGCTAGGGGTCGACACTAACACCAGTCCTCAGGCCCGAGACCTGTGGATTTTAGGGAGGACAGGTAGATATTACAATGCTGTAGGTCCTTCAGGCTGGAAGTTAATGGCAAAACTTACTATTCCAAATTCATCATGCTTTGAAAAATAATTGCCTTTTCAATACTAAAATTTGCATTACCAAATTGAAAACATCGTAGAAAAAGAAATTGCTTATCAAAAGCAATTTCTTCTTATCCAACAATGTTTTTCTTGCAATTTTTTACCTAAATTGCTAAAAATCAAACACGGTTTTCATGCAGGACCTGTTGTTATCATGGAAGACCTGTAATATGTACAGATAACAGGTTTTCAAGCCGATGGCAAAAAAGTTTGTGTCAAACCTTGTCTGGTATCTCTAAAATCATTTAAAAAAGATTCAGAATATTTCAGAAAATTTCTCAAGAGCGAAAATGCTCTACCCTGGTCAGCCTGCGCAGTCCTCGCAGTCTGACAAGGGTCGACACATTTGGCATTTGTCATCATATATGGGCATCTGGGGGTACGAAAAGGATGAAGTAGTCAGGGGTTTTGAGAACGGGATCCAAACCAGACATTATGAAAAAAATGAGAGATTTTTTACTTAAAAACTGGGGGGATATTTTTACTGAAGTTAAACCAACATATAAGTAGTATGTAGAATCTCCCACCTTAAGATGCACGATATGACTGAAAAACATTTATAAGTTAAAAAAATTCTATAATTTTGAGCCAACTTTTAAACTTACTATCGAAAATATCTTTAACAGGACCAGCAACGCGGGTTTCTGCCGAACTTCGTTCCAATGCCAATCTACATGTTATAGAACCGTGACATATAAAAGTACGTGTGTTTTCAACAGAGAGTGTGACAAAACAAGGTACGGCACGTAGTGTATAGTTAGTAACAATGGATATGACCTTTACTTCGATCCAAACCATTCTAATGTTTAAAAAATACTGTCGATATTGCTCGAGCGACCACGGCTAATAAGCGACCAATTTTATTAAGCGACCAGCATAAAAAGTCCCTTCACCGTAAGCAAAATCTCTGAAAAAGAGGACATTCTTAACGAAAAATTGGTTATTGTTGAATCTTTTGTTGTTGGAACCCATTAGAATCGTCTCAATAAGACGATTCTAATGGGTTCGAACATCATTAGATTCAGAACGACTTGACCAATAATCTATAAATGGTACATTTATCATAGTATTTCGTATTAAGCGACCATTCCCATAAACGACCTCTTTTTGGTGTTCCCTCAAGTGGTCGCTTAACACAAGTTTTACTGTATCGATAAAAATCGTTAAACAGCACTTTGAAACTGTTCAAAACGATCGTCATTTCATTCAAATCGATAAAAATCTTTCCACGATTGCATTGTCTGGTGAAGGTTTAAAGCGTCTGATTGTTCCGTAAAGACACACATACAAAAATATGACCTAGGTTTTGATAAAGTGGAGGGGGTGTACAAAAAGCGAAATTAAATTACTTCCTTTTGGTTTCATCGGAACTTGTACTCATTCCATTTTCATTCGGAAATAATTGAATATTATTCACCTTGTCAATTACAAGATGTTGTTAACTGTTTAGTGTTATAGACATTTGTTAAACCCTGCTGCCCAATCGAATAATTACAGTTACGTACATCCTATAATTGGCAAGACGACTGATTCTTGAATGATTCAGAAACCGTGGATAAGAGGGGTTAGCTAGTTTTGTATGCTATTAATTAATGGCAGGTAATAGAACATTACCCATTTCTTTCAAATTTAACGAAATAGAAAGCTATTTATAGGACTTGCATTCATATTTTATGGAAGGGACGTAAAAGATATCGCGAGTTTTGTTCATTCTGAACAAAATTTTCGATATTGGATTACCTCCATTTAATTTCACCTAAAACTCGCTCCACACAATCATTTAAAATAATTCTTAAATCATTCCGAAATCATTCAAATTTTCAATTTCACGATGTTGTTAACTGTATCGTTTAATCGAACCAACAACAGGCGTATTGAATATCAGTGGCTAATATTGCATTTTTTATCAAAAAAAAATAAATCACCAGTATATTTTCTTTCATTTTTAAATAAATATGACATATTGTGAAATCATCAATGACGTGCACTAGCCTTTTCTTTGCCATAAGTCTAGAAATTCTTGTGTGGGGATGCGCTTAGTATGATTAAAAAAAGTAATATATATTTTTTTCCAATGTCATTCTATAGACTAGAACCCTATCTATGTCGAGATACGTGCTATAAGTTAGACTGTTGTCCTGGCTATGTTGGAATGCTATGTATGACACGTGAGTATTCTTTCTTTCGTGCCGTTTCTTTTAGTAACTAACCGAGGCCGTAATTGTGAATGTCCCTGTTCGCATATTAAGGTGATAGAGATATATAAAATTCTACCCAATATGATGCATTATATGGAAATGTGGCCTATCGATAATACAAAGTTTTTCCTACCATTCATTTTTTGTTTATTTTTTTTTTCGGGGGGGGGGGGCGTGATTTTCATAATGATAATATTTATTATTTTCCTTCTGTTAAAGGGTCCCCTGAGATAATTCTTGTTATATTTGAATGACATCCATGCACGCTTTGGCTTCTAAGAAAAGGATCTCACCAAATCAATTATATGAAATTGACCTCCGCTCATTAAAGGCATGATTTTTTGCATGAAACCAAACTAATATTTTGCAGACTGATACAGGGTTACCCAAGAACCATTTTCGTTAATAGATGAAAGTAATAGACAGAGTTGAGTATTTTTATTAGATAGTTGTCAACATTACTCACCTAGCGTGATTTCAATTTGAGATTTGTAACAAATTATGTTGCCATTTTCGAAACATAATAGGTACGATTCTCAAAACCAGATGATCTAAGGTCTTAATCCTTGATTTTAGAGGCCAATACTTAAACGTGCTATCCCTTTTTTTCTCATCTATATTCAGCGCTTTGCTTTGGGAGTACGTCCTGTCAGAATGGTGGAAAGTGTGTCCGTCCAGACGTCTGTAAATGTACCGAGGGCTTTGGTGGATTGAGATGCGCGGGTAATCCCTTGATACCTTTACCATCATTCTGTCTAAACCATGGGTCTATTTCCCAAATTTCGCATTTTAAATAATGTCAAATTTGTATTTAAGCGAACACTTAGGTGACAACCAGAAATCAGACGCTAATAGAAATGGCCGCTTAATACTACATTGCATGAAAAAATGTAATTTTGATAGCATGTATAGTTTGTGGCATGATTGATACTGCAGTGTTTGGTGTTCGAACATATTATAATTGTCTCTTTGAGACTATTTTAATGGGTCCCAACAACGTAAGATTAAAATGTTTACAATTTTCGTTTAAAAATGTCAGAGATATTACTGGTAGTTAAGGACCTCTTTGTGATGATCGCTTTTTAAAAGTGGTCGCTTGATAGAAGTGGTCGCTCCAGAGATGTTGACTGTACAATTGAAAAATACGGTGTCATATGAGTTCAATTAAGTCTGAAATTTCATAATATAATTCGAAATTAAAAATAAAAAAAAAAGAAAAAAAAGAAAGAAAATTTGAAATACAAAGATTTTCTAATTAGACTGCGTCGGTGGCCTAGTGGTAAATGCACTCGACCCGTGACCTGGAGGTCCGTGGTTCGAGCCCCACTGTCGCCGGGGTGTGTTTATGGGCAAGACACTTATTAGACAGCCCCAGTTCACCCAGCTGTAAAAATGGGTAGCAGTGGGTTTAAACTACTGCCTCTCTCTCGGGGACGTGAAAACATCAGGATTGAGTGTTCGAGGGCGATTCTATAAGCTTCAGTTTTCGTCGCAATCGAACTAAAATAAATTAGTATAAACTAATAAGACCAATCTATGAAATTCGTGTAGTCTACGTTTCACGTTACAAAGATGGACCCCTTTACTTAAAGTTAACAACATCGTGAAATTGACATTCATCTCGACAAAAACCATTCCAAATCACTCGCTCAGCGCTCCACCCATGAATTCCAAACACTCATTCAAACCATTCAAAACCGCTCCAAAATCACTAAAAAAGATAAGATCAACAACCACATTCAAAATAAAAATCAGTAGAAAAATGCACGATTTCAATAACATAATTGAGTTTTGTAATCGTATAATGCGTTCGTGAACAAATAGAAAGCTACTCTTTAATCCTGTTTGCATATTTTATTCAAGAGAGGTTATAAGTTTCGCTAATTTTGTTCATCTTGAACAAAATTAGAGATATTTGATTAACTCCCTTTAATTTCACTCATATCTGCTCCACACACTCATTCGATATCATTCCTTTATCATTCCAAAGTCAATCATCTTTATTTATCACAATGTTCTTAACCGTGCGGGTTTATATTTTTAACTGATAACACTAGTATTTTGCTTGATATTCATGTTTGAAAACTTTGTCCGTTAAACATGACAACAAATACTGTCCTAAGTAAATAGTTTTAAACACACCCGTTTCAAAAAGAACGCGTTCAAAGGCATGTCTTACTCCATTTCAGTATGAAAAATGAATTTAAAAATTGGATTCATTCTGGACAATTCAGCATGATACGGAGTAGTTTGGTATTGGATACTTCTTTATTTGTTTTTCTTGTTGTTGTTTTGTTTTTTTATTTGGAGGTATGAAACTAAAAACTAAATTGCACTGTGTGTATACGCGAAATGGTTTCATATATAAGTATGATTTGAGTTTTTGATCATTAGTTTCATTACCTAATGAAATTTAAAAGAAAAAAAAAATACTCTCTTCATAGCTTATTATTTTGCCAATTTTGCAAAGCAATTAATATTTCAATTATAGAAGATGAATTTCATTTCTTTTTTGAATGTTCTAAATATGAAGATTTAAGAACCAAATATTTCAAAACACACTGGCTTCAAAACAGAACAAAACATATGTTTTGCAGTATTTTTACATTAAACGATCTGATAACAATAAAAATTGTTGCAAAATACCTGATAGATGCTTTCGAAATAAGAAAACAAAGTATTTAACATTGTCCTGCCCTTTTGTTTATGCATTCATACCTTTATATAAAATGGGATGTCAAAACCTTTGTTGTGAGATTATTGCCATCGTTTATGATAAAAAAATCAAACTTGTTTCTACCCTTTTAATCTTTTTCCTAAATATAATTACATTCAGATTTTTCCATTTAGATACGTCACTCTATTTTTGTTAATTTTATATATGATATGTATATGGGCCAGAGGCCAAAATACTAAATAAGCTTGTTGTATTGTATTATTGTATTTAATATCATGAACAAAGACTCAAGGATTTTAATGAAAAAGGTTGCTTTTTACGGGACTACTTTCCGTGGAATCTTACAAAATATCTTCCTACTCAAACATGTTTCCATTGTGTTTTGAAACCAATATTTCATCCAATTGGAATACACGAAATCTTGATAGACACGTCAATAGTTGAATAATTATCTTATTTACAGACAGGATCTCTGCTTGTGGATTACCACCGAGTGTACCAAATGGCCAATTCCAACTTGCAGCCAGTGCAATGGACGGAATCACGGTTGCTAGACTAGAATGCGCGACTGGTTACCATGCCAACGCGAAAACCAGATCCGGTCTTGAAGTGCATTGTGGGGAAGATAAATACTGGTCGTCGGCGTCAATAGATGTCGCTTGTAACATAATAGGTATTGGGTCACCTTGTTTCACACATTACCAGACGACAGAATATAAGCCTTTTCAAAATTCAAAGAAATTGCAGACGACAATTTCGATATGACCTACGCCGCGGGAGTGAAATAAACCCGTTGAATATTTTTGAAATTACACGGATGTTTTTACACTAGTAAAATAAGTATGCAAATGAGCTCAGAGCGAATAGCAACGCTATTTTGTGACCGCGAAAGTGACTTCATAATCTATACATTGTTACGCCAGTTTATAACGGCGTTAGAAGTTTCGCGGAAAATTGAAATGTTGAATTTTAATAATTTTGACGAGTTTTCGTAAAAGATCGGGTCAAATTATAAATAGAATATAAAATTTGTGCTCAGGAAATACAGAATTTATCAAACTCGTCATCTAAAACTGTTAAAAACTCGGAGCAGCCTCGTTTATATCTGTTTATAGATGACTCGTTTAATAAATTCTGTATTCCATGACCACTCATTCAATATCCTCTATAAAAGATATGTTAAGCTTGATATTTAATTGCTAGGTAGGGTATAAGACATTGTGGCTAAAGGAGAAGTTGCGATTGGTTTTCGTCGTCACTTTGAAATGAGACATATTTGTGCACAAGTGTTACATAAATGTGACCCGTCAAGCGAAAAAGGACCATCTGGTTAGCGCGTAATGTGACGACCCTAGTCGGACTGCGCGAATTGCGCAGACTGAATAGGATAGAAACTTTTCGCATTTGGCTTATCTTCTGAATCTAGAATGAATAATCTTCCTTCTCGTGGGAGAAATTTTAAATCCGATTTTAAAATCTGGTTGATCTGTGCTGGACCCACTCTCTTTTTCAAATTTTCTTTTTTACAGAGTTCCCAGACGGTCCCTTTCGCTTGACGGGCCACAAATCTCTTTTCGCTTGAAAACTGGTAACAAATCTAATCTACATTTCGTAAATAGATAGTATTCTCTAAGATATAGGCTACTTTTTTGCTACTACGCAAGCCAGGATCTCTTGCATTACTGAATAATAGTAATCCGAAATGCCGAAAATACAAAAATAATACTTTTATGTTAAATAATAAACATAACGAAATTTTCAAAAGATTTATGTTTCGAGATTCAAAATTAATTTAATATAAATGTTCTTTAAAGGCTAAATGTAGGTCGGAGTTAGGCATAATTGAACATTTATCGTTAAAAAGGAACAGTATTCGGATAGCACATTATCCGAATATTTAAACAGCGATTTCCAGCCTAATATGCACTTAAATCCGGGCACCCCTAGTGCAAAATGTTGCTTATCGAACCCTCTATAAAAAAGCACTTTCACGATTTTTTACCTAAGCGACTCTACTATAAAGTTTGTACCATTTTAACTAATGTCACAGTCGTACACCTGTAGTAACTATAAAGCGACCAATCGTAGTAGAGCTTACAAATGCTTAGACGCCGCCTTGGATTAAATGGTACGAACCTTAGATCCAGTGGAAAATAGCCTATTCAGTTAATAAGTATAAAATTACATCATGAAATTGACACTCATTCCGATGAAATCATTCTAAATCGCTCACTCAACGCTCCATTCATTTACTCCTAACACTCCTTCAAATCGATCAAAAACATTCCAAAATCTTTTGAAAAATTTCGAAATCGACCTAGACGATCAACATTTTTTTTTTTAAAATCGGTCTAATTATTCTATAATGCGATTTTATTGGCTTGTGTGGATTAAAAGTGTCTAATTGGTTCATGTTTATCTTGAACAATACTAGCTTTTTTGTGTACCTCCCTTTGAATTCACTCAAAAATCTCTCCACACACTCATTCAATTTCATTCCAAAATCATTTCAAAATCATTCATCTTGTCAATTTCATGATATTGTTTACTGTTCAAGTCTAGGCGCCTATATGCTTTATAATTGTCTTTTAGACTGTGGTCAGCCCGGTGTTTCTATAAACCATGGACATTATACTGTTTTGAACGGTACCGAGTTCGGTCGTCAAGCTATTATACACTGCGACGAGGGGTATACGCTAGAAGGAGGGAACAATTTTATACAGTGTTTAGGAACAGGCTCCTGGTCTATATCAACGGCCACTTGTACACGAGGTATGGTTAAAAATAAATAAAAATTAACAAACTTTAAAGCTCAATGGGCCAACTTATTTGTGGCCCGCTTTCGGGTCGGGCGTAGACTGGTCTCACTGTGAACAATCAGAGTAGCCTATTCTATTCTTATAGTCAATTTTGGGACCAGTCTAGAGCTGGGAGCCCGTTTTCTGAAGGATACTCTCAAACAAGAGGGCCATAGTGGCCCTTAATCGCTCACCTGAATGAACTGTCTAAAATTTTCAAAAGAAGAATGAGAAATAGAATGATGAATGACTGAGCTAAACAAAGCTGTTGCTTCTATACAACTTGAGAATCCGTTTTTTTACAATTTTAAGGTTGACTAACAAGGTGACCTATTTTTTAACCCCAGATGACCCAATTTCTATCTCATCCGAGATTTCATCTAGACAATCATTCTGACCAAATTTCAGGTTGAGTGGTCAAAAATTGTGGCCTCTAGAGTGCAAACAAGGATTTTCTTAGATTTGACCCAGTGACCTAGTTTTTGACCCCAGTTGACCCAATTTCGAACTCGTCCGAGATTTCATCAAGACAATCATTCTGACCAAAATTCAGGTTGATCGGGCAAAAAATGTGGCCTCTAGAGTGCATACAAGGCAAATGTTGACGACGGACATCGCACGACGCATGACGCACGGACATCCACCTGACCACAATAGCTCACCTTGAGCACATCGTGCTCAGTCGAGCTAAGAAGCGGGCAACAATACCCGCCCAGGGTCAGATATAAGTTGGCCCAATACACATGTGTATTTATGACCGTTTTCGACTGGAACTTTTCAGCTTATTAAAGTTAATGCCTTTTTAACTAATGTCCCAGTCGAACACCTGTAGTAACTACCAAGCGACTAATCGTTGAAGGGTTTACAAATGCTTTGATGTTACATGGCACGAACCATTCGGAACACCGCTCGGCCAATCTCACGATCAACCCCTGATGCATTCGGAACACAACTCGGCCAATCTCACGATCAACCTCGGATGTATATAGACGGACTATTTTTGAAAATTACGGGAAAACATTGAAAAAACTCGATGACGTCAGTTAAATGGCGTTAGCCCTCGAAACTGTGAGTGAAAACATTCGACGTCGCTGACGTGAAACCATCTTATCCTTATATAAATTTCTTTAGATTCTTAAATAACGACTGAAAAAAAACTTAATTTTTGAGAATGACGAATCATTCTCAAAAATTAAGATTTTTCAGCTGTTATTTACTGTAAAATATATAAATCTACAGTGCTAGTTTTTCTTACTCTGTTTCCGCCTAACAAAATGCACGATTTTGTTACATACCCATCCGCCTTACATACATCCGAGGTCTGTTGTAGTTTACGGAAATGGGCCAGTGACGTTCCGAATGGGCACGAACTTCAGGTCCAGTGGAAATGACCTTATTTCGTCATTTCGCTTGTCGGTCTTCAATTTGTCCAAGTAAAAAGAACATCTTGGAATCCCATAAAAATATTGGGAAAAATGATTGGTCCCAGTAGAGGTAGGTGTAAAAAGGTTTCATTGAAGAGGTATTTGTGTGGCTATAAAGAATGATATTTCTAGATTTCGAAAATCTGTATGAAGTGCAAAGTTCCGAGCTCGAAGACCACAGCAACCTCATTTTTCGCAAAGTTCTTTCAACAGAGAATATCAAATAAACAAAATGTGAGTATTTATGCGTTGTTAATGAGCTGAGAGTAGCACTTTGTATGTTCTTTTACCTTGTACTTATTATTTATACATGTAGTTGTCAAAAGGTGTAAAACAAGGTTTAGGACCTCAGGATTCTATCTTCTATGTTACATTTGGTTATGATTTATACTTCCGAATTAAATTTTCAGACTGCCCCTACGGCATGATAAAGTATGACAACAGTTGTTACTATTTCGGTATGAATGACATCGGATATACAGACGCTAGGGTAAGTTTGGGTTTAACATCTGTCCCATATATAGATAGAGAATAACATGTAAGTATCTTGAAATATCGATGTTATCTGGTCGAGGTTGGGAGAATTTCTCATGACGAGGCTTTGCAGAGTCATGATATTTTCTCGCAGCCAACGCCAGATAACATCGATTTTTAATGCACTAACATGATATTCCATCTATTATTAAGTCATTTTTTAGCGCTTTACCAAAAAAAACCCTAAAAATCAAAGATATTCGGGTGAAAATTTGTTTCGAAATAATAATCTGTCTGATCTCATATTATGTTATCAGACAGGTACTATCAGGTCAACACAGGCTTCATTGCATGATAAAATTTTAAGATCGCAATTTTATTTCTGCGATTCCTTTTTGAGAACAAAACTACCCTGAAACGAACTTATAAACGATCACACGACACGTCTTATATAATAACATATCATATGACCTTTGGTAAGACAACTCATTTTTTTTGTGTTTTTGAACTTTCATTAATTTGGATTAATTTTAGTTCTTCGGAGGTTAAGTTCAATCGATTTTCCTTTCTTTGTGTTTTAGCCAATTACATCGTGAAATTATCTCTCTTTCCGATCAAAACCATTCTCAATTACCCTTTAATGTCTGCATTCATTTCTTCAACACACTCATTCAAGCCATTCAAAAAACGCCAAAGTCACCAAATAGATAAAATTAACAATAACATTCAAAATAAAAATGGCTACCAAAAATTTTGTAATCTTCTATTTTGATTCGGGAAGACAAAAATGAACTATAAATTTGATTGTATGCATATTTGATAACAGGGAAGAAATGAATATCGACAATTTAGTTCATCTTGAACATAATTATTGATATTGGATTACATGCACGTCCCTTTAATTTCATTCAAAACGCATTCCCTTTTTTTAAGCTCGCCCAGGACGAAAGTCTCGGAAGAGCTATTGTCATACCCTCGGATGTCGGCGTCAGCGTCGGCGTCGGCGTCAGCGTCGGCGTCAGCGTCGGTGTCGGCGTCCGCATTAGGTTAAAGTTTTTTATTTCTATCAATATTTATCCTAGAGGCTTTATTTTTTACAGGAACACTCATTTGGGCATAGGCTTTCATTTGAGACCAACATCCATGTCAAAATGACCTTTAGACTGTGACCTTGACCCTTTCAAAAAAACTTTAACCAAAAACTTTAACCAAAAACTTTAACCAAAAAAACTTTAACATTGCTTATATTTTCTGTAAGCTTTAAACTAGAGACATCATTACTCCATATGCACACTCATTAGGTCATAGGCTTTCACCATAGACAAAGGTCCTTGACAATTTGACCTTGACCTTGACCCTTTGTGGACTTAGAAAAACTTTAACCAAAAAACTTTAACCTAAAACTTTAACCTTGCATATATTTTTTAATGATCTAACCTAGGGACATCATAGCTTCATATATATACTCACCAGGTGATAGGCTTTCACCAGAGACCAAGGTCCTTCACAATTTGACCTTGACCTTTACCATTTGTGGACTTAGAAAAACTTTAACTGTAAACTTTAACCAAAAACTTTAACTTTACTTATATTTTCTGAATGCTTTAACCTAGGGACATCATTACTTCATATACATACTCATTAGGTGATAGGCTTTTGTGAGAGATCAAGGTCCTTGATAATTTGACCTTGACCTTTTATGAACTTAGAAATACTTTAACCGAAATTCTTTTACCAAAAACTTTAACCTTGCTTATATTTTCTGAATGCTTTAACGTAGGGACATCAATACTTCATATACATAGTCACCAGATGAAAGGCTTTCACCAGAAACCAAGGGCTTTGACAATTTGACCTTGACCTTGACCTTTTATGGTCTTGGAAAAACTTAAACTGAAAAACTTTGACCAAAAATTTAACCTTGCTTATATTTTCTAAATGCTTTACTCAGGGACATTATTACTTCATACACATACTCACTGGGTGATAGGCTTCTGCCAAGGTCCTTCACAATTTGACCTTGATCTTGACCTTTTGTGGACTTAGAAAGATTTTAAAGAAAAACTTCATGTTTGATACAAAGAAATTCCATTGGTAACCTCATCTGCTTGTAGGCTTCCACTTTACCCTAACCTTATACATGCAATTAAAACAAAAAAGTTTTTATATTTCTTAATTACTACTCAAACAGATATACATGTATATTAGATCATGGATTGTAACACTGAAAGAAACCACTTTGAACTTCGGTCTTCGGTCAAGCGCTGTTTGTGTGAAGTAGCTGTTTGGGCGAGCTACGTTGTCCGCGGACAACTCTTGTTATTCAATTGGAATCCATACAGCTTTTCAATTTCACGATATTCTTAACTGTAAATATTGGATGCTAAGCTGAAGATTTGGTTTCTCTATGACAATTTTCAGAACCTGTGCCGAAGTTTCAATTCAACACTGGTTGAAGTTAATTCCGCATTTGAGAATGCCTTCTTGAAAGACAAAATGGTTGAAATCGATAAAACTACTAATACCACAACTGAAGGTATCTATATTGCATTTTCATCTGTTATTACAGAGAGATAACAAAACTCCTTCTTACTCTTCATAGAGATATGAAAACATGTATGATATTTGGTCGATCAGAATGCTTGTTAACAAGATAACGATTCTTTTTAAGTAATGTCCATCAAGTTTCGTAAATTCTGATTGGCTGATAAAAGATTTTATTCCTCAATGAAATCAATCTTGAGTACGCTGCTATTTTTTATGCTTGCGCGAAAAATACTCCCACAAGAAATCTGTCTTATTGTGGAGAAATTAGTCCAGATTTGCTTCGTGGTATTAAATCATAAGACATGAAGAGAGTTTTTTTTAAATACCATGGATGTATGAAACTAAAAACCTAACCAAACTCACGTATGAATCCGATTCGCAGTGTAATGAGGTTTTTAGTTTCATACCTCAACGAAATTAAAAAATAATCTCTTCATCTCTTCAAACAACAAATTAAGTTATTTGTTTTATATCTAAACAAATTGGCCGTTTACATTTTTTTCGACAAGCTGTGATAATGTTCGTGGAAAGTTTGGGTAGAATATATGAAGAACTGGTCCGTTTTCATATTTGCATGGCTACAGCGGTCGTTGAGCGATCAATAGTTTTGAGAGTTTTGTGCCACGAACCAATCAGTATTCACCTCGGTCACGACCATTCTAAATCGCTCACACAGCGCTCTATTCATTCAATCCAAACACCCACTCCAATCAATCCAATCAACCCAAAACGGTATGAAATCGTTAATAAGTAATTCCCAATCTTTCAAATTGATCAATATTTCATTAAAATTGATCAAATGTTTCCACGATTTCTTTTGTGTGGACTTTAGTCTCTGATTGGTTGCTGAAGACACACAATTTGGAAAGAGTGTATATTATTTTAAAGAGAGGTAACAAATATTGCTCATTTCGTTCAACTTAGGGATATTGAATTATCTCCCTTAAATCATTCAAAACTCGCTCCGCACATTCATTTAATATAATTTTGAATTTACACCACAATTATTCATCTTGTCAATTTCACGATGATTCTAGCTGTGAACTTAAGGAACATTACAGGTAAGAATATCATGAAATTGACACTCACTCAAAACCATTATAATGACTCACTCTATTCAATAAATCCAAAAGACTCACTTAAATCGCTTTGAAACGCTCCAAAATCACTCAAAAAGCTTGATGATTTCACCAATTTGCTTGAAAGCCCTTAATTGATTCATGAGGACATAAAACATGTTTTAAATATTTTACGCATACTTTATTAATGGAGCTAAAAATTATGACTAATTTCGTTCATCTTGAACGAAATAAGCGATATTGGATTACCTCCATTTAATTCCATCTAGACACTCACTCCTTTCACTCATTCAATTTCATTCCGATTTCATTCCAGTAACATTCAACTGGTCAATTTCACTTAACTTGCTGTATAAAATACGAGGATTGTCCGCCAAGTTCGCAGACATCGTCTAGCACAAAAATCTGGTGTATCTAGGACATTTGAAAACCACAGTGTTCATTCACCAATAGACCATGCTTGAAGCTAATCGGGAAAAAATATTTCGAAAATGTACATCACAAATACAAATCCGAGCGTTGTACTTGCAATTATACGATGGTAGTATGTTGTGCACGTGAATCCCGACAGCTTTTACGTGCCGAATCATTAGAAAGAAAAAAATGCAAAAGAATTGCAATAAGTAACGGCAATAGATTTAAAAGTAATTTCAGCATAACCACACATGAATACAGTAACACCGCAGTAAACTTTTACTCCGTTTCATTTTTATTATTTGTGTAAATATGAGGTAAAAATATATGTAATTAAATACTTAATTTACCTTTGCTTTGAATTTTTTTGATTATTTTTTTTCTGTCTACAAAAGAAGATGAAAAAAATATGCGCAAGTTTTATTAAGATCGTATGTTTTACAAATCAATTGTGTTCTTTGCACCTCCTTTATGTACACTTAACACATTGATTAATTAACCGATAAATGTGCCCGTGATACACACTATATAATCTTTATACAGGTCTAGTTGATGGATTAATTTTTACAAAGGCCGGGTTTTATTCATGCAGAATAGGACCTGAACGCCCTTTTTAAAAGACAATGTACAGTTGGGTACATTTTTAGCTCACCTAAGCACGAAGTGCTCAAGGTGAGCTATTGTGGTTAGGTGGATGTCCATCGTCCGTCGTGCGTCGTGCGTCGTGCGACGTCCGTCGTCCGTCGTCAACATTTGCCTTGTATGCACTCTAGAGGCCGCATTTTTTGCCCAATCAACCTGAAATTTGGTCAGAATGATTGTCTTGATGAAATCTCGGACGAGTTAGAAATTGGGTCAACTGGGGTCAAAAACTAGGTCACAGGGTCAAATCTTAGAAAAAACCTTGTATGCACTCATGTGGCCACATATTTTCCCCGATCAACCTGAATTTTGGTCAAAATGATTGTCTTGATAAAATCTCGGACAAGTTCGAAATTGGGTCAACTGGGGTCAAAAACTAGGTCACAGGGTCAAATCTAAGAAAAACCTTGTATGAAATCTAGTGGTCACATTTTTTGTCCAATCAGCCTGAAATTTGGTCAGAATGATTATCTTGATGAAAATTTGAATGAGTTTGAAATTGGGCCAACTGGGGTCACAGGGTCAAATCTAAGAAAAACCTTGTATACATTCTAGAGGCCACATTTTGTGCCCGATTAAACTGAATTTTGGTCAGATTGATTGTCTTGATGAAATCTTGGACGAGTTCGAAATTGGGTCAACTTGGGTCAAAAACTAGGTCACGGGGTCAAATCGAAGAAAAACCTTGTATCCACTCTAGAGGCCACATATTTTCCCCGATCAACCTGAATTTTGGTCAGATTGATTGTCTTGATGAAATCTTGGACGAGTTCGAAATTGGATCAACTGGGGTCAAAAACTAGGTCACGGGGTCAAATCTAAGAAAAACTTGTATGCACTCTTGTGGCCACGTTTATTGCCCAATCAACCTGAAATTTGGTCAGAATGATTGTCTTGATGAAATCTCGAATGAGTTCGAAATTGGGTCAACTAGGGTCAAAAACTAGGTCACAGGGTGAAATCTAAGAAAAACCTTGTTACCACTGTAGAGCCCACATATTTTGCCCGATCAACCTGAATTTTGGTCAGAACGATTGTCTTGATGAAATCTCAGACAAGTTCAAACTTGGGTCAACCGGGGTCAAAAACTAGGTCTCAGGGTCAAATCTAAGAAAAACCTTGTATGCACTCTAGAGGCCACTTTTTATACGCCGCCGGAGGCGGACGTGTATTGGCGTCATCTTCTCCGTCTGTCCGTCCGTCCATCCGTCCGTCCGTCCGTCCGTCCATCCGTCCGTCCGTCCATCCGTCCGTACGTCCGTCCACTTTTCTTGTCAACGCAACTCCTCCTAAACTTCTGGCTGGATCTTCTTGAAACTTGGTAGATGTTATCACCTCAATTGGTAGATGTGCATGAAAGAAGGATTTTACGGTTCGTTGATTTTTGCCTGAGTTATGCCCCTTGATAACTTTGTCTCTGGGTCCACTTTTCTTGTCAACGCAACTCCTCCTAAGTTTCTGGCTGGATCTCCTTGAAACTTGGTCAATATTATCACCTCAATTGGTAGATGTGCATGAAGGAAGGATTTCACGGTTCGTTTATTTTTGCCTGAGTTATGCCCCTTGATAACTTAGTCTCTGGGTCCACTTTTCTTGTCAACGCAACTCCTCCTAAGTTTCTGGCTGGATCTTCTTGAAACTTGGTCAATGTTATCACCTCAATTGGTAGATGTGCATGAAGGAAGGATTTTACAGTTCGTTGATTTTTGCCTGAGTTATGCCCCTTGATAACTTAGTCTCTGGGTCCACTTTTCTTGTCAACGCAACTCCTCCTAACTTTCTGGCTGGATCTTCTTGAAACTTGGCCAATGCTATCACCTCAATTGGTAGATGTGCATGAAGGAAGGATTTTATGGTTCGTTGATTTTTGCCTGAGTTATGTTTCTTAAAACTTAGTCTCTGGGGCTTATTGCCTCAGTTATGCCCCCTTAAAAACTTAGTCTCTGAGGCTTATTGAAATTGCAGCCTTGTGAATGCAACTCTTCCTAAATTTCTGGCTGGATCTAAATGAAACTTGGTGGATGTTATAACGGAAATTGGTAGATGAGCATGAAGTAAGGATTTTATGGTTCATAAATTTTACCCTAAATTATGCCCCCTAAAAACTAAGTATCTAGGGCTTATTGAAATTGCAGCCTTTTGAACACAACTCCTCCTTACTTTTTGTCTTTATTTAAATGAAACTTGGTCAATGTCATCACCATAATTTGTAGATGTACATGGATCAAGGATTTTATGGCTCATTTATTTCCCTGAATTATGCCCCCTTAAAACTTAGTGCCTGGGGCTTATTGAAATTGCAGCCTTGTGAAGGCAACTCCTCCTAACTTTTTGTCTTGATTTAAATGAAACTTGGTCATTTTCAATTTGGTTCTGTCAAAATAAGTAGTGTCTACAATTATTTCTGTGAAACAGCAGCAAAGTGGCAGCGTATTTTGTGACGATGGCACTCTTGTTTTGTTTGATCGACCTGAAATTTGGTCAGATTGATTGTCTTGATAAAATCTCGGACAAGTTTGAAATTAGGTCATCTGGAGTCAAAAACTAGGTCACGGGGTCAAATCTAAGAAAAACCTTGTATGCACTCTAGAGACCACATGTTTTGGCCAATCAACCTGAAATTCGGTCAAATTGATTGTCTAGATAAATCTCGGACGAGTTTGAAATTTGGTCATTTGGGGTCAAAAACTAGGTCACGAAATCAATTATAAAAATCCTTGTAAGTCAACCTTAAAATTGTGGAAAAAGGCTTCTCAATTTGTATAGAAGCAACAGCTTTTTTTAGCTCAGTCATTCATCATTCTATTTCTCATACTGCATTTGAAAATTTTAGACAGTTCATTCAGGTGAGCGATTAAGGGCCACTATGGCCCTCTTGTTTTATTAAACTTTTTAAGCCCATTAAAACAATACTCAAGGAATTCTGAAAGGGTGCTTATGTGTAATTCCATGTTATAGTAATTTCAAACATAACCCAATTTCACAAATAGGATTTTTAATCTATTCCGCCTTTTTGATGCCACTTAATACATTTCTGAAGTACTATCACGCATAAGAAAATGTATATTATGTTTGCAATAAAGTTTTAAACTTGGCGAAAAACGTGTTTTTAAAAGTTTTTTGGCATTTGAAAAAGTAATAATAAACATATGGTTGGGCCGTTTTGATCGATTCTTGAAACTGCTATTGACCGTTTTATTATGAGCCTTTTTGAAACGCTACTAATAAAACCTTCAAATCTAACATTTAATAGAGAAAAAGTGTCATTTGTCACAATGATCATTTCAGTTAATCAATAATAGCGTGTACAATGAATATACATTCATCTTTAACCACCTGTTCGCCCATCATATATCACCTATACGCATCAATTGGCACCTTTTAGCATCAATTAGCACCTTTTCGTACCTTTTTGCATCTTTAATCACCTTTTAGCACCTTTAACCATTTTTTTGCACCTTTTCGTATTTTAGGGACATCCGGAATTTACGTTTAAAAGGTTCCAGTCTTTATTCTTTTTATTCCTTTTTTTAACCATTAACAATTAAGTTAAACCAATGATTTCGGGACAATACCTAACAAGAAAAAGCATTTAGAAAAATATCAATATGCCAGAATCTTGATTAAAAAGGGGGAACTACATTTGCAGCGTAAGCACATATTGCATGACCTCGCCGCTTCCGCTGAATGACAGCTGATAACACATGTTTTCAATAACAAACGTATCAAAGTACAATAACAAATAAGATAGATAGAAAATCAATCGACAGATCAAGGTATCTTTTATCATATTTCAGTTCTTCTAATCTTATTTTATCGTGCCAAAAGGGAAACACCATGCAAATAATTATTCACGGATAATCTCGGCTCATTTTTGCTAAACGTATACTCGGATACGCCTTTCCGGATGTTTCACAACAACCCTCTCTCATGATAATTTTGTGTATGGAGGCGGATCGGAACCATACGTAATTTTTTCGTGATTTTATTCTTTATTTGCATTTTACTTTGAAAAATTAAGAAAAAGACAAAATTTAAAAAAAAATGTATTTTCTTTCTATTATATTTAAAAATTGAGAATCTTCAGCCTCTTAAACATCAAGATATAATATTAACTAGTCCACCTTAGATAATTGGTAGGCCTACTTTCTTTTCATGAATGAAACATTTTTTAAGGCGGGAATAGTAAATGTACACAAACTCAATGTCTGCCATTTGCAAATTGTTTTATGAAGTTGGTCATTTTTGGATTCAAAATGTGAGTTGTTATAACTTTTTTTGAAAAATGTATGCCTCCTTCATTAATCTTTAGCCTTTCCTCTACATATAAGACTGAATGGTTTATCTTTGGTGCAACAAATACTTTAGTTGAACGCAAATAGAAAATGTGGTAAATAAGTAATATTTTCATGCTTTCAAGACACTTTTTGATAATTTTTTGTACATATCCAAACTATTTTGCATTCTTTAGTTATATTTTAAAGCTACCATATCAGTTTTGGTCCAATAAATTACTTTGTATGAGTTTTTAATTTCATGTCCATTGACCCAGTTTCTGTGAATTCAAATGGCCATAAACCCTTAAGGAGCACTTAATGACGTTTTAACAGACAATTTGACATCGACGTAAACATACTTATTGCTTACACCAGAACAATTTTACTCGATTACTCTTTGATTTATAACATTTTGTTTCTGAATCGTTTAGGTTATTGGAATGACCTATTTGAGACAACAGAAAATGGAAAAGAGGTTTGGAGAGAGACGAATACTCCTGGGGATCCTTCATGTAAGAGAGTTTTATTTCCCAGCAATATTAATTTTGGAGATAACAGTTATGTGTGTCCGTCTGTCTGTCTGTTTGCCTGACTAAAATATAGACCTTAAACAGTAAACAAGTTAAGTTTTGGGATTTTTAAAGTAAGAGTCATTGATCGAAGGAACATGATTTCTACTATCATCTATATACATGAACATCTTTAAATTTCAAGGAATTCCTAAAAGGTCAAGGTCAATTTCGATGGTACACCACATAAGAAAATGAGTTTCTTTTATCATAAGTGAAAATTCATAAAATCGAAAACGTTTCTAAAATGCAGTTCAATCTTCAGTTGAAATGTTTTGAAAAGCAGCTAACAAACACGCAAAACACGAACAATAGTTAACAGCATTTTGTTATCTTGAAAAGGTTGGTTAAACACTTTATAGAACGAATAATTTGCAATTACTTCAAAGTTTAGATAAAAAAGTCAAGAACTTACTTGGATATCACAAATCATTTTGACTTGTGGAAAAATAAATACCATTATTGCGTATGTCATATTCAAAGTTTACAAGTTTTAGAAAAAAAAATACTTTTATCATGCAATGAAGCCTGTAGACATAGACATTTTATTCAAGTATTTAGGCCCTAGGCCCATAATACAACATTCAACACAATACATTTTTTAACATGAGTGACTTTGAATAGATACATTCTAATAACTTCAATAACTTTATTGTATTGACCTGATATCACCTGTCTGATAACATAACATGATATCAGGCAGTCTATTTGTAGAAACAATTTGCATGTCCTTTAACCTGAATTTATTTGGCTTTTAAGGGTCTATTATAATTAAGCGCACAAAATGATTGCATGATAAATAGAATTATTTGTTAGTGTCTTAAAATATCAATGTTATCTGGTCTCGACTGTGAAAAATTATCATGACTCGGCAAAGCCTCGTCATGAGAAATTCTCCCAACGTCGACCAGATAACATAGTTATTTTAAGACACTTACATGTTATTCTCCATATATCTTCTTCATCGATGATACAGATAAGTTTGGTATTCTTATATGACTGTGATATACGTTACGATGTCGGTTACGCTATTACAAGTTACTTCGATATATGAAAGCGTACCTAGCATCGTAACGTATTTCACAGTCTAATAATTTTCTTTATGTATTTTACAAATTCAACATACCTCTATAACATCAGTGGTCAGTTTTGACTGTCATTTCGATCCAAACCATTCTAAATCGCTGACTCAGCACTCCATTTATCCATTCCAAACATTCACTCAAATCATTCAAAAACGTTCTAAAATCACAAAAAGTTTTTTTTAAATGGCAACTCCGTTCAAAATAAAACTCACATACACAGACAACTCACTTCAATGAATTTTGTGGTGGTCTCGTGAAGATAATGAAAGCTATTCATAAAACATGTATGCCTATTTTATGAAAGGGAAGTAATAGATATCACTTTTTTTGTTCCTCTTGAAAGAAATAGTGATTTTGGACGCCTCCCTTTAATTTTACTCAAACCTTTCTCGTCATACTAATTCAATTTCATTCCAAAATCATTCCCAAATTATTGACCTTGTCAATTCCACGATGTTGTTAACTGTACATCGTCTTTGTCATTCTAAAACCTCGTAACTACAGCTTTGATCAAGCTGCAGTTTCGAGGTTTTAGAATACCAGTGACGACTTGTGTACTTTCACATACGATATTACAAGTTGGAGTCGTCTCTAATTGACAGTTTCAGACTGGGAGGATGGGGAACCAAACAACCTGAACGGTGGCCAGTCGTGTACAGTATTCTTTACCGGGTTCAAGTACCATTGGGCGGACGTAGAGTGTGACGACCCGGATAAACCTGATGGTAGAGGCAGTAGACCGTTCCGGCCTTTGTGTGAAATGAAACTAGACTCTTGAATCGAAACTTTATTGTTCAGATAAAAGAAATGAATTTTCTGGAGCTACATTCTTGGCCTTGTCTATAACTCACCGGAGCATAAAGTAATCGTCTATCAGCGTTGGTCCATCCACTTTTCTTCGTTAGTTAATAATAAACAAGAGGGCCATAGTGGCCCTTAATCGCTCACCTGAATGAACTGTCTAAATTTTTCAAAAGAAGTATGAGAAATAGAATGATGAATGACTAAGCTAAACAAAGCTGTTGCTTCTATACAACTTGAGAATTCTTTTTTACAATTTTAAGGTTGACTAACAAGGATTTTAATAATTGATTTCGTGACCTAGTTTTTGACCACAGATGACCCAAGTTCGATCTCATCCGAGATTTCATCTAGACAATCATTCTGACCAAATTTCAGGTTGATCGGTCAATAAAAGTGGCCACTAGAGTGCCTACAAGGTTTTTCTAAGATTTGACCCTGTGACCTTGTCTTTGACCCAAGTTGACCCAATTTCAAACTCATCTGAGATTTTATCAAGACAATCATTCTGACCAAATTTCAGGTTGATCGGGCAAAAAATGTGGCCTCTAGAGTGCATACAAGGTTTTTCTTAGATTTGACCCTATGACCTAGTTTTTGACCCCAGTTGACCCAATTTCGAACTCGACTGAGTTTCATCAAGACAATCATTCCGACCAAAATTCAGGTTGATCGGGCAAAAAATGTGGCCTCGAGAGTGCATACAAAGATTTTCTAAGATTTGACCTTGTGACCTAGTTTTTGACCCCAGTTGACCCAATTTCAAACTCGACTGAGATTTCATCAAGACAATAATTCTGACCAAAATTGAGGTTGTACGGGCAAAAAATGTGGCTTCTAGAGTGCATACAAGGTTTTTCTACTATTTGACCCTATGACCTTGTTTTTGACCCCAGTTGACCGAATTTGGAACTCGTCCGAGATTTTATCAAGACAATCATTCTGACCAAATTTTAAGTTGATCGGGCAAAAAATGTGGCCTATAGAGTGCATACAAGGTTTTTCTAAGATTTGACCCTGTGACCTAGTTTTTGACCCCAGTTGACCCAATTTCAAACTCGTCCAAGATTTTATCAAGACAATCATTCTGACCAAAATTGAGGTTGTACGGGCAAAAAATGTGGCTTCTAGAGTGCATACAAGGTTTTTCTACGATTTGACCCTATGACCTAGTTTTTGACCCCAGTTGACCGAATTTGGAACTCGTCCGAGATTTTATCAAGACAATCATTCTGACCAAATTTTAAGTTGAACGGGCAAAAAATGTGGCCTATAGAGTGCATACAAGGTTTTTCTAAGATTTGACCCTGTGACCTAGTTTTTGACCCCAGTTGACCCATTTGAACTCGTGCAAGATTTTATCAAGACAATCATTCTGACCAAAATTCATGTTGATCGGGCAAAAAATGTGGCCTTGAGAGTGCATACAAAGATTTTCTAAGATTTGACCCTTTGACCTAGTTTTTGACCCCAGTTGACCCAATTTCGAACTCGACCGAGATATCATCAAGACAATCATTCTGACCAAAATTGAGGTTGAATGGGCAAAAAATGTGGCTTCTAGAGTTCATACAAGGTTTTTCTAAGATTTGACCCTATGACCTAGTTTTTGACCCCAGTTGACCCAATTTCAAACTCGTCCAAGATTTTATCAAGACAATCATTCTAACCAAATTTTAAGTTGATCGGGCAAAAAATGTGGCCTCTAGAGTGCATACAAGGTTTTTCTTAGATTTGACCCTGTGACCTAGTTTTTGACCCCAGTTGACCCAATTTCGAACTCGACTGACATTTCATCAAGACAATCATTCCGACCAAAAGTCAGGTTGAACTGGCAAAAAATGTGGCCTCGAGAGTGCATACAAAGATTTTCTAAGATTTGACCTTGTGACCTAGTTTTTGACCCCAGTTGACCCAATTTCAAACTTGACTGAGATTTCATCAAGACAATAATTCTGACTTAAATTGAGGTTGTACGGGCAAAAAATGTGGCTTCTAGAGTGCATACAAGGTTTTTCTACGATTTGACCCTATGACCTTGTTTTTGACCCCAGTTGACCGAATTTGGAACTCGTCCGAGATTTTATCAAGACAATCATTCTGACCAAATTTTAAGTTGATCGGGCAAAAAATGTGGCCTATAGAGTGCATACAAGGTTTTTCTAAGATTTGACCCTGTGACCTAGTTTTTGACCCCAGTTGACCAAATTTTAAACTCGTCCAAGATTTTATCAAGACAATCATTCTGACCAAAATTCATGTTGATCGGGCAAAAAATGTGGCCTTGAGAGTACATACAAAGATTTTCTAAGATTTGACCCTTTGACCTAGTTTTTGACCCCAGTTGACCCAATTTCGAATTCGACCGAGATATCATCAAGACAATCATTCTGACCAAAATTGAGGTTGAATGGGCAAAAAATGTGGCTTCTAGAGTTCATACAAGGTTTTTCTAAGATTTGACCCTATGACCTAGTTTTTGACCCCAGTTGACCCAATTTCAAACTCGTCCAAGATTTTATCAAGACAATCATTCTAACCAAACTTTAAGTTGATCGGGCAAAAAATGTGGCCTCTAGAGTGCATACAAGGTTTTTCTAAGATTTGACCCTGTGACATAGTTTTTGACCCAAGTTGACCCAATTTCGAACTCGACTGACATTTCATCAAGACAATCATTCCGACCAAAAGTCAGGTTGAACTGGCAAAAAATGTGGCCTCGAGAGTGCATACAAAGATTTTCTAAGATTTGACCTTGTGACCTAGTTTTTGACCCCAGTTGACCCAATTTCAAACTTGACTGAGATTTCATCAAGACCATAATTCTGACTTAAATTGAGGTTGTACGGGCAAAAAATGTGGCTTCTAGAGTGCATACAAGGTTTACTACGATTTGACCCTATGACCTTGTTTTTGACCCCAGTTGACCGAATTTGGAACTCGTCCAAGATTTTATCAAGACAATCATTCTGACCAAATTTTAAGTTGATCGGGCAAAAAATGTGGCCTATAGAGTGCATACAAGGTTTTTCTAAGATTTGACCCTGTGACCTAGTTTTTGACCCCAGTTGACCCAATTTTGAACTCGTCCAAGATTTTATCAAGACAATCATTCTGACAAAAATTGAGGTTGTACGGGCAAAAAATGTGGCTTCTAGAGTGCATACAAGGTTTTTCTACGATTTGACCCTATGACCTTGTTTTTGACCCCAGTTGACCGAATTTGGAACTCGTCCGAGATTTTATCAAGACAATCATTCTGACCAAATTTTAAGTTGAACGGGCAAAAAATGTGGCCTATAGAGTGCATACAAGGTTTTTCTAAGATTTGACCCTGTGACCTAGTTTTTGACCCCAGTTGACCGAATTTGGAACTCGTCCAAGATTTTATCAAGACAATCATTCTGACCAAAATTCATGTTGATCGGGCAAAAAATGTGGCCTTGAGAGTGCATACAAAGATTTTCTAAGATTTGACCCTTTGACCTAGTTTTTGACCCCAGTTGACCCAATTTCGAACTCGACCGAGATATCATCAAGACAATCATTCTGACCAAAATTGAGGTTGAATGGGCAAAAAATGTGGCTTCTAGAGTTCATACAAGGTTTTTCTAAGATTTGACCCTATGACCTAGTTTTTGACCCCAGTTGACCCAATTTCAAACTCGTCCAAGATTTTATCAAGACAATCATTCTAACCAAATTTTAAGTTGATCGGGCAAAAAATGTGGCCTCTAGAGTGCATACAAGGTTTTTCTTAGATTTGACCCTGTGACCTAGTTTTTGACCCCAGTTGACCCAATTTCGAACTCGACTGACATTTCATCAAGACAATCATTCCGACCAAAAGTCAGGTTGAACTGGCAAAAAATGTGGCCTCGAGAGTGCATACAAAGATTTTCTAAGATTTGACCCTATGACCTAGTTTTTGACCCCAGTTGACCAAATTTGGAACTCGTCTGAGATTTTATCAAGACAATCATTCTGACCAAATTTCAGGTTGATCGGGCAAAAAATGTGGCCTCTAGAGTGCATACAAGGTTTTTCTTAGATTTGACCCCTTAACCTAGTTTTTGACCCCAGTTGGCCCAATTTTGAACTCGTCCAAGATTTTATCAAGACAATCATTCTGACCGAAATTCATGTTGATCGGGCAAAAAATGTGGCCTTGAGAGTGCATACAAAGATTTTCTAAGATTTGACCCTATGACTTAGTTTTTGACCCCAGTTGACCCAATTTCGAACTCGACCAAGATATCATCAAGACAATCATTCTGACCAAAATTCAGGTTGAACGAGCAAAAAAAGTGGCTTCTAGAGTGCATACAAGGTTTTTCTAAGATTTGACCCTATGACCTAGTTTTTGACCCCAGTTGACCCAATTTCAAATTCGTCCGAGATTTTATCAAGACAATCATTCTGACCAAATTTTAAGTTGATCGGGCAAAAAATGTGGCCTCTAGAGTGCATACAAGGTTTTTCTAAGATTTGACCCTGTGACCTAGTTTTTGACCCCAGTTGACCCAATTTCGAACTCGTCCAAGATTTGATCAAGACAATCATTCTGACCAAATTTCAGGTTGATCGGGCAAAAAATGTGGCCTCTAGAGTGCATACAAGGTAAATGTTGACGACACACGACGGACGACGGACGACGGACGACGAACGACGGACGACGGACATCCACCTAACCACAAAAGCTCACCTTGAGCACTTCGTGCTCAGGTGAGCTAAAAAATGCTTCTAACGATGGTTACCAAAAAGACTAGAAATGATAAAAAAAAATCTTAAACATGCCTCTCCTGAAAACTGCAATATTTACCGTTTAGGATTGATATTTTGTATATTGTTTGTTGACCCACATGTTAATGCGGACGAGGCCTATCTAAAGCCTACAGGTAAGAATAACACATAATGGCATACCCATACGACTCTGTGGCGGACATTTTTGCTTCATTGGGCCTTCTTCGACTTAATCACAACAACTGCTTCCGCGACTAAACAATGTTGTAGAAAAAGAACGTTTGATAGAAAAGTCGACTTACCTTGAAGAGATGTAGAGCTTTATAAGAACATCAACATCAAGGGTCCATTTACAATATTTCTCCATAAGCTATTGATTCCAAGGCTTCTTTGTTTGAAGTTTTTTTTCGAATCGAACAATTTTGGACAGGAAACTACCTCCATAACAATTGCGTCATTGATACGTCTTTCCCGAAATACCTAGAGCTTATAGACCAGAAAATCTCACTTTTTAGTTTACTCCGATCACGTAGGGATTGCTAAAGGTTTGACAAGACTTTGGCTTTTCTTTAAGGAAAATTAAAGTAACACTTCAGATAAATATAAGATAAATAAAATACAATATCTCTAATGGATTTCGAATCAATTATATGGGACCCATATCTCCAAAATGACATAGATTGTCTTGAAAGAATACAACAAAAAGAGTCAAATGATTATTAGAAATTGACTACAAATCCCGGGCAGAAAATTTTATTACGCTGATGGCCAAACTATTAGACCTGCCCAGTCTTAAATCAAGAAGGAAAATCCAGAGACTCACCATTCTGTATTTATAAAGTGGTTCATGGGTTGGTACCGGGGCTATCGCAAGTATAATTCCCTCACCGTTATACGGTTATAAGAAATTTAATGGATAACTCCTCAGACCACACATCTAAAACCGGCAGTTTTGGTTAGAATATTTTGTCCCACACAAAATCAGCTCTGTGCTCAGGAAGACAAAACGGTGCAAACAATATCCAATTGTATTTTTGGCAAATTGTTTGTACCGTTTTGTCATCTTGAATGCAGGGCTGTATTGGGTTGGAAAAGGACAGGGGTTTGTATATGTAGTTACCGATCGCCCTATTTTTTCCTCCAATGAAAAGCCGCTATTTCGTTTGAAATTCAAAAAATATATCCCATAACCTGATGGTCTGCTCGAATAAGTGAGCTACGTGACTTTAGGTCATAATGGGCGGAGACTACATTCAAAACCAGACAGTGACGTCATAACTTTGTCTGATAAAATGTCCCGAAAGACCCTTAATTTGCAATCTTGTATTTATAAAAAAAACGTTTTGTGAATATTCTTTTGAAGTTATGATTATATTCAATTACTCAATAAAAGGAGGAGAAAGTTCTTGAATGATTTGTCTGCACGTTTATCAAGACAAGATTTAGCGGATAAATCAACGATTCTGATAATAAAATATTAATCTACATCGGTTACAGCAGTAAGAATGACATCGACGAGTTTGCTCGAACCTAGCCTTTCTGTACTCCACTTTTTCACATTGACATAAAAAAAAGAAAAGACGACAGGGTTGAAACGATATAAAATCTCGCTTCTTTTTTAAAATGAATACTTTGAATCTTTTGAATGGCATTTTAATTTAATAGTACTGCAAATGTCCAAATTCTAGGGATACAAATATTTGCAAAAAGAAAGTGATTCGAAGCATGTTAGGCCTGTAATAGCTGACTAATATCGAAAAACAGTGTGACCCGTTTAACTGTGACGTATCGGTTGGGAACCAAAACTTGATAACTAGAGCTTGTCAGTGCACTTTGAATGTTTTCTACTAAAGTGTTATTGCAAACTTGTTATAATTGATAATGAATATGCCGTGGTTTTGTTAGTTTCTATGTGGTTTAAAACAGCTTTCAACAGTCCAGCGGCTGGAGAACCTAACAATGAATTCCTGGCATTTCTTATATCAGTTCTACCATTCTTTTTCTAGTCTCCAGTTGCTATCCCACATAGGTCTACGATTATCAACCCATAGGTGGGAGACAAATAATGAGGATGAGTGCCTCCATCGGGGGGTCGAACCCGGGTACAATTTAAATGATTGTCCGACGAGCTCACACTGCGCAGCTAAATATGCCGAGGTAGATAACCGTTTTTCTAAAAATACAAAATCCTTAAAAGGAGACAGAATGTCCAAAAACCAACTAAAAGGAATACAAAATCCACTAGTATCAATCACGAGGTTTTGTTAACCGAACGTTCTCAACTGATATTGTCTTTCCAAATGACAAAATAATTACAGAAACCCGTCGTTGATTAAATTCGCTCCTCCCACTTTTTGTTTACCTCGATTTGATTGAAGAATGTATGACGCAACAAAAATGAATGACATCAATGATTGACGTGAAACTCAATTGAACTAGCGTTATTTGATGAAAAAATAAGTCGATCGGTAAAACAGTTATAGTTCATATTCTGACAATTTACGCGTATAACCTTGCGCTCCGCTAACGCTCCGCTTAGGTTATATCGCGTAAATTGCCAGAAATGAACTATAACTATTACATATTGTGCTGATACTATGCATGATATGGATTATAAATGATACGCCAATTAAGCTGGTACATGTACTCTGTTCTTCTCTATTCTCATTCCGATCAAAAAAGCATTTTAAGTCATTCACTCAGCGTTCCGTTCATTCATTCATTCCTAAAACTCGCTCAAACCATTCAAAAACGTTCAAAAATCACTACAAATACTATATCGACAACTAAAATCATGATAAATTAAGCTAGAAAAAATTGCGGTTTAACTGACATAATTGAAATAGTAAGCGTCTTCTTGGTTCTTGAAGAAATAAGAAGCTATTTATAGAACTTGTATGCTTCATTAAATGAACGAGATAAAATCGCTAATTTTGTTCATCCTGAACAAAATTTGCGATTTTAGATTACCTCCCATGAGACTCACTCAAAACTCACTCATCGAACTCATTTAATATCATTCCAAAGTCATTAACCTTATCAATTTCACGGTGTTGTTAACTGATTCCTGTGCTCCTCACAAACCCGTACACAGAATTACTTAAAATTACATAACCTTTATTTTCTCCAAGATAAATAAATTGAACAACGTCGTGAATTGACATAGATACAAGAGGAATGTACGATCAATGATTATACTTTTTTTGCTTGAAATTTAGTTGGGATTTTCTTTGTTTCCTAGGGCTTATTTTTATGCCAGAGAAAGTCCTCTGACTGACAATAATTTCAACCCGATACACAACCTTGATATAGTTATGGCTTGTCAGACATACATAACACACACAAGTTATTGTGGTAAATGGCAAAGAACTTTGGTATATTTTACATTCAAAATAATAAATCATATACTTGTTAGACCATTTTTAAAAGGTATAATTAAATTTTATTGATTTTATCTATCAAACTAGGGACGAGGAATTTCTATTTCAATTTTCATGACTTCTGCATTTAGAAAGTGAACATAACACTCTGCCGGGTGCGCTCGTTCTAGACAAAGTTATCCGTAGCCAACGATCTTCCTCGACGGTAAATGTATTTATCGATTAATTCACTCATTGCATAAAGGTCAAATCATGTCAATAATTTCAAGTTATACTAATCTTTGCGATCATTCTAACGCGCTCTTTGTTTTACCTAGTGATTAAGTAATTGTTTTTAAATTTCATATTTTAATTAGTAGGCCTACGTTTTCGATGCATCGCCAAAAGCGCAGTTAAAGCGCGTCGGACTATCATTCAAATGCTCCATGTTCGATTTCCAACGGCGTTCATCCTTTTCGTCAATTTGGGATCCATTGTTAGGTGCTCCAGCCGCCGAGATATGACTAAAAATTGTTGACAGCGGCGTTAGACCCCATTCTTAAATGATCAAATCGATACCTCGCATACATTGGTAATATCGGGGACTGTAAAAAAAGTAGAAAATAACCCAGAAACTACTTCAAAATTAATTGAATCCTAACTCAAAAGAATCTGTAATTGTCCTTGTGTTACCCTTTATAGAGACCTTTTTGGTCTGCTTAAAATATTACTCTTCAGGCAGAAGAATTATTCAAGTCTACTTGACCAATAATTTCATGTTCATGTTAATGCGTTCATGAGTAAAGTCTTATTGCGAAGGATGCAGAAAGTAAAATCCAAGGGGTGTCCTGCGGTTAGGATGACAAAACGGTGCAAGCTGTTTGCAAATTATACCCCGTTTTGCTCGCAGGTGCACCGTTTTGTCATCTTAAAAGCAGGACAGATATGTTTAGAGACAAATGACGTTTGAATTTCTGAGGCGTGGTGGAGATAAGGGGGTTGGGCAAGCGATCGGCTTTTTGATAATGTAAGATTATTAAAAAAGACGTGATCATAATTAAACCAAGATCAGCATATATATACTGACGTCAATAAAGATGCCTCAGTCATTATAGAAAGGGCAATTATTTACAGAAGTAACATTCCAAGTTAAAAAATTCTATCTTCAAAATAAAGACAAATTCGTTGCAGTCCGGCTCAGGCAAGAACCGTTAATGGATTAAGATTTGCAGATTATTTATTCATCTTCAAAGATTGGCGCCCCCGTTTTTGAGACAATAACAAGGTTGGCCATATCGACCAGGAATCAAAACACCAAGTCATTGAACCATAGGTATAGGCTTACTGGTTGTTTATCAGCCCTTTTCCACAACTTTGTCAAAGATTTGGAAATCAAATACTGACTACGTCAATGACGTTGTCCGATGCGGTTGCCTTTTCGCACAGACGTCACAAGCGGTCTACCTTGACCAAGTCTACCAGATTACATGTATCTGCTGCGAACGTTTACAAGACGCAGTACTCTAACAATTGTCTGACCTTACCCAGTTTAAAGTAAAAACGCTTTTCTAGATCCGACCCCATTTCAAGAGGTCAATATAACGATGCCAATAATCGGGATAATATACTAACACCTCTTACGTGAATCACTGTCGTATCAAATGCTAAAGACACATGAGCAAGTTTTGTATCGAAGCAACTTTAAAAGGCACACGTGGTGATCGAAAACATTGTGGCTGTTATACAAGTTTATGCATATGCCATAGAGAAAAGAAATTCCAAATTTTCACTGATTCTCTTATTCTTGACGTCGGTATTAAACGTGTTTCTTATTGCTATTTTCGACCCACTACATAGTGATGGAGCTATTTACAATGCACGACGGTCAGAAGTTCATACGGTGACTGACCGCATAAAGATTATACCCAACTCGTTTAAAATTAGACACAAACATACAGACATGTGGAAATTAAAGGAAGTAACCTTCCTTATTATTTGTGTATACCTTAGGTGAGTTTGAATATTATTCACACTATTATTTTGTTTGCATTCATTTCATGATGTGTTCAATAAAAAATTATAACAAAAATAGAAAATCTCATACGAGAAAAATGTGACTAACGATGTGACAAAAACCTTCAGCTGTTTTCTTTCACTCATTTGTTTCTTTTTTTCTATTCTTTTTACTAAACCCAGAAATGAAGCTTGTTGAAAAAGAAAATATGTTATAAAAAGAAATTTCTCGGCAAACCAATAAATGATATTAAAAAACGGAAGAATTCTATCGTTAGTTTATATACTGAGCAAAAATGAAAACTTGACACTCCAGAAACCTCCGCCAAAATTGATCGTATAAATTCGACAAAATTATCTTATGGCGGACAACAGATCACGTTTGCATTATTGAAGACCAGAAAATGTATCACTTTCGTTCTGTTTTGTCAAACAAAACCAATAAAATCGATCTACCCTAAAAAACTGCTTGCACAAAATCCACAAAAGAGGGCAATTTATTGAACTCGGCGGCGAAAATTTGGCACGAGTAATCAATTTTTACAATGCAGTGGTCTCATACCAAAAACAAGATCTCTCTACTTTTTCAAGAATGTTAATGTTGAAATCTCTCAGAAAAATACCTTATCTTCTTATACACGACCGTTTCAAAGAGACGTCGCTAGTTTCATTTTATAACTCATTTGTTCAGAAACCCTTCAAGTTTTTCTATGAATCGAAGCAACGCTTCCAATTGTTTTTCTTCGAAATACCTTACAAATGAAACGTTTCTCTCAAATTCAGTCTCATTTTGAAAAATACCACTTGTTCAAATTTTGGCCAGTTATGAATTTGAAGTTATCTTATCCTGATTTCCCACTAAATTCAAGTAAACTTGTGCATACGTTTGGGAGATTAACATATCAGTTATGCTGTACAAAGGCCAACTGTGTTTTCTGTTTTCGGAGGCTACACGTAGACGTTAAGAACATGGCTTGAAGTTTAATAGAATTTATGAGGTCACATCGATTCTATTTGAAATGAGCCTTTTCGCACTACATTTTTTTCAACAGAAAGGAACATTAGGAAATCAAAAGAGGAAAGTTGCCATTTTGGCTCAGTATATTTTTTCATTAGATTCAGTTTAACGGCAAGTAACAATTCTTTCTTTATTCAAATTAAGCAAATGAAAAAAAAAGGTCATATGTCATACGTTTTACTGTGTACCCAGAAAGCTCCGCCCATTTATGACGTCATTTGCCATCTTTAACGGGAATTTTAATGCTTTTGCCGTCATATAACCCAAGTTCCAAATGACGCACCTCTTTTCTATGCAATTCTTAATAAAACTACTTATTCATCAATTTTACATGTAATTTTACTATTTCATACCCAGAAAGGGTGTTAAAATTTATTCTCCGATTTGTGATCGTGTTACATGTATAATAGATATAATTTAATCTTTCCGCTGATGTGTCCATGAATAAAGTCTGGTGAGATTTTTATACAAAGCAAAATCCTCGGGCTCCGCCCTCCGATTTTACGTTTTCCATATAACTCTTCCTCCATCAGACTTTGTACATGGATACATTATTGCGCAAATGTACGGTCTGCTTTAGTGCGATTTATTATCAAAAGTAATTTCAAAATGGTTTTGCTATCGAGTAAAATGTCTTTGCCTTTTATTTAGACTTGCGGAATCCAGTATCTGTTCGGAACCCTACGCTTGTCAGTCAACATGTTACAGATCGACAACATACAAGAGTCTCTGTGGCGATCTCGAATGCTATAAATCCAAGTAAGTCATTGTTTACTAGACATTTGTAACCCCGCAAACAAATAAGAGCCATTTTGGGGGACTCCGAAGTTTGAAATATTAAACTACAGTTAAAAACATCGTGAAATTGGCATTCACCTCAATCAAATCCATTCTTAATCGTTCATTCACGCTCAAACGTATTGAAAAATATAGAATCAACAACGTCATTCATAATAAATTTGGATATAGGACAATCGCGATTTCACTGACATTATTCAATATTAAATTATATTGTAAGCATCTAATAGGTTTTTGGAGAAATGGGAAGCTATTTATAGAACATGTATGCTTATTTTATTAAAGGGAGGTAATCAATATCGCTAATTTTGTTCCGATATTGGATTAACTCCGATTAAATTCACCCAAAATTCGCTCCACAGACTCATTCAATTTCACTCCTAAACCATTCCATAATCATTCACCCTGTCAATTTCACGATGTTGTTAACTGTAAGATAGGACAATGTGAAAAGAAATACCCGTCTAAAAAGTTACCGGTGTGATGCCTGGAGCCTTTCATGTAATAATAAAATTGCTTTTGCATTTCTGTAAAATAAATCATCGTGTCATTTTCACGGCAAAGGAAATGGGTTTGATATTTCTAGGGTTTTTTTTTTGAATAGTTATTCCACTAGTGTAATAAAACATTCAAATATTTATTTCACTCACGACGTACATCTTATTATAGTCAAATTACTGTATAATTCAGACTTGAACCATATCTATGTGAAGACACTAGTATAATATAACATTCAAATATTTATTTCACTCACGACGTACGTCTTATAATAATAAAGTTACTGTATAATTTAGACTTGAACCATTTCTATGTGAAGACACTAGTATAACATTCAAATATTTATTTCACTCACGACGTACGTCTTATAATAATAAAATTACTGTATAATTCAGACTTGAACCATATCTATGTGACGACACTAGTATAATAAAACATTCAAATATTTATTTCACTCACGACGTACGTCTTATTTTAATCAAATTACTGTATAATTCAGACTTGAACCATATCTATGAAAAGACACGAGTATTATATAACATTCAAATATTTATTTCGCTCCAATTATGTCTTATTTTAATCAAATTACTGTATATTTCAGACTTGAACCATATCTATGTGAAGACACTTGTTACAGAAAAGTCTGTTGTCATGGCTATATAGGAACACAGTGTGATGTGCGTGAGTATTCTAGGTTTTCAGTTCTTTGGCGCTTTTGTAGCTATACAGTTACGTTATTGTGAAATTGACAAGCTTCATGATATTGGAATGAATTTGTATGAAACTGTATGAGGGAGAGGAGTGATTTTTTAATGATATTAAGGTAACTGCGGACACATAGAGGGCCATTTTAGTTCCAAATTTTAAATTGTCTGCAAATCATGCCTAATGCGATAAAACTATACTTTGAAGTACCCGCTTTCATATTTCGGTCATAAAAAGGAATTTCATAGCGTAGAGTTGACGTCATGACGTCATCAAGGGGTCGACCCCTTTTTTAGGGGCCAAAATCAGTTATTGTCCATTTTTTCGGAAATAATAAACCGATTTTCATCCCGAAAACGCCATTTGCTTCGTTTAAAGACGCCGGATCTTATGTTCTATTGATATGAGGATATAAGTGTATGAAATGCAATTAAGTGTAATGTATTAAATGTTAATGCCTTCTGCGTTGCTATTTTCGAGTACAGTCACTGGAAATATTGCCTTTTTTCTCGAAAATTTGTCCGGTGACCTATGCTGAAATTTAGATATGCTGCTGCCAAACCATTCCGCTGAAGATTTTTGAAATAAAAAACATGTGTCTTCAGGTTAGATTTTTTTGTAAAATTCGATTCCGCGAAGATAGCGCAAATCAGAGGATATTTCAACGTCGCGTCAAATGTTTACAAAAGCTGTCTTTTTAAATGGATAAAACTTAAGTGATTTTTTTTATTTCTTAAAATCGCATTCAGATTTAATACTTTTAAACTCTATATTTTACGATAAACCTAAATTTCAAATATTTTAGAATAAGTTATTGCACGGAGATTGGCGCCAAATAAGCATAGTGCAGATGGTTTTAGTGCGACGTCGAATCCGACGAAAATCGTTCTAACAACTTTACAAAATCGAATTTAATAAAAAATCTAACCCGAAGACATATCATTTTTATTTGATTAATGCAAAGCATATTCTTTTCGCTTCAAAATAAGAAAAAATCAACATAGGTCACCGGACGAAATTTTGAGAAATTTCTACTTATTTACAAAAAAAGAAATGAAAAAAAGGAACGTCAAATCTTTAAATTCGCGAAAAAGTTAGCATTTCGGGCCTATTTTTCTATTTGAATGTGCATAGAAATTAAACGTATAGCTCGGGCGTTTTCGGGCTTTCAAAATGAAACTTTTTTCGTGAAAATCGGCCGATTAATTCAGAAAATATTTGCAAATATTGATTTTGGCGGGTCGAAAAGGGGTTGGCCCCTTCATGACGTCACGACGTCAAATGAACGAGCTTCAGACCCTTTTCATTGCGCGTTCGCTAATTCTCGCACTAAAAATACAAATCTCAGAAAGTTTTGTGAGATTTTAAGAAAGTCGAAAATTCGACTATGTTATCTGTCCGCAGTTACCTTAAAAGGAGGTAATCCCATATCGCTAATTTTGTTAAATTTGTTTTGTCCCTGAATATGCGTACAGGATCTATATATAGCCTTATATCCTTCACCAACCAATCAAAACAGTTAAAGAATTCAATCAAATAAGTGAAATCGTTGATTTTTCTAGTAATTTCATTTTTGGTGTAGCTGTTGGCCAATTGTAATGATTCTGAGCGTTTTTCAATGGTTTGAGTGAGTGTTTAGAATGAAAGAATGGAGCGCTGAGTTACCGATTTAGAATGGCTTTGATCGAAATGAGAGTCGATTTCACGATATTATTTACTGTAATATTCTTGCAAAATACAGTCAGTTAATGTCCATTTGTTCACGAATTCACAGCTCACAAGAAAAAATCATTTTACACTTCATCCTAAAAAATGACAATTTATATGTTTGCTCAAGCTTTTGTATACAGTATAGTCTGGATTGAAAGAATATTTTACATCTAACAACATGTATAAGAGGCGTAAAGCAAGATTTGGTCATTCACTTGATATCTTGATCGAGTAACGTATTTTTTTTAAATGAAAAACGATAATTGTGACCCGTCACACGAAAAGAGACCATCTCGAAAGTCCGTGAAACAGATTGTTAAAAAAAAGATTGAACTATAAGAGGGCAATCTAAAAGCGGATTTTCGAAATTAGTACAGTTAACAACATCGTGAAATTGACAAGGTGAATAATATTAGTTGATTTTGGAATGAAATTGAATGAGTGTGTGGAGCGAGTTTTGAGTGAAATTAATCGGAGATAATCCATTATCGCCAATTTTGTTCAGGATGAAAAAATAAGCTATGATAATTACCTCCCCTTAATGAAATATGTATAAAAGTTCTATAAATCGCTCCCGATTTCTCCAAGAACCAATCAGACGCTTTAGATTTCATTTATGTCAGTGAAAAAGCGTTTTAGTTCTTTTTTATTCATTTGAATGAAGTTGGTAATCTTATCTTTTTAGTCATTTTGAGCGTTTTTTAATGGTTTGAGTGAGTGATTGGTATGAATGCATGGAGCGTTGAGTGAGCGATATAGAATGGTTGTGATTGAGATGAATGTCAATTTCATGAAGTAACTAACTGTACCCAGAAATGTAGAATAACCGTTCTAGACCAGAAAATCCGTTAATATCGTAAGGTTTCGACCCTGGTCAGTCTGCGCAAATGGCGCAGTCTGACCACGGCCGATACTTTTCGCACTTTCAAGATGGTCCCTTTTCGCGTGACGGGTCACATTAAATGTTTAAACAGGGAGGTTTCAAACTTTATCAAATTTATGTTCATTATTTCGTTTTCTTCTAGCTCTGTGTTTTGGAAATACGACCTGTGCAAACGGTGGTCAATGTGTGGAACCTGATAATTGTGTATGTGTCCCGGGATTCGTGGGCCCAACCTGTTCAGGTACAGTTCGTAATACCCTGAAATTGAAATTCATTTCAATCAGAACCATTCTGAATGGCTCACTCGATTCTCCATTCATTCACTCATTCATTCATTCATCCATTCAAAACACTTACTCAAACAATTCAAAAATGACTAAAAAAAGATAGGATAAACAATTATATTCAAATAAACTTTACTCAAATCATTCAAAAAAACGATTCATAATCAGTAATAAAACCAAGACCAACAACGACATTCAAAATAAAAATCGGTAGATAAATTCCACAATTTCACTTACTTTATGGAAATTTGTAAGCGTATGGTGGGTTCATGAAGACATAGAGAGCTATCCATAGAAAATGTATGCACATTTTATTAAAGGGAGGTAATAAATGTAGCTAGATTTGCTTATCCTGTACAAAAGAAGCGATATCAGGTTACTTTCCTTTAATATCACCAAAAAGTCACTGATCACACTCATTTAATTTCATTCCAAAATCATTCCAAAATCATTTCAGATAATTCACCTTGTCATTTTTTTTTCACGGTGTTGTTAAATGTATTATCAAGGGAAGAGTGATTTACTACACTGAAACGCACTCCTAAACGGCTATATGTTTTTTTTAATGATAAAGTGATATTTTCCTCGGTATCTGAAGTGGAAAGTAGTCAAATTGAATACAAATCATTTGGGGAGAAGCTTCAATTAACATCGACCAGAAAAAATGTGAAGAAGCAACGAATTTTAAGGGAATTCAAAGTACCCATGTAAATGAGGGTTCTTGTGTTTGACCGCTTTCAGTATACACCACGAAAGAAAATTCGAAAATGTTTTTCTTTAAGAACCAAATTCAACGACCTTTCATTTAGAAAATTAAATATAATTCATTAAATGACAAATATGTTGAAATATTGCAAATGCAAGGTGGCCGTTTAGAAATTCGTTTCAGTGTAGTATAGTTATTTCAAACATTCGATGCTCGTTTGTGCTTCATTAATCTGGACGCAAGGAGGACAGTGTCTCAACGTAAGGCTAATTTAAGAAGAAAATGAAAAGTACCTTTTTTTCATTATTTTACAACAACAAAACACTATGGTTCATTTGCTTAACAACAGTTTACAGGAAACCTCCGGGTTAACAATATAAACGTGACCCGTCACGCAAAAAAGGACCATCTGGGAACGCTGCAAATGAACATTTGAGAAAATGATTGAGTTCAGCATTGGTCAACCAGAGATCGCATTTCAAAAATTCTTTCAGTTGACGGTGGAATGAACATTCTAGATTCAGAAAATAAGCACATTGCGAAAAATTTCGATCCTAGTCAGTCTGCGCAAACCGCGCGGTCTGACAAGGGTCGACACTTTATGCACTACCCAGATGGCCCCTTTTCACGTGACGGGTCACATTAATAAAAAGTGAATCTAAGTAATGCAATGTTGTCTTCGTTCTATTTTACAGAAAGACCGCCAGTATGCAGTCAATTTCCAAACGTATTGAATGGACGGTTTAAGACACTTACTAGCCCTAGCGGGAGTACAAAATATATACTGGAATGTGCCACGGGTTACACAGAATATCCACCTACCGACACACATTATGAACTACAATGTGGAGACGACAAGAGATGGATACAAGACTTCCTAAATATTTCATGCAATATCATAGGTAGACTTTTCAATGAACAAGTTAATTCTTTTGAAATAGATTATATAAGGATTTTGTGGTGATATTGCCCAATGGAAACCTCAGTTAGACCTCAGCTACACACCGATAAAATGAAATGGGGAAAATAGCCCAACTGACTGATCAACGTTTAATGACCGTCTTAAAGTATGACTACAAACATCCACTCGGTTCCAAAAGAAAGTGTGCGATTTTAGAATTTGAACATCTCAGAAAATAAATCTCTTACCGCCACAAAACTTTGCATGTCAAACCTCGAGACGATTGGCCATCGATACCGTGTGTAATAAAACTCACGGCACTCAATGACTTTCTGCTAGAAAAGGACCTTTGATTTTGAGTGATTTGCTAGCCCATCCTACAGTTGATGAACAATAATTCTAGAATCGCATTCAGTTCAATTATTGTGTCCGACCTTGCTATAAATTTATACTATTTAACAACGTAGTTTGACCTATAATTTTAGTGGTTTGGCAAAACTAAACCCAGTGCGAAGAAAATACTCCATAAAATTAGAAACCTTGGTCCAATAGAAATGTTATGTATCCACTTGAGAGTCCTCTTTGAGTATCAATAGAAAATACAGAACGCCATTGTACTGTTTGTTCTGATGTTACTTGCTTCAAAGTAGAGATTTGTAACGTTAACGCAGATGTGACGTCTGTATGTAAATTTCTGTTTGGAAATGTTAGGGAGTCGTTAGTAAAACTCGAAACACCAATTGTATTAACCATATGTATGCAGTATACGCAGCTTTATCGAAATCGGATTGTATGCCTCGTTTCTAAACGGTCATATCTAAAATATGCAACTTCTTTTATAAGCAAAACTTCCCCCAATTTATGTCAAAACAAGGAAAATAACCAAGTTTAATATTTTATCAATGAGCGTATACTCTTTTGCATTCATGGTTTGGTAAGACTTTAATCGTGCTTTAAAGTCTAAAAACTAGCATGTCAAATGTTAACCAAAAAAAAAAAAAAAAAAAGCGAGCGAAACATCAACTACAAAAAAATATATTTACTACATTTTCACATTTCTTTTATTTTAATTTTCTTTATTTCTTAAAAGAATTTGCCGCCCTTATAAATGTGTCTGAAAACGACAATTCCAGTAATTTTATAAATGCATTAAGCAAATCTGGTTAGCATGCGCATAGTCTGACCAGAGTCTTCACTTTGTGCAAAATATGAAGGTGGCTAGAGTTTTAACTCCTCTTTATATGGTCACCGAAAAGGCTGTTTACATTTTGTGGCTTTAAAGTCAGCACGATATTTGTGCCTCGCGCATTCGTGATATTGTTGGAAACGTCACGCACAGGTTTATCTAACAATTTCAGATTGCGGTACTCCACCGAAAACTGTCAATAATGGTACATTTATACCAATAAACGGAACAGAATTTGGACATCAGGCGTTATTAGTTTGTGACAACCGTTTTGAATTAGAAGGGGATCAGCATTTTATACAGTGTTTAGATACAGGAACGTGGTCGCACACAAGTGCTGCATGTAAACGAGAGTTTGGTAGGTTTATTGGCTGGTTGATTTATTTACTTACACTTTGTTTTTAAAAAAAATTCAACTTTAAGCTGAAAAGCTGCAATGTGTCTTTTGATTTGCCAAATAACCTATTTACTTAGAGATATTTCTGTTGTTTATAGCAGTTATCGTTTTGTCTTTAATACAGGTAATAACATCGTAAAATTGACAAGCTGAATGATTTTGAAATGATTTCGGAATGATATTGAATGATTGAGAGGAGCGAATTTTCAGTGAAATTTAAGGGAGGTAATCCAATTTCATTAATTGTGTTCAGGATGAACAAAATTAGCGATATGTATTACCTCCCTTTAATAAAAAGTGAAAGAAAGTTCTATAAATAACTTCCTATTTCTTCAAGGACCAAACGGACACTTAAAATTTCTATTATGTCGGTTCTTGCTTTATTCATTTTGAACGTAGTTGTTGATATTATATTTTTCAGTCATTTTTAGCGTTTTTGAATGATTTGAGTTAGTGTTTGGAATGAATGAATGGAGCGTTGATAGAGCGATTTAGAATGGTTTTGATTGAGATGAATGTCAATTTCACGATGTAACTTACTGTAATTGACCTGGCACGAATAAGCCCTGTTAGTGGTATTAATTGAGTACTCAGCTACTGAAATAGAACGCTTTTGAGTTGGAAGACGCTCTATTTCACGATGGTAACAACGAAACTTTGTTTAAAAGTTTCCTGTGACGGGTTACATTTTTTTTTATTATTATTTTTAGACTGTGGCAAACCCTCTGAAGTTTTTGAGAACGGAACTTTTATCATTAACAATGGGACTAAACTAGGAGATACAGCATATATTCAGTGTCCTGAACAATTCAGGCTTGTTGGCAATGGTACTGATATCACGTGTATGGACAACATGAAGTGGTCTGAACCAGAAGCGTTTTGTGAAAGAGGTGAGTTGTCATATTTGAATGGGTATGATCTTGTGCGTGACATTACCAACAATTTTAAATGTGCGTAAGGTGCAAACATTGAACAGCATAGACAGACACATAGTATCTATACAAAGTAACCTGGTGGTCTACAGATACTTTAAGACATTATGTAGCTACTAAATGCATAGTGAGGACTCTGGTCAGACTGTGCGGATGCACAAGCTGGTCAAATTCTTTGCTTTGCGCAAAATTGGAATTGTTGGAAATCTCATGCACAGGCTCTTATAATATTCACTACGAATTGGAGGTCAACCCAATACCCAAATATAGTCTGTTTCAAAAATTTGTCAATACCCATAATTAAGTCGTAAATCCATTACTATACAATTATACATATTATATCTAATGCTTATTTCGAACGTCGATTATCGTGTAATAGCAATTAGAAAAATAAAACAAAGAAACATTTGCAAAATGCGTAATAGTTATAATAATATTTAAACTGATACTGAGTAATTAACAGGTTATTATTTTTTTAAAAAAATGATTGTCTATGCTATGCATATGCTGTTTCATTTTCTTCCACTGAGATACAAATTTCATCAATTCAACACGACCAATACATCAATAATCTCACACAAAATAACAGAAGTTCAAATTAGATAACCGCTCTTATAATCAGATCGCTGCTGTTAATTAAAATTCTATTGACCAATCAAAAACACCCGTTGATAAGGGCATAACAGTTGACCTCTGTCAGTTTTGACAATTTTGTTTTTAAAATGTAATTGGACAGTCCGCTTAAATGTTGTTCAACTATAAACATTGTTAAATCGACAAAATTAAATGATTTAGGAATCATTCTGGGGAAAAAATGAATTAGTTGTGATGCAAGGGAGGTAATATTATATCTCTAATTTTGCTACTTTAGAAAATGAAAATACTCACTTGCCTATGAAATCATTTGCGTCTTTTTGTCTTCGCGGACGCTTCCAAATCGAAACCGTCTTATTTAGACAACGAATGATATGTTTATTACATGAATATAGTTAACAATATCGTGGAACAGACACGGTGAACGATTTGAGATTTCCTCCCTCCCCCCCCCCCCCCACCCACACAATTAGAATGAAAGTGAGGGACGTGTTCCGAGTAAATTTCTCGGGAGGTTTACCAAATTCGATAATTGCGTCCAACTTTAGGAACTTAGCTATATATTTTTACCTCCATTTATCAAAATCTATGTTCTTTTGTGTTTGAGTGTCTAAACGAGCACTTTAAAACCTACACCAGAAAATAAAGTCTTTGAAATATCTTATCCATTTTGATAAAATGGTAGGTTAATTTGAACGATTTCGAAATAATTTTTTTTCATGAAATTTGGGAGTTTTTTTAATGGTTTGAATGAGTGTTAAGAATGAATAATGGAGCGCTGGACGATCAATTAGATAGGTAAAATCGAGATGAATGTCAATTTCACAATCTAACTTTTTGTATGATTTTTTATTTACAGCCTGTATGGATGGATGGATTGTTTTCGAAACAAGTTGCTACCTTTTTGGTACAGAGGGTTTAAGTTATTCAGATGCACGGGTAACGTTTGTTTTCCAATTTTAGATTATTCGGATGCACGGGTAACGGCTTTTTTTTTTTTTTTTTTTTTTTTTTTTTTTACTTTTACGTCATATAGTCGCGCGGGTAACGTTTGTTTTCCGATTTTTAAGTTACACAGATGCACGGGTAACGTTGGTTTTTCGATTTTTGACAAGCTGAAAGATATCGAAATGAAAGCGAACGAGCGTGTTTTGATAAAAATTGAAGGGAGGTAATCCAATATCGCTAACAAAATTAGCGATCTTTAATACCTCCCAAAAATAAAATATGTATGCAAGTTCTATAGATAGCTTTATATGCCTTTACGAACGTATTAAACGCTTAGAAAATTCATTCAATTAAATTAGTGATATTGTATATCTTTTTGCAGCGATTTTCAATTCGAGTGTAGTTGTTTACCGTATCTTTTTTTAATAATTTCGATCGTTTTAGAATGGTTTTGATTTAAATGAGAGTCACGACGTTATTAACTGTTTATAGCTTACTTATTCAAATTTGAACCAAGTTCTAGTTTTGAAGTATATGACTCTTGTTATTTAAAAGTGCAAATATTAAGAGACAAGCAGATCAGGCATAGATTCGAAAATGATACACCCGTATTCATACAATTCAATGTTTTTCTATGTAAACACCGAGATTTGTCAGTGCGACAGCATTTAAAGACTATAAAATCAACTCATTAGACAGCACATAACTTAGAACTACTTAAATCTTCTGCAACTATGAAAACTGCTCTATGTTGCTATTCAAGCTGCTGAATGAAATTGGTGGAAAAGGAGAAACAAATGAAAAAAAATGCTTAGTGAATAACATCATGAAATTGAGAACGCAATGATTTCTGAATGTTTATAATACTCAAATCTCTAATCTTCTGGATTATGATTGTGAAATAACTGATACAATTTCATTTTCGCATTTTTCCATAAATAAAGACTTGTGGGAGAGGGCGGAGTTATATGCAGTATAACTCATTTTTCCATGAACACATAAACGCTGGTACAACGTTCACACCTAAGGAATTTTCTCACGATTCCTTACGGGTTGCATTTTTTTTGCAACTCGTAGTCATTCGCAAGCATCCACAAGTAACCGTAAAAATCTCGCCCAAGTCCGTTAACTTCTCTTTCCAATTTGTTGATATTCGCGAAGGCAGACAAAAACTCTTTTGACATAATTTTTTCGTAAGCAAGACTTACTTTAATACGGTTTAGTACGATTACTATGAGATTTGTTAACGAAATCTTACGAGTGACTTAGGACTACCTCCGATTTGGTAAGTAGAGAGAGGGTCAAGACTTGCGTGGTCGATTTTACGTATCCTTCTGAATTTTCTTAAACATGCTGCAGGAAAAGATTTTTTCATGCTACCTGAAGTTTTCTTTTCCTGTTTCGACGGGTATTTTTGATATCATGCAGATGAGATTTTTGACGTGCTAGAGGGAAATTCTTTTATTCTCCTTTTATTACTGGTAAAATTTTATCATTTTGCGACAGACAGATTTTTTTATCAGCCTAACTTTTCATCATGCTGTAAGAACGTTTTTCATCATGCTGCGGGAAAATTTTTCACCAAACTCCAAGGAAATTTGTTATCATGCTTTGTTTAAATTTTTCCAGAATGCTGATGTAAAAATTCGTCATGCTTCGAAAAAATTTCAAATCATTGTGCGGATTTTTTTTATTAAGTCGAAGAATATTATTTTCATGCTTCCAAGAAAACGTTCTGTTACGCTGACGGGAATGTTTTTATCATGCTGCAGGAAATTGTTTAAATCAAGATGCAGGGATTCTTTTTAATTCATTATGCTTCAGAGATTTTCTTTAATCTTACTGAGGGGGGAAATCTTAATTATGCTGCGAGGGAATCATTTTAATACGCCTATTTTTGTTAAGATGCTGTGGATAATTTTTATTTCAAAAATTCTACAAGGAAAATTTTCATTTGTGCACAGGGAATTTTTTCCCAAGCTGAAGAGAACATTTACCATCATGCTGACGGTCATTTTCATCATGATGACAACTTTGCAATTATGCTGCGGGGAAAAACCTTTTTCATGCTCAGGGAATATTTTCTAATCATGCTTAACAATTTTTACTATGCTACGGGGAAATTTATTATCATTGATAATCGTTGACCTATGTAAGATAGCAGCTGGAAGCTAGGAAAGAATGGGTTGTTCTGGTGAGAGAAATACCAGGAATCCATTGTTATGTGCAGCAGTCGCAGCGATATAACTGAAAAAATGTTGCGGCGTAAAACTCCATTAAAATCAATTAATCATTTAATTAATCTATCTGATTCTTTTTTAACTTTGCTGACGGGAAAATCAAACTTTGAGATATTTTCTTTTAAAGCTGCACAGAACTATTTCATCAAGATTATTGGAATGCTTTATTTTCGTGTTGCAGTAATTTTTGTGGTCAAGCAACCGGAAACCTTTTATCATAATGCAGTTTTTTTTATCATATTACAGGGGAATGCTATGTGGTGCTCCGGGGAAGAAAATTGTTATGATGCATTAAAATTTATTTGGAGATGCAGGGAATATTTGTAATCAGGCTGCAGGGAATATATTTCATCATGCTGCAGGGAAAAATGTTTTTTCTTGCTACTGGGGAGTTTTGTCATGATATAGAGAAAATATTTCATCATGTTGCATGGAAAAATTCTTTTATGAGACCGCAGGGAATTTTTCAATCATGCTGCTGGGGAAATGTTTAATGTAATCATGACGGGAGGACGAATTTGATAAGGCCGCAGGAAAGTTGTTTTAATCTTGCTGCAGGGAAAAATTATCGTATTACTGCATGTAATGTTTATCATGCTGTGGAAATTGTTTTATCATGTCGAAAGGAATGTTTTTTATCATACTGCGGGGAGAAAGTTCATTCTCCTGGGAATTTTTGTTATCACGACGGAGAGAACATTTTTCGTCATGTTGCATGGAAAATATTTTTTATCAGATCGCCGGGATTTTGCAATCATGCTGCGGGAGAAATGTTTAATGTTATCATGACGGATGAACGATTCAACTAAGGCCGTAGGAAAGGGTTTTTTTTAATCCTACTGCGGGGAAGATAATTGTCATGCTGCAGGTAATGTTTATCATACTGTGGGAATTGTTTTATCATGTTTCAGGGATGTTTTTATCATGCTTTGAGATCTTTTTCATCTCACTGCTGGGTATGTTTCTTGTCATCTTGCAGTGACAAAGTTTATTATGATGCGAAATTTTCCCTGGATTTTTTTTCTTTATCAATCTGTATAATAATTTGTCATCATACTGACAGGAAGTTTGTTTTATCATTCTCTGGGTATGGTTTTCTTTAAAAGCTGCAGGGAAATAATTTGATCATGCGTCGCAGAATGTATTTCTTCATGCCGCAAGGATTTTTTAACCATGCGGCAGGGCATTTTAGAAGTCATGCTACTGAAAAACTTTTTTCTCAATGCCGGATTTTTTTACCATGCTGCGGTATTTTTTTCCTGTCGGTTGTAATATTTTAAACATGTTTCGGGGGAAAAAACATCATGTTGTATTGATTGTTTTAAATGAGACCTTCTTCTTGATGCGGATAACTTTTTAAGGGTCCATTTTAGATAACGCCGCGTTGAAAGATTTCTCTTTTGTTGCGTTGACTTTTTTTCATGCTGCAATATGCTGCAGGGGAAATTATTTATCAGGCTGTTAGAAAAAAGTCATGACGGGAGAGTTTTTTTTATCTTGCTGCGGAGAAATCATTTTAATGTTGGAGTTACAATTTTTATACCATGCCTTTAGGAAAACTATCTGTTAAGTTGGTCGTAATTCTTTAAAATCATGCTGCATGGAAATTTCCATCATGCTGCGGGGGAAGAAATTATATTGTCGGGAGAATGCTGTGGAAATTGTTTTATCATGTCGAAGGGAATGTTTTTTATCATACTGCGGGGAGAAAGTTCATGCTCCTGGGAATTTTTGTTATCACGATGGAGAGAACATTTTTCGTCATGTTGCATGGAAAATATTTTTTATCAGACCGCCGGGATTTTGTAATCAAGCTGCGGGAGAAATGTTAAATGTAATCATGACAGGTGAACGATTCACTTAAGGCCGCAGGAAAGGTTTTTTTAATCCTGCTGCGGGGAGGATATTTGTCATGCTGCGGGTAATGTTTATCATACTGTGGGAATTGTTTTCTCATGTTTCAGGGATTTTTTTTTTATCAGGCTTTGAGATCTTTTTCATCATACTGCTGGGTATGTTTCTTGTCATCTTGCAGTGACAAAGTTCATTATGATGCGAAATTTTCCCTGGATTTTCTTTATCAATCTGTATAATAATTTGTCATCATACTGAAAGGAAAATTGTTTTATCATTCTCTGGGTATGGTTTTCTTTAAAAGCTGCAGGGAAATAATTTGATCATGCGTCGTAGAATGTATTTCTTCATGCCGCAAGGATTTTTTAACCATGCGGCAGGGCATTTTAGAAGTCATGCTACTGGAAAACTTTTTTCTCAATGCCGGATTTTTTTACCATGCTGCGGTTTTTTTCCTGTCGGTTGTAATATCTTAAACATGTTTCGGAGGGAAAAAAATCATCATGTTGTATTGATTGTTTCAAATGAGACCTTCTTCTTGATGCGGATAACTTTTTTAACCCGTTCCTGTTTTACAAAGTTTTGGACCTGTCAAAATTCAAAGGTTTTGCAGACGAAAATTAAAAGTGGATTTAATTTGAAAAATAACCATTCAGTAGGGTAGAAAATAGTGTGGAAAAAGAAGAAATTGCTTGTCAGAAGCAATTTCTTCTTTTTTCACAATGTTTTCTCAATTATTAAATAACAGGCACGTAAAAAGCAAGGATTAAACAGCAAAGGGTTAAGGGTGCATTTTAGATAATGCCACGTTGAAAGTTTTCTAGTAGGGTATTTTTATTTACAAGCCGCAGGGAGGTTTTAAATCATGCTTCGGGTAAAACTTCTACTCTCAACGTAATTGTTTTATCATGCTTTGGGGACTTTTGTTATTATGTTGCAGGAATTTAAAATCATGCTTGGGGGATTTTTTTCAATTTTACTGCTGGCATTATTTTTTAACATCTTGTATCGTTTAATAATCTTTCTGTGGGGACAATTTTCTTTCAAAGCTAGGGAAAATTATTCTTTCTTGCTTCGGTTGTTATTTTTTCACGCTGCAGGGAATATTTTTTAGTCAAGCCACTGCAAAACTTTTTTCATGCTGCAGGATTTTTTTTTATCTTACCGCGGCTACATGTATTTTTTTTTTCTTTTTTTTTTGTTCTTTTTTTTCTTTTTTGTTGTTGTTGTTTTTGTTTTTGTTTTTTGTTTGTTTTTTTGTTTTTGTTTTTTGTTGTTTTTTTTTTTTTTTTTTTCATGTTGGGTGTGACTAGACAATTTTTTATAATGTTGCATGAATTCCAGACCGCAGTAAAATTGTCTATATTTACTCACACAAGGTGTTTTTTGCTTTTTTTCTTAAGCGGATAACTTTATTTTCCTGGTGCAGTAAAAAACTTAGAAAATGCTTCGTGGAAAATTATCTGTTATGCTACTTGGAATTGTTTTAATCATGCTGCAGGGAAATTTTTTATCATGCTGCGGGGGGAAAAGATTGTAATGATGGGAGACATTTTCATGTTGCAGGGAATATTTTTATCAGGCCAGAATTAAGATATTTCAGCCGTCATTTAAAAACATAAAGTTATTCATATAGGGATACGATGGTTTCACGTCAGGGACTTCAAACGAGTAGCGTTGGCGACGTCGAATGTTTTCATTCACAGTTTTGAGGGCAAACGCCATTTTAACTGGCGTCTTCGAGTTTTTCCAAGGTTTTCCCGTGATTTTTCAAAAATAGTTCGTCTATGTTCATCCGAGGTTGACCGTGAGATTGGTCGAGTGGTGTTCCGAATGAGCCCTGGATTCAAAATATTAAAATATCATTTTTCTGGATGTAAAATTAACAAATTAGTAATGATATTTACGTTAGGAGAATTGTTCGTCATTTAGCACTTTGGTCGTATGACGTTAAAAGAATCAACGTTCCCGATAAAAACTACGAATGGCGTCACAATTTGGCGAAGCTATCTGAGTTCACAGTAAAACACATGACATATGAATTTTATTGCGAATTAAGTACGAGGGGTGTTCCAGAAGTTCGTGGACTGACGTCATATCTCAAAAACTGTTGCGAGTATGAAATCTTAAATTATATCATCTTATAGGGTTATCTTTGCTTTAATCACACACCAAATATGATACATGAACGTCGAATACAAATCTTTTTTTTTTTTTTTTTTGTGGCGACTAAAGACATATACCGTGTGCCGAGCGGCGCACACCTCGGGCCTCAAACGTACGATGTTGACGTCGGGATATTCAAAACACAACCCGTAATTCAAACTTTTTTCAATAAAATCACCCCAAAACTTAAATATAACTATTAACAAATGATATATGTGCCATGACATCGTGAATACCCAGATTAAATTGCTATAACCAGCTTACGACAGGCGTCCAAATACCCTTACATTTTGTCTAATAATTCGATTACAGTTTTTATAAACAGTTGAAAGTCGTCCTTTATTCACCGTAAATTAAATGTTTTCTAAAATTCGAATCTTCGATCTGAATTGTTCTTTATGTTTTGTTATGGAAATATCTCTGAAGAAATGCTAGCTAGCTGTCAATGCTAATGCTTTTGATCCTCTGCTAACATCTAGAATCAATTTCTATTAGTCGGAAAATGCAACTCGACGTTGTTCTGGTAGCTTCAGTCAACTACCACCATCGTCAGTCAGGGCACTTTATGTGAGAAATAAAAGTGATTCAACCGATAAGGTTCTCCGGAAATACCATTGTATCAGTATTGATAATACTGAGCGGCATTCTGAGAAATTTATATGACAGGAAGGTCGTATTTTTAGTGTTAAAGTAACAGAACGTATCGACGTTAAGTATGAAATTAGCCCGTACTCCGCTCGACATTATGGATGTCTCTAAAGCAACGCCTGGTGGGCGTGTTATATAAATTAATGGGATAAAGATATTGTACATTAACTCCTTAATGTTTAAAATTCATTATGTGCAAATATCATTGTTTCTGTCGAACCGCTTTCGAGATATTTAGAAAGTCGACGAATTTTTGGAACACCCCTCGAACTACGTAATCCTTCTTATTTCATATATGCATTTTACGCCATCGTGTTTATGTAAAGCAAAATTAAATTAATTAACAATACGTTCCTTGTTGTTTTTCAGACCTTTTGCTTCCAGTTAAATTCAACCTTAGTTCAAATAGACAGTACAAAAGAAAACGATTTTCTGAAATCAAGGATGATTAAACTTGAAAAAGAACACGTACACATAGAAGCAGGTAAGTTTCAACTGATGGGTTAATGTTCCCGACCCCTTTAACTCCTTTGCGTCATTCATTTGCAATAAATATATGGTCACAGACACCAAACCAAATGAGCCAGTGCTTTGCGCATATTTGAAATTGTTGGAAATGACATGCACTGGCTCAAATAGAATTGAAAATTGACGATGTAGAAGTCGTAAGTATACCTTGTAATTTCGATACTTAAGCCGTCAATTACTTTTGTTTGTTCGTTTGTTTGTTTGTTTGTTTGTCAACAAGAATCTCTGTATAATTTATGATTGATTGGCAGCAGCAATCTGATTACTGATACAGTTAAAACAATGTGAAATTGACTCACATTCCGATCAAAGCTATTCTAAATCGTTCACACAGCGATCCAATCTTTCATTCCAAACACTCGTTCAAACCTTTCAAATCGCTCCAAAAATCACTTAAAGATGACATCAACAACTCTATTCAAAATAAAATACAGTTTACAAAAACGCAATTTCACTGACACATTTGCACTTGAATTGATAAGAAGCTATATATTGAACTTTAATGTACAATTTATTAAAGGGAGACAATTATTGTCGCTAATTTTGTTCATCAATTTTACCTTCACTCATAACTCACTATCCCATTCATTCAATATTTCATTCCTGAAAACATTCACATTGTTAATTTCACGATGTTCTTAAATGTACCATTCGCAACTAAAGACATCAATTATCAATCAAATTTGTGGCCTGTCAGGTGAAACACGACCATCTGGATAGTTCATCTAGTTCGACCCGTTTCGGAACACAAACCTTTGCACCCTTTGCTGATTTTCTGAAATTTAGGGTGATCATTCTAACCTTACTATATTAGAATTTGGTAAGCAAAACAAATTTAATCTCTTTTGTGACTCACTGGTCAATCATGACTTATGTCACAAAAAATTAAATCCTAGTAAGGTAGAATAATCAACGTATCCGAAGCGTTTAAATCGACCTTTGTTCTACCCTGTAGGCATTTCAACGACGAGGGTAGAAATAGTAACATCCTGGCATTCACCTAGATCAAAACCAATTTAAATCGCTGAATAAGCGTTTAAAACACTCACTAAAATCACTCAAAAACGATCGAAAACCGTTCAGAAATACCCGTTCAGATAAATCGACAATTCATTCAAACCGATACAATTAGTCAAGGGTTTCATAGCCCGGTGTGGAATTTAAGACGACTGGCATGTCCGCAAAAATAACATGATCAAAAAAGTTGGGATATTTTATTTTATTCTAGGTAATAAACTTTTGTTATTTCCGTACATTTGGTCAAAATTTGAATTTTAAATGTTGGTTTTCAATTTCATTCAAAACTCGCTCCTCCTACTCATTCACTTTCATTCCGAAATCATTCCACCATAATTCACCTGGACAATTTTACGATCTTTAACTGTATCACAGATTTGATTTTTCAGGCTATTGGAATGACCTGTATCAATCTACAACGAACGGTAATGAAATTTGGAGAGAAACAAACACACCCCTTGATCCAAACGGTAAGGCGAGGTTACTTTTCATACCTTATTGCGCTGCATGTAAATCTCGTTTCAATGAATTTCTTTCTTTTTTTTATTAGTTCATCCAGTTTATCAATAGACAAGTAGAATACTGGCAGTATATTCCAAGGCATGGCACAGATCTGTTCAGGTTTATCTTCGTCTGTACTATCTAGCAACGATTTGTTAAGTAGTAGGAATATGCCGTTATCAGCAGGAAAATGCTTAAAAAGAGTATTCCAATTGGCGTAATTATTTAATTTTAGTTCCCTGTATGTTATCATCGCTTTTTAGAAATGTTTTCACGAATGGTTTTGATGATTCGAGTAAACTCAATAAAGAGATTATACCTACATGCAGTATGTGCATTTATAATATGACCTACGTCGAGGGAGTGAAATTATCCCGTACAATAATTTGATATATCACGGGTGTTATAATACTAAGGGAATAACTATGCAAATGAGCTAATCTGATATCAACTTCATATTTTCGTTGAAAAAATGACATTTTGACGTATTGATCTGAATTCTTTTCGAAAAAAAAAGCGTTATATGTTTCACAGAAAAAAATCTTGAACCGATAAATATCGTAATTTCCTCGTTTTATTTCACAATTTCGCGTCATAACATAGATATAATATCAAATATGTGCTAATACAATACCGAATCTATTAAAACCGTCATCTAAAACAGATAAAAACTCGACAGAGCCTCGTTTTATCTGTTTAAAGATGACTCGGTATTCGGTATTCAATGACTGCTCATTAAATATCTTCTATTTACACAATATACATTTTTATTAAAAATAAATAAGGAAATGAGGATGCTAACCATCTCTCCTTTCAGTTACTGATTGGGGTAAAGGACAGCCGGATGATGGTAACGGAAAGCAATCGTGTACGACATTTTTACGACAAAGACATTTTCAATGGTCGGATATAGAATGTGAAGCAGATAGGGGTGACATTGTGATTCATAAGAGTAGGTTTTCGGCAGCGCTATGTGAAGGAAAACAGATAGTGTGAAGGCGTCAATTGATTTAATTCTACCGCACATCCTGTTATTTCTAAGGACCTCTGAAAAGAAAGAAGAAGAACACATGATAAGAACAGAAAAAAATCTTTTTAATACTTCTCGAATTGTTTTCTACGTTATTAATTAAAAAATACATATTAAAATGGCCATTTACGAATTTCTTCAAAAAGCTCTTGCAGTTTGGAGCAGTCGAAAATGCCTTAGAATGTATAGAATATTATAAAATAAATCTTGCGTGTTAAGCACTCGATCCAATGTTTTTTTTTTACAATCCATAAACAAAAGGAGTGGCATTTATTAAGCCCCCTGATACCCTATGCTAAAATGGGGTTGCCCTATCTAAACTGTTTTGCTCATAAACGCATATATTCAGCATATATCCGTGATGTCCCTAACATTTTGGTAGGTTTAAACATTTCGTGTTTTACATTTATGGCTAAACTTCATTTAAATTGGAGTTACTAAAGGATAACAATACTGCAGATTTATCAGATGTATTTTAAAAGCAGATTGAACCCAGGTGAAATAAGGCATATTTTCCTTAATCACATACACACAAACGCACACACACGCGCGCGACCGCGCACACACACACACACAGAGTCACGCACTGAGTCACACACAACTTCACATACACAAACATATTCAAGCTGTAATAATACGTGTAAGTCGCCTACCCATGAAAATGTTTGATTCCAAATGGCGGAAAAATAATGGAGGTCAACAGGCATCTCGATATGATTGATTGTTTTGCTAGGACAATCGATTGTTTGATTCGCAGTAGTGATATGTTAATAAAGGTGGTAATCGGGCGTTTTTATCATTTACAAGGGTTGTCCCAATTAATCGTAACGGTTAATAAAACAAAAATTACGACATTGATTTATCTCGTTTTTTCACATATTGATCCGTTGCCATAATACATATTTCACGAAATTACAAGGTGAACAATTATCTTACACAAAAAATACAAAGAAATTAACAAGTGCATGTGCCGAACTGCGTCACACAACGTCTCGCACAACGTTCAAAATACTCCCAAGCATGTTCTACACATTTCTTGTGACGATCTATCAATCTCTTAAAAACATCGTTAAACTACGTTTCATCTTATGTTTTATTAAATGTAGTAAGAACATTTCTGATTTCCTCTCTGTCTTCGTATTTTTGACATATCATATAGGCTTTCAGTGTTGGAAAATACGCAAAAACCAGGGGCGCCAAATCCGGCGAATACGGGGCATGTTTCAATCGTTCAAAATCGATGAGACCGATTTCGAATTTTGACATTTCAGTCGTGTGGGCGGCGACGTTGTCTTGATGAAAAAAGATATTTTCTAAATTCCCGGCGAGAGCTAGCCTTCTCTTTCTAATGGCATGTTATAGGTCACGCCGAAGCACCTGAAAAGAACAAAAAACCCGGACCTGGCCGATAAAAACGACGTGTATCGGCTGATTATTATTAATATTATTATTGTTATTATTGTTGTTATTGATGTTGTTTTTGCTGTTATTATTTTGTCATGTTATTCTCAAACTCAACCAACCTTTGACAGTCTGTCCAGCAGGTCCATGTCCACAAGTATCACTCCACGACAGTCCATAAACACGACACACATCACCTTCCCTATTGACCTTCCAGTCTTAGCTTTTTTCGTTGGAGTGCTCTCGTTGTGTTTCAACACTATCGACTGCTGTTTACTTTCTGGCCATAATAATGTACCCATGTCTCGTCGGTCGAAATGATGCACAAGAGGAACTCGCTTTACCGCTTGTAAAAACTTTCTCAGAAATGCCTTTAATAAATCAACCCAAATCGCCTTTTCATCTGTCGATAATGGTCTCGGAACCCATCTAGCAGACACTCGTGACATAATCAGGTCTTGCTTTAAAATGCGATGGACTTTCGATTTCCCTTAGCCTGCTTTCTCCGCCTCCTCCGTTACTGTTCTACGTCGATCACAATCAATCACGTCACTAACCTCTTTGACGTCGGCCTCTCTTCACCTCTTCGGTCTTCCCCGTGTTGCATTCAAATTGTACCAATGAAAATTTCCTATTCCACTTGTATACAAATTCCCTGGTCACGATTCTATGTCGCTCTACAATTTTCATTTTCTTAAAGTATCCATTGGCGTCACACCGCTCTCAACACAAAAAACGTTCGACTATACGGTGCGTCACCAGTTCACCAAACGTCGCCTTTTTACGTTGCCAGGTTTTTTTAGTAAACGAATTCCAGTAAACAAGCCTTGTTGACAAACAAATTTCGTCAGAATTTTGAAATTTGGCACAACAACGTCACGTTATTTTCCTTACAAAACTACGTCAATAACATGTGCCGCGCAAGCATAATGCGCAACCATACAGTTGCTAGAAATAAATTAAAATAAGATTTAATTTACAAAAAATGCATGCAGATGAATTCAAAAATAGACAAACAATATTCACAAAAAAAAAATCAAATATGTTAGATGTTTATAAGACAAGCAATTCAATGTGTCTACGATTAATTGGAACAACCCTCGTATTTTACCTGGTTTCGTTCACATGACGCTTGTCGATGATAAGATAAACAAAACATGTCAAATTAGATATACTCATTTAAACAATGTGATATACTAACATTTTAGTGTGGAAGTGACTTAATACATTATTTTCCCCAATGGCGTGTTCTAGTGAAGGAGCCTTGTCATCCGACGAGGCACCGCAATCTATCATCATGTTACTATGTGATCCATGTGAAGAAGATGGAAACAATTTCAATGCAGAAGGATATTGTGTTAATTGCGGGGATCATTTGTGCAAAACATGTTTCGAACATCATTGTACACCAAGAAAGTATAAAAAACACAAACTGCTAGCCAAACACCAGATGCCACAAACTAAGTCAGACAAAATATACAAGGACGAATGTACTGAACTGTGCGAGATCCATGCTGGAAAAATTCTAGAGTGTTTCTGTGAAGAACATAAGCAACTAGTGTGTAATCTTTGCATCATAACAGATCACAAGGGTTGTAACGTTAAATATATACCAGAATTAAGTCAAGATTTATTTGAAAGTCAAAAATTTAAAGAATTAGAAATTGAATTAAATGAACTTAAGGACAAAATAAACAGTATTGACATTTTGGCCCGCGAAAACCTTAGAATCAATGATGAACATGCTGAAAGATCTTGTGAAAGAATAAGAATGTTTTGTCAAGAGATAAACACCTTCTTTAATGCGCTACGAAATGATGCTCTCAAAGAGGTATCCACTATTCAGAAAGATAATAAAGATAACGTTATGCAACAACTAGAAAATTGCAAACAACTTGGACAAGAAATTAATGAAATAGAGAATGAAATAAAAACAAAAAGAGATAGAAATCAGAAGTGCGGTCTGTTTTCAATCATGAATATTTTGAAAAAGAAGATGGATGGATATTCAACTGATTTTGCAAGACTTAAGGAGACAATTTCAATTAATGAAAGTGCCTTTTATCCATCACAGGAGCTCAAGAACATGATGAATGATAATTCGAAAAAAATAGGATCGTTTGAAGCCTTTTGTTCTGTTATTTCCTCAAAGAGAGACCAAGACATTTAAACATGTGAAATTGATCATATTGCTGTTTTATCAAATGATAGGTTAATTGCAGCTGATTGTAGCAATTCGTGTATCAAATTAATCGATACAAGTGCTGGAAAAGTATTGAAATCAAAACACATACCGAATATTCTACTCGGAATGACAGCTATTTCTAGTCAAGAGATTGCCCTACTGAAGTCGTTGGATATTGATATTTATTCTGTTACTGGAGAAATATCCCTTCTAAATTCAATTAAGAACACCGGACTAAGACCTTCGGTTTTAGCTTTTGCCACCAACTGGTTTATAGGCTTTACATCGTCCTCTCCTCCGTCAATCCGTATTCTGGACATAGACGGTACAGAAATTAAAACATTGCCTTCAGAAATAAACGACGGTGCTATATTTAAAGACCCACATTATATTGATGTCACTACAAACAAATCATTGATATACGTGTCAGACTGTGGTATGAAAACTGTGACTTGTCTCAGATTTACTGGCGAAGCGTTGGCACGATTCAACCCAAGCTATGAATGGAAACCAGGGAATCTTACTGTATCTCGTGATGGAACCGTCTATGTATATGACTGCATCAATAGTAATATCATTATTCTAACATTTGATTTACAAGAAAATGGTGTAATAAATGGGAAAAGATATGGTCTTTCGAATCCAAAAGGGATTGCATATTGTGAGACAGAAAATAAACTGTATGTTGGAAATTATTCTGGGAATGGAATATCAGTATTTAAGATAGACACAAAGGCGAAATCACATAATCGCACGAGTCTTGTATCTGTTCGAAAGGCAAATGTGCGTTTTCCAAGAAGACTAGGAAGAATTAGGACCAACTAAACCTATTCAAAAATATGAAACCAATGTAAAACGGGCTACATAGCCAACTTTTCGGCTATCTAAACTCCATGGATCATAGATCAAAGATTAGATTAGATAGCTCATCATGCTATATCTTGCAGGGATAACAAGGTACGTCATTTACCTAGGCTGTTGACTTGTTGTCAGTTGAGCAAAGTTGAGCAAAGTTTTGCGACAAACTCGCATAAAAACATTGCAAATATAATAAAAATTAAATGTTTGTTAACCTCGTCTAGTGAATGGTTTCAATGTTCTACTGAATAATGCGGATAGTCAAGCGACATCGTTAAAGCTGGCACGTTCGCACATTTTTCTTAAAGACCGGGTACAGTTAAGAGCATCGTAAAATTGACAAGATTATTGATTTTGGAATGATTTTGGAATACAATGGAATGAGTGTGTGGAGCAAGTTTTGAATGATATCAAAGGGAGGTAATCCACTATTGCTTATTTTGTTCAAGTATAATTAGCGATAGGTATTACCTCCCGTTAAAAATGCAAACAAATTATATAAATAGCGCCACGTTCAGAAACGCTCCATGATAACTTAGAAAGATAGAATCAGCTTTATTCAAAATAAAAATCGAAAGTAAAATCCACGATTACGCCGACATTTTTGAAAATATAAGGGTCTGATCGGTTCTTGAAGAAATAGGAAGCTATGTATAAAACGTGAATGCATATTTTATTAAAAGGAGATAAAAAAGATTGCTAATTTTGTTCATACTGAACAAAATAAGCAAGATCGGATTAGCCCCCTTTAAATTAAATTAAAAGCCAACTCTTCGCACGTACTCCAATTCATTCCAAAATTATTCAGCCTGTCAATTTTAAGATGTTCATAACTGTAACACTGACATACAAGCTAGTTACTTTGCATTCAAAACGAAGGAATGCAAGCGAAATTATGTGTCCGATAACATTTTTGATGACGTACACAGTTATCCGCCATAAATATTCGTAAAAACAACATGGCGAACAGTCCCGTAATGACGTTGGTGAAAACAAATGTCCTGTTTACAAATTGCTGGGTCAGCTGTGGCCCAGATTTATGACACTACGTCAGCAATGACATGGGGTCATTACGTAGAGTTGATAGATGACGTCATCTGTCGGCTGTAAATATTCTAAAGGGAGCTGTGTTTACAAATGGGTCGAAAAGGAAAAGAGCTGTCAGTTGAACAGAAAAGTAGGATCGCGGCGCTTTTTGACGCAGGATATAAGAAAATAGAAATTGTCAGGTTGACAGGGATTAAACAGAGTACTGTTTACAGTTTTGTGAAAAGGTATAAAGATCGTGGTGATGTAGAGAACAAACGGAGATCGGGAAGGCGAACTGAGTTCACAGATAGGGATTCTCGGCGACTTTCTTTTTGTGTGAAACAGCATCGGAGAAAGACTTTGGCTGAAATTACTAACATTTACAACGAAGGTAGTGCAAGACCTTTCTCAAAAAGGACGATTGAAAGAAAACTTCATTCTCTGGGTTTTCATAAACGATCAGTGAAGAAGCGGATCAGAATCCGGGAGGTCAATCGTAGAAATCGTGTAGCTTGGTGTAGAGGAAATTTATACAGAACCGTAAATGCTTATTGGAATAGGGTTATATTCAGCGATGAATGTAAGGTGGTGATCGGTCAGGATTCTCGCGTAAGTGTTTGGAGAAAAGTGGGTGAAGAGTGGTTGACCGATTGCATATGTCCGCCATCCCGGCGCAAGATAAGCTTGATGATATGGGGATGCATTACTTTTCATGGTGTTGGCACGATTACTGTTGTTGAAGGTAATGTAAACGCAGATAAATATATCAACATTCTTGACAATAACCTGTGGCCTGTCATTATTCGTCACTTCCCTGGCAATGATTACATATTTCAAGACGACAATGCCCCTGTACATAGAGCCCGTTCCGTGCAAGATTTCCGCAGAGAAAATGATTTAAAATCTATGAACTGGCCTGCACAAAGTCCCGACCTAAATATTATCGAGAATTGTTGGTGGAGATTAAAAAAAGAACTTCAAAAACGTGTCAACAACATCAATAATACCAAGGACCTCGAAAACAACATCACAGACATATGGACGAATCTTCCCATCTGCTACATTCAGTCATTATATAAAAGTATTCCAAAGAGGGTTTTACGAGTGATAAGAAATAGAGGAAACATAACAAAGTATTAAAGGTAAGTCAAACAATAGATTAGTGGACTTATTTGAATTCAAAAATCAATAACACATGATTGATTGATTTGCAGCCATCTTGTTTTTACGAATATATATGGCGGATAACTGTAGGTTGTCATCCTTGACGAGCAGGGATCGACACTAACACCAGTCCTCAGGCCCGAGACCCTTGGATTTTAGGGAGGACTTGTAGATGTTCCCGTTCTGCAGGTCCTTCAGGCCTGTAAATAATGGTTATAATTAGTATTTCAAATCTGTCGAGTTTTGAAAAAAAATGCCTTTCAAATACTAGAATTTGCATTAACAAGTGGAAAACATTGTAGAAAAAGAAGAAATTGTTTGTCAAAGCAATTTCTTCTTTTCCAACAATGCTTTCCTAGCAATTTATCCCTTAAATTGCTTTCCTAGCAAATTATCCCTTAACAGGACCTGTTGTTATCATGGAGGACCTATAATATTTTTGCCAAACCGGTCCCTCAGGCTCGTGGCAAAAAGTTGTTAGTATCAAACGCTGACCAGCGTCCGAGATTATTAACATTTTTGTAAATTAATTGTATCATATTTAAGTTTATTATTCATTTATTTTAAAAGTCACAAGTTTAAAAGAAATGTACTATCAAACATTTAGGGGTAACATGTCAAAACCAAAAAGACATCATTGTTTAAGCAGAAATTATTCAAATGTTCCTAAACAGGATGGAGATACGGTAAAACTTGTGTTTAGTGACCACTTAATGGACCACCAAAGCGGTCGTTTATGGGAATGGTCGCTTAATACAAAATACCATGATAAATGTGATAGTTTATTTTTATAGCATATAAAGATTGTCGGTCAAGTCGTACTGAATCTTATGATGTTCGAACCCATTAGAATCGTCTTATTGAGACGATTCTAATAGGTTCCAACAACATAAGATTCAACAATAACAAATTTTTCGTTAATCAATGTCCTCTTTTTCAAAGAAATTGCTTACTTGGGGGGGACATTTTGGTGGTCGCTTAATAGACGTGGTCGCTCGAGCAATATCGACTGTAAATCCTAAATTGGGTACAATCAACTATTGTAATAATATTGAATCCTAGAGAACGTTGAATGTGCCATTCGGCTGTATTCATACTTACTTGCAAAGGATCTTTTCAAACTCTTTTTTCGTTTTCTCATTAGTGTTGAATAACGTATTTCCATTAAATTTGTAAAGAAGAAACCTCTTTTCGCGCGCTTTTGCATTTGATTTCGTTTCGTAGTATGCGTATCAGTACTATTCCCGCCAACGAACATGAATAAATTATGTGTCCATCATAACGTCATTGGCCACTGTAAACTTTAAAACATATACACCAATGAATTTTTGTCAACATTATCTTTTACCTTGCAAATAACTGTAGACGTCTGAGTATTTGAATTATTACGTAAAACTTTAAAATTTTATGCATACTAAGCAAATTTTAGCTCAACTGACCGAAGACAATCGATCTACTGTCATGACAGTTTGTCCAACGTGCCTTTCTAAAACTCAATTTATTCAATATTTATGAATGGGTTTGTGAGTAACTTTCACAGAATGTTCTGATGATAGATTTGGAAAATGCTTTCAAAGGACAATCTTCATTTTGCAAGCGCAAATATTTCTACAACTCCGTGTTAGAATGAAGTATCACAGGAAGTAGTGCCTTCATTTTAATGAAAACTTTTTGGCCAGCGTACAGTTAAGAACATCGTGAAATTGACATGATGAATGATTTTGAAATGAATTTGGAATGAAATGGAATGAGTGTGTGGAGCGAGTTTTGAATGAAATTAAAGGGAGGTAATACAATATTGCTTACTTTGTTCAAGCTGGACAAAAATAGCGATATGTATTACCTCCCTTTAATAATATATCCATACAAGTTCTATAAATAGCGCCCATTTCTTTAAGAACCAATTAGACGCTTATAATTTCAATACTGTCAGCGTAATCGTGGATTTTATTTCCGATATTTATTTCGAATAAAGTTGTTGATCCTATCTTTTTTAGTCATTAAGTGCGTTTTTGAATGGTTTGAGTGAGTGTTTGGAATGAATGAATGGAGCGATGAGTAAGCGATTTAGAATGGTCTTGAATGAGATGAATGTCAATTGCACGATGTTATTACCTGTACCTTGTTGAGTCGAGTTTTCCCACTGAAATTGATAAAGAAAAACATTTTATTGCCTACGGTTAACAACTAAGTGGAATAATGACACAAACTTTTTCAGTGAGTTTGGAGCGTTTTTGAATGATATGGGTAAGTGTTTGGAATGAATGATTGGAGCGCTAAGCGAATGACTCGGAATGGTTTTGATCGAGATGAGTGTCAATTTCACGATGTTGTTAACTGTATCTATCTTTGGTGCGCATAGTGAAAACTTTAGTCAGACTGAGGATGCACAGGCTGGCCTGATGTATTGCCTTTACGAATTTGCTGAAATGCAACTCGCAGCCTAATGTGTCTATAGCTAGTTAGGAGGCATGCTTTATATATTTGAAATGAATATTCAGGTAGTACACCTTTCCATCATTCCCTAAATTGTGATGATGAGGTCATTTATAGATTTAATTGATTTGATCGTCTAGTTTATACAGTCACGAACACCAGTATAAAGGACATTCGCCTTCCAACCTTAATTATTGATTAAATACTGTTGTAGCTCAAATAATTCAATATTAAAGAAAGTAGGTCAAAGGTCATGGTCAGGGTCAAGGGTACATCATAATGCCAGAATCAAAGACAATCATCTCGACCCTTTATTATTGACTGATATAGTCATATTACCCTACGATTATAAATTTAAGAAAGTAGGCCAAAGGTCAGGGTAAATCATGATTCAAGAATCAAAGACAATCATCTTCTTTCAGTTATCATTGTTTTAAAGCAGTCCTTGACACTATTATCACAAATTTAAGAAAGCAGGTCAAAGGTCAAGATCTTGGTCAAAGGTTCAACATGATACCAGAATCAAGACAATCATCTACCAACCTTTGATATTGAGTTAACACAGTCCTAGCACAAATAATTCAATAAATAAGAAAGTAAGTCAAAGGTCAGGAACTGGGTCAAGTACTCAACATGATGCCGGAATCAAAGGCAATCATCTACCCATCTTGATGATTTCACACAGTCCTACCCTCAAAATTGAATATTCAAGGAAGTAGGTAAAAGGTCGGGGTCAATGTCAATGGTTCATTATGATGCTAGAATCAAAGACAATCATCTACCAACCATAAATATTGGCCTCTGAGAGTCCTAGCCATAATAAAGCATTATTCCAGAAAGTAGGTCAGATGTCAATATCTTGGTCAAGAGTTCAATATGATGCCAGCATCAAAGACAATCATCTATCAACCATTATTATAGACTTCATACAGTCCTTGGCCTTATAATTCAATATTTTAGATCGAATGTCAAAGGTCACGGTCAGAGTCAATAGTTTATCTTAAAGCCAGAATCGAAGACAATTATCTACAAACCATTTTTATTGAATAAATACAGTCCTAGACCTAAATATTCAATATCTTAGAAAAAAAAGGTCAAAGGTCAAGAACTGTGCCAAGGTTAAACATGATGCCAGAAATAAAGGTAATCGTCTACAAACCTTAAGTATTGACTAAACACAGTCCTTGACCTAATAATTCAATATTCGAGAAAGTAGGACAAAGGTCAGGGCCAAGAGTTCATCATGATACCAGAAAAATAGACAGTCATCTACCAACCGTTATTATTGACTTTATGCAGTCCTAGACCTAATAATTTTAATATTTAGAAAGTTGGTCAAAGGCCAATAACTGGACCAAGGTTCAACATGATGCCAGAACCAAATACAATCATCTACTAATCTTTAGTATTGACTTAACACAGTCCTAGCACTTATAATTCATTTATGAACGTAGGTCAAAGTTCACGGTCAGGGTCAAGAGTTCATCGTGATGCCAGAATCTAGGAAATTAATCTAACAACCTTTATTGTTGACTTAATACAGTCCTGCACTAAATCATTCATATCCCGTGTCTAGTTTTAGAAAGTAAGCTTTGTTTTCTCCCTTTTGGTCCCTTTTTGGCTGAGGTTGAAGACTCAAGTATCGAAGTTCATTGCCCAACAAGAATTTAACAAAATAATCTGAAAGAGCAAATACTAAGAATTGTTTCAGTGAAGTTAGGTTGAATTCTGATAAGTAGTTTCAGAGAAAAAATATAAAAAGACCCAGAATGCCTTTTTTATGGCTTAGTAGCCCATTGCACCAATTGTGTCTACCTTATCAGAATTTAACGAGGAAATCAGAGAGAGCATGGCCCAAAAATAATTCCTGTGATATAATGTTGAATTTTGATGGGTTGTTTAAGTGAAGAAGATTTATCTAAAATTTCACAATATGGGACCATATTTGACGCCTGAAAGAACTTGTCCAAAAGATTATTCTGGTGAAGTTAGGTTCAGTTATGTACAATACATTTGGAGAAGAAGTTTTCATCATTGGTGGCCCATGTTCTGTCCTCATGAAAAGCCATATCACCAATGCTATCAACCCAATTATAATTTAATAAGGGAATCGAAAGAGCATGTCCTGAGAATCATTTCTCTAAAGTATAGTTAAATTCTGACCAACAGTTTCAGAGAAGATTCTTTCATATTTCAACAATCGATGCCCCTTTTTTGTGACATGTCAACCCAAAGCGCCAATGTCATCAACACGACCACAATTTAAAGAAGGAATCTGAAAGAGCATATCCTGAGGATCAATTCTGTAACGTTTGGTTGAATTCTGAACAGTAGTTTCAGAGGAGATGATTATTTTATATTTCACCATTGAAGCCCCTTTTTTGGTACCTCGACGGCCCGTAGCGCCAAGGTTATCAACCCGATCAGAAAGAATCTGTTAGAACTTGTTCCAGGGCTCATTCCTGTGAAATTTGGTGACATTCTGCTCAGTAGTTTAAGAGGAAAAGATGTTTAAATGAAAACTTTACGCACAGACGCACGGACCAACGATGGACGACCCACCACGACATTATAGACTAGGCGGCATTTTCTGTACGAGGCTTATTTTTCGATTTGGTTCAACATACCTGCCAGAAAAGGTCTGACTGCAGAAATGCAATCTTTAGACCTTCCTGGACACGGCCAGCCACGTTGTAATATCAAATTGTGGTATACAATTTTTGCTATGGGCCCTTTTTTAGTCATACCCTAAGTGCTAATAATGGAAACAAAATAGTGACTAACACAACTACTTATCATAAACACCATGTAAGATGTTTTTGAGTAATATTTATAAGTTCTTAAAATTGGTAATTGAGAACTGTATATAAAGTGATAATAAACACAATTCTGAATATGCTCATATCATGGCAAATGCTCTTTTTCATATGTTAATTTACCTCACCCACTACCTTATAAGGGCTATGTGACTTTGTAATTTCTGAAAAAAGTACATTAACGTATTTACCTAATAATCCCATTTAAAGTTATATGATAACTTTTCAGGCTCCTTTGTCTTTTTTAATATGATTAAGCATTTTTGTAGTGTACGCAGAGAAACGCTGAAAAGAATCTCACATATTTTTTTTCTAAATACTCAATGATTCGTGTATTTGGAGATATTTTTAATAATATATTTTTCTGTTTTACTCCCTAACACACTCCTTACTCTACATAATCACTTCAAGACCCTTAGAAGTTGTCCAAAGCTAATGTTATGTAAAAAGTACGGTGGGTAAGTGTACACTTACAGGTCATTGGTATCTAACTATAAGAATTGGTCATAAGCATGTTTGGTGCACGCAGAGAACTAAAATTGGCAAGAGATTCAAATCTTAGAATTGAACGTATAAACTGGATGCAATCTTACTATGATTCTGGCCTAAATCATCTATCTTATCAAAAATGATCATATTTAGTTTGAGAGTATGGATTGCTTGCGAATAGACGAGTTCATAAAGATCCATGTAATAATCGCATAGATGGTTGGGTCGAATAGGGATTTATTTAAAGTAATTCAGGTGATAGAGCACACATAAGAGGGGGGTTAAATATTTTATGAACAAAATATTGTGCTGTAGGAAATCACACTCTCACATATTTACTTATTTATTTATTTATGTAAATCAATACATCGTTATTGCTTCTTCTTCTTTTTACTGATCAGTTATAAATGACATGTCAGGCAAAGGGTACTTCTAAATAAACCCACGCCATGTCAGCTAAAGGGAACTAATTCTTAGCATATAAGTTTTATTCTATTCACCATTAGTTAACGCATACTTTTACTAATTTAATTTTCAAAGAGAGGAACATCAGGCTGAAAAAATAGATCTTTCTAATCCTTTTATTTACAAAAGGCAGAAGAAGCGACGTTGCTGTTCGCAGTGTATATATGTAACATTTTGATTTTTATCTTAATAATGCCCTTCGATTTTACTGTTCAATGCGTCTAAAATACTGCTACAGAATTCTGTAAAAACCAAGTCTTAATTTAAAACAACAGAACAAGAGAAAACTTCGCTAAATACATTGTAAATGGAAATAACAAGCCTGAAGTCATTATTTCAAAATATGTACCAAATAAGAGTAAAGATACAATATTTCCCCCATTTATGTAATATGGTATCTATATGCTTCTTATCAAATATGTGTGGCGCCGTTAAGTAATTCTTTGCCATTCAACATTTCAGACAGCAATATGCGCATTGTGAGCTTTAGGAAGACGTCAACGGTTTGTCGCCAATCGTAATTAGACAAAATCTTTGTCGATTGGTTTCAAATCTTGGGAAACGACTATCCGAAAAATTTGCTCACGTAAAAGCTACTTATAGACAATAGGCATTATCGTCCATTACAATAAAATAACCACCAACACGATCAGAATAAGGTCTTACTACTTTATTTCGAACTTCATCCGTATATCGCACATCGGTTAGGTTAGCCAACAAAATGCTATAAAAAATTAATTTATAGTCTGTTTTCAAACCGATGCTTCTCTCAGCGACTATACACTTAACCTTCAATCATCTAGAAACACTTTGTCGGCTGTAAAATCTTGGCGCTATTTACAGTCACGGTACATTGGCCTTCGGCTCTCAAGTGTTCCAACTTGTACACCTGGTGGAGATAGATTTCCCAGAAAATTCCCGCGGTCTAGAGGAGGTTCGATCCCAGGACCTTCCGATCACAACGCCTCCGTCCTAACCACTGAACCTCGGTATCCGCACCAACGTACAACACGTAGAGCTCTGTAATTTCACCAAAAAAGATAACGACCTTAATCGTCAAAAATCAAGAATGGCTAGTCCAAAGAATGCACAAAACGCTTCCCTGGTAACCATGTAGCCCCGCACAAAACCTAACGAGTCAAAAAAGACAAGATTCCAGTAACCGAAGCAGTTCACATGGTTCGTTACACAGCGCAGTCTAAAACATGATGTCCCGTCGAATTTGTTTCTGGTATGCAAGTGCGCTGAGTGGAAATGTTAAGTATTGAAACACTCATCAGCGTCCAAATTTACGAAATAAAAAAAGTTCCAGGTTGAAAGGTTCCGTAGAAGACGATTTGAAACCACTAGCGCTACAGTATGTTGCGTTTTTATTGGCCCAAATCTCAACCCTGGTATTTATATGTAGAAATTCTTCTTATTCCTACTCGGATTTGCATGTGCTTTCATAGGAGTAATAAAGAAATGGTAATGAATGTAATATATTTTTTAATTAATGAAATATGTCGGTTATTGTTATATAAGCATTTTTCTCTCTGAGGTCAAATTCGGGCCAAATAAATCAAGGTATATAGGTCTTATCTAAGTAAAAGATCTCGCTGTAATCGGCTAAATTACATTCAAATAAATACTTATATAGACCCACAATACACTGCTACTTACCGACATTGAAATTTGTTTGTGAAACAGTTTCAAAGACTTTTTTTTAAACTAAATGATTGCCCAATTCATTTTCTTTAAATGATAAAAAAGTAAATAAAATAAAATAAAAAAAGCTCCCGGCCCGCTATTTCGTCGGCTCCGTTCTATAAGGACGTATAGGCCAATTTCCATTTTTTCTTTTATTGCGTTTTCGCACACATATAATATCCCGCGTCTTTTGCGAAAATGCTGGACCTGATAGCTAATCGTATCCCCCCAAAACTTGTAAGATGCGTCATATTCGCACCGGAAGTGGTCGAAAAGTTCGAAAATGACGCATTGACAAATTTGATAATTGTTCATGTTTCCTTATGATAAAAATTTATTTTAAAATATCAGTTTGAAAAAGAACACAACCTTTACCATACCAATGCAGGATTATTTGAGTGTCTCAGTTACATACATAAGAATTGTTATATGCGTTTTTCACTTTTTTCGAGAAACGTCACACTTAACGGCTTTCGGGGTCTCGTATGCACCCGAAAAGAATTTTTTACAGGCGATTTGTCCTATATCTTATATAACATCAAATTCAATTCAATTTTTTCATGCATTTATCTTTTATGCCTTTTTCTTGTCTATACGACATTTTGTGCCGTAGAAATTAAGTGAAAAAAATGACGTACTTGACGATTTTTTGTTGTTTTTCTTAAATAACTCATTTTAGAGACAAAATTTGATATTTATGACGACAGATCATATATTTAGTGATTCGATTTAAAATGTTTTCGACCAAAATGGTTGTACAAGTGGTTATAGGTAAAAAAATTTTAAGGTTTTTTTCCTTCTCCTGAAAAGTAGGCTTTTCCCGTATTCGTCCTTGTAGTACGGAGCCGACGATTTATAGTCGAATTCAACGACTCTTTTCTTATTGGCCTAAAATAGTAAAAAAATGTTTTATGTTGTATTCTGGAACGGTCAGTTAAGATAAAGATGATGGTATAAGCAAACAAAAGCAATTCTGTATTACATGTATTCAATGTCAAAATATGAACGTTCTGGGCTTTAAGATTAAGGCCGAGTAGAACCAAGACTGTTTTTGGGGGGTGAGTCCGACCTCAAACTCTACGCACAAACATCAATATTAAATTTTCATTTGTATTAAATAAACTTTAAAAAAAACAGTTAATATTGAATTGAAAGTGTTTCACCATGTGCTACAATTGAGTAGTAAACCCAGGACCTTATCTGAATACGCTAGGTGTTTTTGTTATTATTGTTGTTATTGTTGCTGTAGTGGATTAGTATCTCCAAAAGTTTGATATGACAGACTTTTATAACTGCATACTATGGCAAGGGTAAACAAGAGGGCCGTTGGCCCTGGGTCGCTCACCTGAGAAAAAAGCTTCATTACCTAGGTATGTCCATGCAACCACAGAAAAAGAGATTTTCACTTATTCAATCAGATAACATTTGAAATAATCCTTCCCCCCCCCTGCTCCTCCCCTGGTCATTATTTATTTAAGCTTTTTTCATAAAAGGTCTGTGATCAGCTAATCTATGCCAGATATACAGGGCGAGTATGAGACTTTTAAAGTTTTCTTTAATGAGTTGATCAATCCATGTCAAATATAAAGGCTGTGTGGATTCAAAATTCTCAACAAAGCACTTCCCCTCCCCCAAGATGCTCTGCACCTGGTGAATCTACAGTCATGATTTTAGCTAATTCAATTAATGTCCATATGCTGATCATCCATACCAATTTTCAAGTCTGTAGGACTCCTGGTTCATTAGAAGAAGTTTAAAGATTTCAAAAATGATCCAAAGTACTACCCCCTCCCCTAGACACTCAGCACCTGGTGACCCTTAAGTCATGATTTCAGCTAATTATTAATGTTAATATATTGATCACCCATGACAATTTTCAAGTCTGTTGGGTTCCTGCTCCAGGAGAAGAATAAGGTTAAGGATTTCAAAATTGATCCAAAGTACTACCCCCTCCCACCTAATGCTCCGCATCTGGTGGCCCTACATTCATGATTTTAGATATTTTATTTTAGATCCATATGCTTCTCATCCATGCGAATATTGAAGTCTGTAGGGCTCCTGGTTCATTAGAAGATGAAGGTTAAAGTTACAAAATTTTCACAAAAGTACTACCCCCTCCCCCCTGGTGCTCCGCACCTGGTGGCAATAGAGTCATGATTTTAACTTTTTTTTAATAAGGTATATGAGCTGATCCTCCATGCCAATTTTCAAGTCTGTAGGGCTTGTGGTTCAGAAGAAGAAGAAGGATAAAGATTACAAAATTTTCACAAAAGTACTACCCTCTCCCCCCTGGTGCTCCACACCTGATGAATCTACAGTCATGATTTTAGCTACTTTTATAAAGGTCTATATGCTGATCATCCATGCCAATATTCAAATCTGTCAGGCTCCTGGTTCAGAAGAAGAAGAAGGTTAAAGATTACAAAATTTTCACTAAAGTACTACCCCCTCCCCCCTGGTGCTCTGCACCTGGTGGCATTAGAGTCAAGATTTTAGCTATTTTTATTAAGGTCTATGAGCTGATCCTCCATGCCAATTTTCAAGTCTGTAGGGCTTGTGGTTCAGAAGAAGAAGAAGGTTAAAGATTACAAAATTTACCCAAAGTACTACCCCCTCCCCCCTGGTGCTCCGCACCTGGTGGCCCAAAAGATATGATTTTAGCTATTTTAATTCAGGTCTATGAACTGATCATCCATGCCAAGTTTTAAGTCTGTAGGACTACTGGTTGAGAAGGAGAAGAATTTTAAAGATTTTCTTAAAATTTCACCTTTTGTTGCCATAGCAACCAGAGTTTTTCATGGATTTCAATTCTTTTAGCTATTTTTAAAGGGGACCACCTAAGCAACATTTCTGTAAAATTTGGTGTTAATTGGCCAAGTAGTTTAGGAGGAGATGTCGTTTAAAGAAATTGTTGACGGACGCCGGACGACGGACGACGACCGACGACCGACGGACGGACGCCGGATGATAGGTGATCACAATAGCTCACATGAGCACTTCGTGCTCAGGTGAGCTAAAAATACAACAGGGAGGTTGCCCGGACTTATAAATTACACTAATAAGAAGTAATTCTGTAGGTCAATGTTAACTGGGTGGGTGGGGTAATTCTTTGCTGACAAATAACAAACTAAACCAATTTCTTTGTTTATTGGTTGAATTATCATTGTATTCACACCCAATTTCATATAAATAAGACAGAAAACGGTACATTCAGTCGCTTTGACAATGATATTTAGACAGTTATTTGAACAAAGAGGAATTACGGCTTTTGAATATTTTCGAAGAGGGTTGGTTCAAACATAGCCTTCTTACACAAAACTGCTACCCCAATTTGACATTACAACATGCCTGAATGTGTTGTAGTATGATGGATCGTTCCATTTTTACAGTCAAACCTTTTCTGGCAGGTATGTTGAACGGATCGAAATTTTCATTTTTTGCCTCCTAGACTATTAGCTCCGTTGGCTTAAAATCGGACGGAACCAAGCGGATGATCAGATGTAGTCCGGCCGATTGTCGGCTATCGGTCGTATATACAACATCGACATAGATTTATGTAGGGGCATATAAGACGTCGCCGACTGGGCGGCAGGTATTTTAATCTTAAAGGTGAAATACATGCACATCAAGTCGACTTGAAAAGGTTTGACTGTAAAAATGGAACGATCCATCATACTACAACACATTCAGGCATGTTGTAATGTCAAATTGGGGTAGCAGTTTTGTGTAAGAAGGCTATGTTTGAACCAACCCTCTTCGAAAATATTCAAAAGCCGTAATTCCTCTTTGTTCAAATAACTGTCTAAATATCATTGTCAAAGCGACTGAATGTACCGTTTTCTGTCTTATTTATATGAAATTGGGTGTGAATACAATGATAATTCAACCAATAAACAAAGAAATTGGTTTAGTTTGTTATTTGTCAGCAAAGAATTACCCCACCCACCCAGTTAACATTGACCTACAGAATTACTTCTTATTAGTGTAATTTATAAGTCCGGGCAACCTCCCTGTTGTATTTTTAGCTCACCTGAGCACGAAGTGCTCATGTGAGCTATTGTGATCACCTATCATCCGGCGTCCGTCCGTCGGTCGTCGGTCGTCGTCCGTCGTCCGGCGTCCGTCAACAATTTCTTTAAACGACATCTCCTCCTAAACTACTTGGCCAATTAACACCAAATTTTACAGAAATGTTGCTTAGGTGGTCCCCTTTAAAAATAGCTAAAAGAATTGAAATCCATGAAAAACTCTGGTTGCTATGGCAACAAAAGGTGAAATTTTAAGAAAATCTTTAAAATTCTTCTCCTTCTCAACCAGTAGTCCTACAGACTTAAAACTTGGCATGGATGATCAGTTCATAGACCTGAATTAAAATAGCTAAAATCATATCTTTTGGGCCACCAGGTGCGGAGCACCAGGGGGGAGGGGGTAGTACTTTGGGTAAATTTTGTAATCTTTAACCTTCTTCTTCTTCTGAACCACAAGCCCTACAGACTTGAAAATTGGCATGGAGGATCAGCTCATAGACCTTAATAAAAATAGCTAAAATCTTGACTCTAATGCCACCAGGTGCAGAGCACCAGGGGGGAGGGGGTAGTACTTTAGTGAAAATTTTGTAATCTTTAACCTTCTTCTTCTTCTGAACCAGGAGCCTGACAGATTTGAATATTGGCATGGATGATCAGCATATAGACCTTTATAAAAGTAGCTAAAATCATGACTGTAGATTCATCAGGTGTGGAGCACCAGGGGGGAGAGGGTAGTACTTTTGTGAAAATTTTGTAATCTTTATCCTTCTTCTTCTTCTGAACCACAAGCCCTACAGACTTGAAAATTGGCATGGAGGATCAGCTCATATACCTTATTAAAAAAAAGTTAAAATCATGACTCTATTGCCACCAGGTGCGGAGCACCAGGGGGGAGGGGGTAGTACTTTTGTGAAAATTTTGTAACTTTAACCTTCATCTTCTAATGAACCAGGAGCCCTACAGACTTCAATATTCGCATGGATGAGAAGCATATGGATCTAAAATAAAATATCTAAAATCATGAATGTAGGGCCACCAGATGCGGAGCATTAGGTGGGAGGGGGTAGTACTTTGGATCAATTTTGAAATCCTTAACCTTATTCTTCTCCTGGAGCAGGAACCCAACAGACTTGAAAATTGTCATGGGTGATCAATATATTAACATTAATAATTAGCTGAAATCATGACTTAAGGGTCACCAGGTGCTGAGTGTCTAGGGGAGGGGGTAGTACTTTGGATCATTTTTGAAATCTTTAAACTTCTTCTAATGAACCAGGAGTCCTACAGACTTGAAAATTGGTATGGATGATCAGCATATGGACATTAATTGAATTAGCTAAAATCATGACTGTAGATTCACCAGGTGCAGAGCATCTTGGGGGAGGGGAAGTGCTTTGTTGAGAATTTTGAATCCACACAGCCTTTATATTTGACATGGATTGATCAACTCATTAAAGAAAACTTTAAAAGTCTCATACTCGCCCTGTATATCTGGCATAGATTAGCTGATCACAGACCTTTTATGAAAAAAGCTTAAATAAATAATGACCAGGGGAGGAGCAGGGGGGGGGAGGATTATTTCAAATGTTATCTGATTGAATAAGTGAAAATCTCTTTTTCTGTGGTTGCATGGACATACCTAGGTAATGAAGCTTTTTTCTCAGGTGAGCGACCCAGGGCCAACGGCCCTCTTGTTTACCCTTGCCATAGTATGCAGTTATAAAAGTCTGTCATATCAAACTTTTGGAGATACTAATCCACTACAGCAACAATAACAACAATAATAACAAAAACACCTAGCGTATTCAGATAAGGTCCTGGGTTTACTACTCAATTGTAGCACATGGTGAAACACTTTCAATTCAATATTAACTGTTTTTTTTAAAGTTTATTTAATACAAATGAAAATTTAATATTGATGTTTGTGCGTAGAGTTTGAGGTCGGACTCACCCCCCAAAAACAGTCTTGGTTCTACTCGGCCTTAATCTTAAAGCCCAGAACGTTCATATTTTGACATTGAATACATGTAATACAGAATTGCTTTTGTTTGCTTATACCATCATCTTTATCTTAACTGACCGTTCCAGAATACAACATAAAACATTTTTTTACTATTTTAGGCCAATAAGAAAAGAGTCGTTGAATTCGACTATAAATCGTCGGCTCCGTACTACAAGGACGAATACGGGAAAAGCCTACTTTTCAGGAGAAGGAAAAAAACCTTAAAATTTTTTTACCTATAACCACTTGTACAACCATTTTGGTCGAAAACATTTTAAATCGAATCACTAAATATATGATCTGTCGTCATAAATATCAAATTTTGTCTCTAAAATGAGTTATTTAAGAAAAACAACAAAAAATCGTCAAGTACGTCATTTTTTTCACTTAATTTCTACGGCACAAAATGTCGTATAGACAAGAAAAAGGCATAAAAGATAAATGCATGAAAAAATTGAATTGAATTTGATGTTATATAAGATATAGGACAAATCGCCTGTAAAAAATTCTTTTCGGGTGCATACGAGACCCCGAAAGCCGTTAAGTGTGACGTTTCTCGAAAAAAGTGAAAAACGCATATAACAATTCTTATGTATGTAACTGAGACACTCAAATAATCCTGCATTGGTATGGTAAAGGTTGTGTTCTTTTTCAAACTGATATTTTAAAATAAATTTTTATCATAAGGAAACATGAACAATTATCAAATTTGTCAATGCGTCATTTTCGAACTTTTCGACCACTTCCGGTGCGAATATGACGCATCTTACAAGTTTTGGGGGGATACGATTAGCTATCAGGTCCAGCATTTTCGCAAAAGACGCGGGATATTATATGTGTGCGAAAACGCAATAAAAGAAAAAATGGAAATTGGCCTATACGTCCTTATAGAACGGAGCCGACGAAATAGCGGGCCGGGAGCTTTTTTTATTTTATTTTATTTACTTTTTTATCATTTAAAGAAAATGAATTGGGCAATCATTTAGTTTAAAAAAAAGTCTTTGAAACTGTTTCACAAACAAATTTCAATGTCGGTAAGTAGCAGTGTATTGTGGGTCTATATAAGTATTTATTTGAATGTAATTTAGCCGATTACAGCGAGATCTTTTACTTAGATAAGACCTATATACCTTGATTTATTTGGCCCGAATTTGACCTCAGAGAGAAAAATGCTTATATAACAATAACCGACATATTTCATTAATTAAAAAATATATTACATTCATTACCATTTCTTTATTACTCCTATGAAAGCACATGCAAATCCGAGTAGGAATAAGAAGAATTTCTACATATAAATACCAGGGTTGAGATTTGGGCCAATAAAAACGCAACATACTGTAGCGCTAGTGGTTTCAAATCGTCTTCTACGGAACCTTTCAACCTGGAACTTTTTTTATTTCGTAAATTTGGACGCTGATGAGTGTTTCAATACTTAACATTTCCACTCAGCGCACTTGCATACCAGAAACAAATTCGACGGGACATCATGTTTTAGACTGCGCTGTGTAACGAACCATGTGAACTGCTTCGGTTACTGGAATCTTGTCTTTTTTGACTCGTTAGGTTTTGTGCGGGGCTACATGGTTACCAGGGAAGCGTTTTGTGCATTCTTTGGACTAGCCATTCTTGATTTTTGACGATTAAGGTCGTTATCTTTTTTGGTGAAATTACAGAGCTCTACGTGTTGTACGTTGGTGCGGATACCGAGGTTCAGTGGTTAGGACGGAGGCGTTGTGATCGGAAGGTCCTGGGATCGAACCTCCTCTAGACCGCGGGAATTTTCTGGGAAATCTATCTCCACCAGGTGTACAAGTTGGAACACTTGAGAGCCGAAGGCCAATGTACCGTGACTGTAAATAGCGCCAAGATTTTACAGCCGACAAAGTGTTTCTAGATGATTGAAGGTTAAGTGTATAGTCGCTGAGAGAAGCATCGGTTTGAAAACAGACTATAAATTAATTTTTTATAGCATTTTGTTGGCTAACCTAACCGATGTGCGATATACGGATGAAGTTCGAAATAAAGTAGTAAGACCTTATTCTGATCGTGTTGGTGGTTATTTTATTGTAATGGACGATAATGCCTATTGTCTATAAGTAGCTTTTACGTGAGCAAATTTTTCGGATAGTCGTTTCCCAAGATTTGAAACCAATCGACAAAGATTTTGTCTAATTACGATTGGCGACAAACCGTTGACGTCTTCCTAAAGCTCACAATGCGCATATTGCTGTCTGAAATGTTGAATGGCAAAGAATTACTTAACGGCGCCACACATATTTGATAAGAAGCATATAGATACCATATTACATAAATGGGGGAAATATTGTATCTTTACTCTTATTTGGTACATATTTTGAAATAATGACTTCAGGCTTGTTATTTCCATTTACAATGTATTTAGCGAAGTTTTCTCTTGTTCTGTTGTTTTAAATTAAGACTTGGTTTTTACAGAATTCTGTAGCAGTATTTTAGACGCATTGAACAGTAAAATCGAAGGGCATTATTAAGATAAAAATCAAAATGTTACATATATACACTGCGAACAGCAACGTCGCTTCTTCTGCCTTTTGTAAATAAAAGGATTAGAAAGATCTATTTTTTCAGCCTGATGTTCCTCTCTTTGAAAATTAAATTAGTAAAAGTATGCGTTAACTAATGGTGAATAGAATAAAACTTATATGCTAAGAATTAGTTCCCTTTAGCTGACATGGCGTGGGTTTATTTAGAAGTACCCTTTGCCTGACATGTCATTTATAACTGATCAGTAAAAAGAAGAAGAAGCAATAACGATGTATTGATTTACATAAATAAATAAATAAGTAAATATGTGAGAGTGTGATTTCCTACAGCACAATATTTTGTTCATAAAATATTTAACCCCCCTCTTATGTGTGCTCTATCACCTGAATTACTTTAAATAAATCCCTATTCGACCCAACCATCTATGCGATTATTACATGGATCTTTATGAACTCGTCTATTCGCAAGCAATCCATACTCTCAAACTAAATATGATCATTTTTGATAAGATAGATGATTTAGGCCAGAATCATAGTAAGATTGCATCCAGTTTATACGTTCAATTCTAAGATTTGAATCTCTTGCCAATTTTAGTTCTCTGCGTGCACCAAACATGCTTATGACCAATTCTTATAGTTAGATACCAATGACCTGTAAGTGTACACTTACCCACCGTACTTTTTACATAACATTAGCTTTGGACAACTTCTAAGGGTCTTGAAGTGATTATGTAGAGTAAGGAGTGTGTTAGGGAGTAAAACAGAAAAATATATTATTAAAAATATCTCCAAATACACGAATCATTGAGTATTTAGAAAAAAAATATGTGAGATTCTTTTCAGCGTTTCTCTGCGTACACTACAAAAATGCTTAATCATATTAAAAAAGACAAAGGAGCCTGAAAAGTTATCATATAACTTTAAATGGGATTATTAGGTAAATACGTTAATGTACTTTTTTCAGAAATTACAAAGTCACATAGCCCTTATAAGGTAGTGGGTGAGGTAAATTAACATATGAAAAAGAGCATTTGCCATGATATGAGCATATTCAGAATTGTGTTTATTATCACTTTATATACAGTTCTCAATTACCAATTTTAAGAACTTATAAATATTACTCAAAAACATCTTACATGGTGTTTATGATAAGTAGTTGTGTTAGTCACTATTTTGTTTCCATTATTAGCACTTAGGGTATGACTAAAAAAGGGCCCATAGCAAAAATTGTATACCACAATTTGATATTACAACGTGGCTGGCCGTGTCCAGGAAGGTCTAAAGATTGCATTTCTGCAGTCAGACCTTTTCTGGCAGGTATGTTGAACCAAATCGAAAAATAAGCCTCGTACAGAAAATGCCGCCTAGTCTATAATGTCGTGGTGGGTCGTCCATCGTTGGTCCGTGCGTCTGTGCGTAAAGTTTTCATTTAAACATCTTTTCCTCTTAAACTACTGAGCAGAATGTCACCAAATTTCACAGGAATGAGCCCTGGAACAAGTTCTAACAGATTCTTTCTGATCGGGTTGATAACCTTGGCGCTACGGGCCGTCGAGGTACCAAAAAAGGGGCTTCAATGGTGAAATATAAAATAATCATCTCCTCTGAAACTACTGTTCAGAATTCAACCAAACGTTACAGAATTGATCCTCAGGATATGCTCTTTCAGATTCCTTCTTTAAATTGTGGTCGTGTTGATGACATTGGCGCTTTGGGTTGACATGTCACAAAAAAGGGGCATCGATTGTTGAAATATGAAAGAATCTTCTCTGAAACTGTTGGTCAGAATTTAACTATACTTTAGAGAAATGATTCTCAGGACATGCTCTTTCGATTCCCTTATTAAATTATAATTGGGTTGATAGCATTGGTGATATGGCTTTTCATGAGGACAGAACATGGGCCACCAATGATGAAAACTTCTTCTCCAAATGTATTGTACATAACTGAACCTAACTTCACCAGAATAATCTTTTGGACAAGTTCTTTCAGGCGTCAAATATGGTCCCATATTGTGAAATTTTAGATAAATCTTCTTCACTTAAACAACCCATCAAAATTCAACATTATATCACAGGAATTATTTTTGGGCCATGCTCTCTCTGATTTCCTCGTTAAATTCTGATAAGGTAGACACAATTGGTGCAATGGGCTACTAAGCCATAAAAAAGGCATTCTGGGTCTTTTTATATTTTTTCTCTGAAACTACTTATCAGAATTCAACCTAACTTCACTGAAACAATTCTTAGTATTTGCTCTTTCAGATTATTTTGTTAAATTCTTGTTGGGCAATGAACTTCGATACTTGAGTCTTCAACCTCAGCCAAAAAGGGACCAAAAGGGAGAAAACAAAGCTTACTTTCTAAAACTAGACACGGGATATGAATGATTTAGTGCAGGACTGTATTAAGTCAACAATAAAGGTTGTTAGATTAATTTCCTAGATTCTGGCATCACGATGAACTCTTGACCCTGACCGTGAACTTTGACCTACGTTCATAAATGAATTATAAGTGCTAGGACTGTGTTAAGTCAATACTAAAGATTAGTAGATGATTGTATTTGGTTCTGGCATCATGTTGAACCTTGGTCCAGTTATTGGCCTTTGACCAACTTTCTAAATATTAAAATTATTAGGTCTAGGACTGCATAAAGTCAATAATAACGGTTGGTAGATGACTGTCTATTTTTCTGGTATCATGATGAACTCTTGGCCCTGACCTTTGTCCTACTTTCTCGAATATTGAATTATTAGGTCAAGGACTGTGTTTAGTCAATACTTAAGGTTTGTAGACGATTACCTTTATTTCTGGCATCATGTTTAACCTTGGCACAGTTCTTGACCTTTGACCTTTTTTTTCTAAGATATTGAATATTTAGGTCTAGGACTGTATTTATTCAATAAAAATGGTTTGTAGATAATTGTCTTCGATTCTGGCTTTAAGATAAACTATTGACTCTGACCGTGACCTTTGACATTCGATCTAAAATATTGAATTATAAGGCCAAGGACTGTATGAAGTCTATAATAATGGTTGATAGATGATTGTCTTTGATGCTGGCATCATATTGAACTCTTGACCAAGATATTGACATCTGACCTACTTTCTGGAATAATGCTTTATTATGGCTAGGACTCTCAGAGGCCAATATTTATGGTTGGTAGATGATTGTCTTTGATTCTAGCATCATAATGAACCATTGACATTGACCCCGACCTTTTACCTACTTCCTTGAATATTCAATTTTGAGGGTAGGACTGTGTGAAATCATCAAGATGGGTAGATGATTGCCTTTGATTCCGGCATCATGTTGAGTACTTGACCCAGTTCCTGACCTTTGACTTACTTTCTTATTTATTGAATTATTTGTGCTAGGACTGTGTTAACTCAATATCAAAGGTTGGTAGATGATTGTCTTGATTCTGGTATCATGTTGAACCTTTGACCAAGATCTTGACCTTTGACCTGCTTTCTTAAATTTGTGATAATAGTGTCAAGGACTGCTTTAAAACAATGATAACTGAAAGAAGATGATTGTCTTTGATTCTTGAATCATGATTTACCCTGACCTTTGGCCTACTTTCTTAAATTTATAATCGTAGGGTAATATGACTATATCAGTCAATAATAAAGGGTCGAGATGATTGTCTTTGATTCTGGCATTATGATGTACCCTTGACCCTGACCATGACCTTTGACCTACTTTCTTTAATATTGAATTATTTGAGCTACAACAGTATTTAATCAATAATTAAGGTTGGAAGGCGAATGTCCTTTATACTGGTGTTCGTGACTGTATAAACTAGACGATCAAATCAATTAAATCTATAAATGACCTCATCATCACAATTTAGGGAATGATGGAAAGGTGTACTACCTGAATATTCATTTCAAATATATAAAGCATGCCTCCTAACTAGCTATAGACACATTAGGCTGCGAGTTGCATTTCAGCAAATTCGTAAAGGCAATACATCAGGCCAGCCTGTGCATCCTCAGTCTGACTAAAGTTTTCACTATGCGCACCAAAGATAGATACAGTTAACAACATCGTGAAATTGACACTCATCTCGATCAAAACCATTCCGAGTCATTCGCTTAGCGCTCCAATCATTCATTCCAAACACTTACCCATATCATTCAAAAACGCTCCAAACTCACTGAAAAAGTTTGTGTCATTATTCCACTTAGTTGTTAACCGTAGGCAATAAAATGTTTTTCTTTATCAATTTCAGTGGGAAAACTCGACTCAACAAGGTACAGGTAATAACATCGTGCAATTGACATTCATCTCATTCAAGACCATTCTAAATCGCTTACTCATCGCTCCATTCATTCATTCCAAACACTCACTCAAACCATTCAAAAACGCACTTAATGACTAAAAAAGATAGGATCAACAACTTTATTCGAAATAAATATCGGAAATAAAATCCACGATTACGCTGACAGTATTGAAATTATAAGCGTCTAATTGGTTCTTAAAGAAATGGGCGCTATTTATAGAACTTGTATGGATATATTATTAAAGGGAGGTAATACATATCGCTATTTTTGTCCAGCTTGAACAAAGTAAGCAATATTGTATTACCTCCCTTTAATTTCATTCAAAACTCGCTCCACACACTCATTCCATTTCATTCCAAATTCATTTCAAAATCATTCATCATGTCAATTTCACGATGTTCTTAACTGTACGCTGGCCAAAAAGTTTTCATTAAAATGAAGGCACTACTTCCTGTGATACTTCATTCTAACACGGAGTTGTAGAAATATTTGCGCTTGCAAAATGAAGATTGTCCTTTGAAAGCATTTTCCAAATCTATCATCAGAACATTCTGTGAAAGTTACTCACAAACCCATTCATAAATATTGAATAAATTGAGTTTTAGAAAGGCACGTTGGACAAACTGTCATGACAGTAGATCGATTGTCTTCGGTCAGTTGAGCTAAAATTTGCTTAGTATGCATAAAATTTTAAAGTTTTACGTAATAATTCAAATACTCAGACGTCTACAGTTATTTGCAAGGTAAAAGATAATGTTGACAAAAATTCATTGGTGTATATGTTTTAAAGTTTACAGTGGCCAATGACGTTATGATGGACACATAATTTATTCATGTTCGTTGGCGGGAATAGTACTGATACGCATACTACGAAACGAAATCAAATGCAAAAGCGCGCGAAAAGAGGTTTCTTCTTTACAAATTTAATGGAAATACGTTATTCAACACTAATGAGAAAACGAAAAAAGAGTTTGAAAAGATCCTTTGCAAGTAAGTATGAATACAGCCGAATGGCACATTCAACGTTCTCTAGGATTCAATATTATTACAATAGTTGATTGTACCCAATTTAGGATTTACAGTCGATATTGCTCGAGCGACCACGTCTATTAAGCGACCACCAAAATGTCCCCCCCAAGTAAGCAATTTCTTTGAAAAAGAGGACATTGATTAACGAAAAATTTGTTATTGTTGAATCTTATGTTGTTGGAACCTATTAGAATCGTCTCAATAAGACGATTCTAATGGGTTCGAACATCATAAGATTCAGTACGACTTGACCGACAATCTTTATATGCTATAAAAATAAACTATCACATTTATCATGGTATTTTGTATTAAGCGACCATTCCCATAAACGACCGCTTTGGTGGTCCATTAAGTGGTCACTAAACACAAGTTTTACCGTATCTCCATCCTGTTTAGGAACATTTGAATAATTTCTGCTTAAACAATGATGTCTTTTTGGTTTTGACATGTTACCCCTAAATGTTTGATAGTACATTTCTTTTAAACTTGTGACTTTTAAAATAAATGAATAATAAACTTAAATATGATACAATTAATTTACAAAAATGTTAATAATCTCGGACGCTGGTCAGCGTTTGATACTAACAACTTTTTGCCACGAGCCTGAGGGACCGGTTTGGCAAAAATATTATAGGTCCTCCATGATAACAACAGGTCCTGTTAAGGGATAATTTGCTAGGAAAGCAATTTAAGGGATAAATTGCTAGGAAAGCATTGTTGGAAAAGAAGAAATTGCTTTGACAAACAATTTCTTCTTTTTCTACAATGTTTTCCACTTGTTAATGCAAATTCTAGTATTTGAAAGGCATTTTTTTTCAAAACTCGACAGATTTGAAATACTAATTATAACCATTATTTACAGGCCTGAAGGACCTGCAGAACGGGAACATCTACAAGTCCTCCCTAAAATCCAAGGGTCTCGGGCCTGAGGACTGGTGTTAGTGTCGATCCCTGCTCGTCAAGGATGACAACCTACAGTTATCCGCCATATATATTCGTAAAAACAAGATGGCTGCAAATCAATCAATCATGTGTTATTGATTTTTGAATTCAAATAAGTCCACTAATCTATTGTTTGACTTACCTTTAATACTTTGTTATGTTTCCTCTATTTCTTATCACTCGTAAAACCCTCTTTGGAATACTTTTATATAATGACTGAATGTAGCAGATGGGAAGATTCGTCCATATGTCTGTGATGTTGTTTTCGAGGTCCTTGGTATTATTGATGTTGTTGACACGTTTTTGAAGTTCTTTTTTTAATCTCCACCAACAATTCTCGATAATATTTAGGTCGGGACTTTGTGCAGGCCAGTTCATAGATTTTAAATCATTTTCTCTGCGGAAATCTTGCACGGAACGGGCTCTATGTACAGGGGCATTGTCGTCTTGAAATATGTAATCATTGCCAGGGAAGTGACGAATAATGACAGGCCACAGGTTATTGTCAAGAATGTTGATATATTTATCTGCGTTTACATTACCTTCAACAACAGTAATCGTGCCAACACCATGAAAAGTAATGCATCCCCATATCATCAAGCTTATCTTGCGCCGGGATGGCGGACATATGCAATCGGTCAACCACTCTTCACCCACTTTTCTCCAAACACTTACGCGAGAATCCTGACCGATCACCACCTTACATTCATCGCTGAATATAACCCTATTCCAATAAGCATTTACGGTTCTGTATAAATTTCCTCTACACCAAGCTACACGATTTCTACGATTGACCTCCCGGATTCTGATCCGCTTCTTCACTGATCGTTTATGAAAACCCAGAGAATGAAGTTTTCTTTCAATCGTCCTTTTTGAGAAAGGTCTTGCACTACCTTCGTTGTAAATGTTAGTAATTTCAGCCAAAGTCTTTCTCCGATGCTGTTTCACACAAAAAGAAAGTCGCCGAGAATCCCTATCTGTGAACTCAGTTCGCCTTCCCGATCTCCGTTTGTTCTCTACATCACCACGATCTTTATACCTTTTCACAAAACTGTAAACAGTACTCTGTTTAATCCCTGTCAACCTGACAATTTCTATTTTCTTATATCCTGCGTCAAAAAGCGCCGCGATCCTACTTTTCTGTTCAACTGACAGCTCTTTTCCTTTTCGACCCATTTGTAAACACAGCTCCCTTTAGAATATTTACAGCCGACAGATGACGTCATCTATCAACTCTACGTAATGACCCCATGTCATTGCTGACGTAGTGTCATAAATCTGGGCCACAGCTGACCCAGCAATTTGTAAACAGGACATTTGTTTTCACCAACGTCATTACGGGACTGTTCGCCATGTTGTTTTTACGAATATTTATGGCGGATAACTGTGTACGTCATCAAAAATGTTATCGGACACATAATTTCGCTTGCATTCCTTCGTTTTGAATGCAAAGTAACTAGCTTGTATGTCAGTGTTACAGTTATGAACATCTTAAAATTGACAGGCTGAATAATTTTGGAATGAATTGGAGTACGTGCGAAGAGTTGGCTTTTAATTTAATTTAAAGGGGGCTAATCCGATCTTGCTTATTTTGTTCAGTATGAACAAAATTAGCAATCTTTTTTATCTCCTTTTAATAAAATATGCATTCACGTTTTATACATAGCTTCCTATTTCTTCAAGAACCGATCAGACCCTTATATTTTCAAAAATGTCGGCGTAATCGTGGATTTTACTTTCGATTTTTATTTTGAATAAAGCTGATTCTATCTTTCTAAGTTATCATGGAGCGTTTCTGAACGTGGCGCTATTTATATAATTTGTTTGCATTTTTAACGGGAGGTAATACCTATCGCTAATTATACTTGAACAAAATAAGCAATAGTGGATTACCTCCCTTTGATATCATTCAAAACTTGCTCCACACACTCATTCCATTGTATTCCAAAATCATTCCAAAATCAATAATCTTGTCAATTTTACGATGCTCTTAACTGTACCCGGTCTTTAAGAAAAATGTGCGAACGTGCCAGCTTTAACGATGTCGCTTGACTATCCGCATTATTCAGTAGAACATTGAAACCATTCACTAGACGAGGTTAACAAACATTTAATTTTTATTATATTTGCAATGTTTTTATGCGAGTTTGTCGCAAAACTTTGCTCAACTTTGCTCAACTGACAACAAGTCAACAGCCTAGGTAAATGACGTACCTTGTTATCCCTGCAAGATATAGCATGATGAGCTATCTAATCTAATCTTTGATCTATGATCCATGGAGTTTAGATAGCCGAAAAGTTGGCTATGTAGCCCGTTTTACATTGGTTTCATATTTTTGAATAGGTTTAGTTGGTCCTAATTCTTCCTAGTCTTCTTGGAAAACGCACATTTGCCTTTCGAACAGATACAAGACTCGTGCGATTATGTGATTTCGCCTTTGTGTCTATCTTAAATACTGATATTCCATTCCCAGAATAATTTCCAACATACAGTTTATTTTCTGTCTCACAATATGCAATCCCTTTTGGATTCGAAAGACCATATCTTTTCCCATTTATTACACCATTTTCTTGTAAATCAAATGTTAGAATAATGATATTACTATTGATGCAGTCATATACATAGACGGTTCCATCACGAGATACAGTAAGATTCCCTGGTTTCCATTCATAGCTTGGGTTGAATCGTGCCAACGCTTCGCCAGTAAATCTGAGACAAGTCACAGTTTTCATACCACAGTCTGACACGTATATCAATGATTTGTTTGTAGTGACATCAATATAATGTGGGTCTTTAAATATAGCACCGTCGTTTATTTCTGAAGGCAATGTTTTAATTTCTGTACCGTCTATGTCCAGAATACGGATTGACGGAGGAGAGGACGATGTAAAGCCTATAAACCAGTTGGTGGCAAAAGCTAAAACCGAAGGTCTTAGTCCGGTGTTCTTAATTGAATTTAGAAGGGATATTTCTCCAGTAACAGAATAAATATCAATATCCAACGACTTCAGTAGGGCAATCTCTTGACTAGAAATAGCTGTCATTCCGAGTAGAATATTCGGTATGTGTTTTGATTTCAATACTTTTCCAGCACTTGTATCGATTAATTTGATACACGAATTGCTACAATCAGCTGCAATTAACCTATCATTTGATAAAACAGCAATATGATCAATTTCACATGTTTAAATGTCTTGGTCTCTCTTTGAGGAAATAACAGAACAAAAGGCTTCAAACGATCCTATTTTTTTCGAATTATCATTCATCATGTTCTTGAGCTCCTGTGATGGATAAAAGGCACTTTCATTAATTGAAATTGTCTCCTTAAGTCTTGCAAAATCAGTTGAATATCCATCCATCTTCTTTTTCAAAATATTCATGATTGAAAACAGACCGCACTTCTGATTTCTATCTCTTTTTGTTTTTATTTCATTCTCTATTTCATTAATTTCTTGTCCAAGTTGTTTGCAATTTTCTAGTTGTTGCATAACGTTATCTTTATTATCTTTCTGAATAGTGGATACCTCTTTGAGAGCATCATTTCGTAGCGCATTAAAGAAGGTGTTTATCTCTTGACAAAACATTCTTATTCTTTCACAAGATCTTTCAGCATGTTCATCATTGATTCTAAGGTTTTCGCGGGCCAAAATGTCAATACTGTTTATTTTGTCCTTAAGTTCATTTAATTCAATTTCTAATTCTTTAAATTTTTGACTTTCAAATAAATCTTGACTTAATTCTGGTATATATTTAACGTTACAACCCTTGTGATCTGTTATGATGCAAAGATTACACACTAGTTGCTTATGTTCTTCACAGAAACACTCTAGAATTTTTCCAGCATGGATCTCGCACAGTTCAGTACATTCGTCCTTGTATATTTTGTCTGACTTAGTTTGTGGCATCTGGTGTTTGGCTAGCAGTTTGTGTTTTTTATACTTTCTTGGTGTACAATGATGTTCGAAACATGTTTTGCACAAATGATCCCCGCAATTAACACAATATCCTTCTGCATTGAAATTGTTTCCATCTTCTTCACATGGATCACATAGTAACATGATGATAGATTGCGGTGCCTCGTCGGATGACAAGGCTCCTTCACTAGAACACGCCATTGGGGAAAATAATGTATTAAGTCACTTCCACACTAAAATGTTAGTATATCACATTGTTTAAATGAGTATATCTAATTTGACATGTTTTGTTTATCTTATCATCGACAAGCGTCATGTGAACGAAACCAGGTAAAATACGAGGGTTGTTCCAATTAATCGTAGACACATTGAATTGCTTGTCTTATAAACATCTAACATATTTGATTTTTTTTTTGTGAATATTGTTTGTCTATTTTTGAATTCATCTGCATGCATTTTTTGTAAATTAAATCTTATTTTAATTTATTTCTAGCAACTGTATGGTTGCGCATTATGCTTGCGCGGCACATGTTATTGACGTAGTTTTGTAAGGAAAATAACGTGACGTTGTTGTGCCAAATTTCAAAATTCTGACGAAATTTGTTTGTCAACAAGGCTTGTTTACTGGAATTCGTTTACTAAAAAAACCTGGCAACGTAAAAAGGCGACGTTTGGTGAACTGGTGACGCACCGTATAGTCGAACGTTTTTTGTGTTGAGAGCGGTGTGACGCCAATGGATACTTTAAGAAAATGAAAATTGTAGAGCGACATAGAATCGTGACCAGGGAATTTGTATACAAGTGGAATAGGAAATTTTCATTGGTACAATTTGAATGCAACACGGGGAAGACCGAAGAGGTGAAGAGAGGCCGACGTCAAAGAGGTTAGTGACGTGATTGATTGTGATCGACGTAGAACAGTAACGGAGGAGGCGGAGAAAGCAGGCTAAGGGAAATCGAAAGTCCATCGCATTTTAAAGCAAGACCTGATTATGTCACGAGTGTCTGCTAGATGGGTTCCGAGACCATTATCGACAGATGAAAAGGCGATTTGGGTTGATTTATTAAAGGCATTTCTGAGAAAGTTTTTACAAGCGGTAAAGCGAGTTCCTCTTGTGCATCATTTCGACCGACGAGACATGGGTACATTATTATGGCCAGAAAGTAAACAGCAGTCGATAGTGTTGAAACACAACGAGAGCACTCCAACGAAAAAAGCTAAGACTGGAAGGTCAATAGGGAAGGTGATGTGTGTCGTGTTTATGGACTGTCGTGGAGTGATACTTGTGGACATGGACCTGCTGGACAGACTGTCAAAGGTTGGTTGAGTTTGAGAATAACATGACAAAATAATAACAGCAAAAACAACATCAATAACAACAATAATAACAATAATAATATTAATAATAATCAGCCGATACACGTCGTTTTTATCGGCCAGGTCCGGGTTTTTTGTTCTTTTCAGGTGCTTCGGCGTGACCTATAACATGCCATTAGAAAGAGAAGGCTAGCTCTCGCCGGGAATTTAGAAAATATCTTTTTTCATCAAGACAACGTCGCCGCCCACACGACTGAAATGTCAAAATTCGAAATCGGTCTCATCGATTTTGAACGATTGAAACATGCCCCGTATTCGCCGGATTTGGCGGACGGCGGACGGACGACGGACAGTGATTGATCACAATAGCTCACCTTGAGCACTTTGTGCTCAGGTGAGCTAATGTACTTTGGGTAGCTCAACACGAGTATGTGAACAAAACCATAAGTAACATACTCTAGACTCGTTTCAATCGCGTAAAGTCCTGCGTCTGTGTAGTCTCTGTTGTTTGCCCGACTACCACAAGTCAATAAATTTGACTTAATGCAAAACAAAACAGACCAAGAAATATTTCAAGTTTCTTTTATTTTTGAGTATATTTTGTCCCACAAAAAATGAAACATCTTGTTTTCTTAACACCAATGCGTCGGTAATTTGCTGCTTAAGTAACATAAAGAACGGCGACACCGGCACGTTAAGCGATTTCTATTTTCCATCAACTGATAAGTAAAATTTATCGCTGACAAAGCAACTGCGATATAGGAACGAACATTATCTTTTCAGCCATATAAAGATGCCGATATGACTATGACTTATTTTTTTGTCAGCTTTGAAGCATGTTGATAAAAACGAAGCGTGCTGTTGAAACGCCGGTAGGAACAGTGAGAAAAAGAAGAAAAGGTGTACGTCTTCAAAATCGAAAGTCCGGATATAAGTCGCCGATTTAATATCGACTTCCATATATCTAAAAGACCACGCTTACTAGTCGGTAGACTTAATCTCAGCAAATCTCGGGAAAATTCATTATTTAATCGGCCGATGCAAAGATCAGTCGCCGAACAATCGGCGACAAGACACCGAAATTATCACCGATTTCACACAAAGTCGTCGGCGATGCATCGCCCGTTTATATGACATTAGCTTAAGGTGGCTAGTGTTTCAAATAGACACAACTTAAACGTGACAGAAAGTAAATTTCAGCGTTTAGAAATTAGTAATCATAATTGTTAATTTCAGAGGTCAATATCGGTAGAGTGATTTAAAGTAAACCTACAAATATACATGAGCAAGTGCGTGACATTTCCAACAATTTCATGTATGCACAAAACAAAGCCTCTGGCCAACCTGTGCATCCACACTGGCTGACCAAACTCTTTCCTATTCGCCCTGGGGATGGAAAAGGCCTTTACCCCTCTACAGTGGATCAGAGAATTTTCTTATTGCATTGTGTGGCTGTCCAGTTTGCTGAATGTCTGTGTATTATACCCATGTAAAATTGTTGGAAATGTCACGCTCTGGCTAAATGATTGTTTCAGTACTGACACTTGAATTAGGCTCGACTTTTAGATAAAAATGAACATATTTGGGTAGTTATCTATTTATCTGTACATTATTGGCGATCTTATTTCACCCTTCATTTCAAATGGATATTCTGTAATCATTTCAAGTTTGAGTAGCTTTACAATCCCTTTCGATAACGACGGAAAATACTTTAGGCCTACATGTCAATATAATTCTATTTTAGTTTAGGATGCTCTTTTGTAAGTGTGCATGAATTCAAAGTTTCAAAAGAATATCTTTGGCTCACCGGATAAATGGTGAATTGTTAGATTTGTCGCACGCCGACGACTACGACGCCAGCGCGATATCAAAACCTCGGATTTTGTCGGAAAACAGACGAGCTTAAGGTAGTGGACCAGTAATAAATCCGCAACGTTTTCGAAATTATTAACTTTAACAGTGTTAACCGACGTTTCCTAATGATTTCATTAGGAAACCTCGATTAACATTGTGAAAGACCACGAGTTCCGAAGGGTTGCGGAACTGATCAGGGTCGACTATCGGAGAATCGGCAGGTTACGACAACGCACCCAGTCGGGAATTCATTTAGGATTCTGTACGCCCTACATATTGAAATAAACAGTCGTATGATAATGATGGTTGTAAAGTTTGCTGTTTAAGGATCACATTTTCTCTCGACCGTAATGGAAATTTTTGATCTCCCACCCACTTGAAAGTTCACGACAAGGTCATAGGTTTTGTAGTATCAAATTCTTCTAATACGAAGTTTAGAATTGACCAAACTAAAAACCTAATCTAAGTTTGACTACACGCTTGGTTAACTATGTATATTCCTCTAAGTATTTTCTTTTTTATGACTTGGTTTTTGACACTTTAGCGCCGGACTGAACCTCACTTGCGTGTAAAGCAAAATTATTTAAGTTGCGCGTGCGAGCGAATAAGTGTGAGTTGAGTGCCGGGTAGGAAAAGATCCCCCTCCCTTCGGGTTTCTAGTGATTAGAAGTATTGAACTAGTATTGATCTTGGGCACTGTATTGCTGTAAGCTACCCGTAACAGACATGTATTCAAGATTGAAACGATCGCGAAATCTTAAAGAAAATGGTGCACGGTAAAGTTCCTGTGCTGACAGAGTATAATCTTAAAACATTCGTTATGCATTCTAAACGCAGGGCAGTTACAAATGTATGAGTAGGTTTACCTCAATATAACGTTCTGCAAAGTAGTCAATGGAACTTGCGGAATGTCCTGCCCGTTTTACTAAACTAAAAATCTTGCGATCATTTTTTGCGTTAGTCAAAAATAAGTTTCTTTTACAGTGGTAACTAAATATTGAATTCTGCCATGCATCATCTTACTGGAATCGTCTTCTATTCCATTGATATATTGCAAGGCAAAATGTAAGAATAAATGAAAACACCCGGTACGATTTGTGAGTTTGACTTACGATTATTTTTTTCGTAAGAAGCTTAGTAAAACGGGCCCCTGGAAACGAAGCACAGTTCTTTTATTTGTAGTCCGGTGATTATTCTTTATATCACTGCGTCAGTATAACGTCAGGTAGCGGCCAAAACATCGTAACTACAGCTTGATAAAAGCTGTAGTTAGGAGATTTTGGCGCCCTAAATGCCACACTCAATAAGTATTAGTTACCTGACGTAGACCCTTAAATGAGCACCAGTACAATATTCGTGTAGTTTATTTTTCGACATTTCGTTTAGCGAAATACTGAAGTTGTGCCTTGGTATCGAACCGGTGACCCGCCTCTATTTAAAAGACGGGCGATGAAAGAAGGACTGAATTTTAACCTCTTCCATATTTAATTCATAGAAAATCGTACAGACAATATCATCTTTTGAAAGTGTAGGCCTAATTATAGAGTTACACACATACTAGACATTATATGTAGTACGTATGCCTATAAATTTACCATACATGTACAAATACCAAAGAAAACGAACCGATACTTATGAATAGATGTCTATAAATAAAACGAGCAATGACTCACAAGAATACGCCTGGTCAGCATACTCGCTGGCGTCTACAGCTAGAGCAATAATCCTTTTACTCTCCGCCATCGTAACTCAACAAAACTAGACTGATAAACTGTTATCTGTTCGAGCTAACTGTCTTAGTTGATTAGCTGAATTCTTTACTCTTTAGTCAATTCACTTCGTACCATAGTTTAGAGAGCATTTCTATTCTACAGTTATTAATCAGAATTCAATAGGTTAAATCTACATCCTTACTATGGAGCAAGAGTCGAATTTTAGTTTTAATTTATGTGGCTTCATTTTATTGGTTGAAATTTATTTAAAATCAAAAACTCTATTTGGTTTTAAGAAAGGTATCGTTCCGGTGAAGGGTAAATTCCGTGTATCGGAAAAACCCGAACCTCGGAATGAATGCTTCTGTAGTTAGTGTCGATCGATATTGGAAAAAAGCAGAAACAAGAAAATGAGTAGAAAATGCATTAATGATTAAAACAATGCATTTAAGATAATAATGTAGACAGCAGCGATCAAACACGAGCTTTGGTTTTTATCTATGTCTATTCAAACAAATTACACATAATTTTTCCCTCATTTTTTTTACATTTTTTACTTACCAAAATTTTGGTTAACATAATTACATTTTTGTATGTATCTTATTTTGATTTAGACAAGAATAATATTTGTTGCTAAGTAAGTGTTGATAAGTAAGTAAAAGAATTGCTAAGGCGCTATTAACTGGTAGTCTGATCTATAGAGAAAATAATTAAGACGTCGGTTTACTGAATCTTTTTGTTTTTAAGATGACAAACGAAAAGGGACCATCTGGGATCTCTGTAAAATGACTATTTGAAAAAGAGATCGGGTGCAGCATTGGTCAACCAGAGGTCGCATTTCAAAAATTCTTTCATTGGAAGGTATATTGAACATTCTAGATTCAGAAATAAGCGCAATGCGAAAAGTTTCGACTCTAGTCAGTCTGCGCTAATCGCGCAGTCTGACTATGGTCAACACTTTACGCACTACCCAGATGTTTTCTTTTCGCGTAATGGGTCACATATATCTACAAACGTTAATTAATATGAATGTAACCCACAAAGCGAAAATGGAACACATAAGAACTCTGCAAAATAAACGTGACCTGTCACGCGAAAAGGGACCATCTGGGAAGTGCGTAAAGTGTTGACTTGTGAGACTGCAGACTTTTCGCACTTTGCTGATTTTCTGAATCAAGAATAATCAATCTAACTTCCTGTGAAAGATTTTTTGAAATGCGACCTCTGGTTGGCCTGTTCTAGAACCAATCTCTTTTTCAAATATTTTTTTCAACGAAGCTCCCAGGTGGTCCCTTTTCGCGTGACGGGTCTCAATTATTTGAAAAGGATATGAGTTACAGTCCAAGAAAACTCGAGGTCAAATTTGAAAATTTCTTACACCGGCAGGTAGATGATCGTCCCAGATTCGGAAAAATCGGACGATTACGAAATGTTTTTAAAAGTCAGTCTGCACAGTCGGCGCCGCGAGCTAACTAGGTTTGACACTGTACGCACTGCCCCGATCATCAATGTTTCTTTTCGTCTGACAAATCACAAAACATTAGAGCTGGGACGAATATTCGAGTACCCGGGTATCGGATAGGCTAACGTTCCTACCCGATTCCTGAATCATTACCCGCTTCAAGAGCTGGCGCCAGTACTCGAGTACTCGGGTATCGAATATGATAACACTTCTACCCGGGTCCTCATTTATTAACCTTTACTAGAGCAAGGACGGGTACTCGAGTACCCGGGTATCGGATAGGGAAACGTTCCTTCCCGGGTCCTGATTTATTAACCTTAATTACAGATGGGACGGGTATTCGAGTACCCGGGTATCGGATAGGGAAACGTTCCTACCCGGCTCCTGATTTATTAACCTTTACAAGGGCTGGGACGAGTACTCAAGTACCCGGGTATCGGATAGGGAAACATTCCTACCCGGGTCCTGATTTATTAAGCTTTACTAGAGCTGGGACGGGTACTCGAGTACGCGGGTATCGGATAGGGAAACGTTCCTACCCGGGTCCTGATTTATTAACCTTTACTAGAGCTGGGACGGGTACTCGAGTACCCGGGTATCGGATAGGGAATCATTCCTACCCGGGTCCTGATTTATTAACCGTTACTAGAGCTTGGACGGGTACTCGAGTACCCGGGTATCGGATAGGGAAACGTTCCTACCCGGGTCCTGATTTATTAACCTTTACTTGAGCTGGGATGAGTTATCGAGTACCCGGGTATCGGAAAGGGTAACGTTTCTACCCGGGTCTTGATTTATCAACCGTTACTAGGGCTGGGACGAGTATACGAGTACTCGGGTTTTGGATAAGGTATCGTTCCTAGTTAGGTCCTGAATCTTTAATCGTTATTAGAGCTTGGACAAGAACTCGTGTACCCGGGTACCAAATGGAGTAACGTGCTTTCCCGGGTCCTGAATCATTACCTGCTACAAGAGCTGAGTCGAGTACTCGAGTACCCGGGTATTGAGAAGATTATATTTCCTACCCGGGTCCTCATTCACTACCCGTTACAAAAGCTAAGGCGAGTACTCGATTACCCGGGTATCGAGTAGGTAAACTTTTCTACCCGGGACCTAAATCATTGACCGTTACAAGAGTTTGCGCGAGTACTCGAGTATCCGGATATCGAGTAGAATAACTCTCTTACCCGGGTCCTTATTTATTTACCGTTATTAGAGCATTAGATAGGGAAACCTTAACTAGAGCTGAGTACCCGGGTATCGGATAGGGAAACGTTCCTACCCGGCTCCTGATTTATTAACCTTTACTAGAGCTGGGACGAGTACTCGAGTACCCGGGTATCGGAAAGGGAAACGTTCCTACCCAACTCCTGATTTATTAACCTTTACTAGGGCTGGGACGAGTATTCGAGTACCCGGGTATCGGATAGGGAAACGTTCCTACCCGGGTCCTGATTTATTAACCTTTACTAGAGCTGGAACGGGTACCCTAGAACCCGGGTATCGGATAGGGAAACGTTCCTACCCGGGTCCTGATTTATTTACCTTTACTAGAGCTGGGACGAGTATACGAGTACTCGGGTATCGGATAGGGAAACGTTCCTACCCGGGTCCTGATTTATTAACCTTTACTAGAGCTGGGACAGGTACTCGAGTACCCGGGTATCGGATAGGGAAACGTTCCTACCCGGGTCCTGATTTATTAACCTTTACTAGAGCTGGGACGAGTATACGAGTACTCGGGTATCGGATAGGGAAACGTTCCTACCCGGGTCCTGATTTTTTAGCCTTTACTATGGCTGGGACGGGTACTCGAGTACCCGGGTATCGGATAGGGAAACGTTCCTTCCCGGGTCCTGATTTATTAACCTTTACAAGGGCTGGGACGGGTATACGAGTACTCGGGTTTGGATGAGTATCGTTCCTAGTTAGGTTCTGAATCATTAATCGTTATTAGAGCTGGGACAAGAACTCGAGTGCCCGGGTATCAAAAAGGGTTACGTTCCTACCCGGGACCTGAATCAAGAGCTGGCGCGAGTACCCGAGTACCCGGGTATCGAGTAGGTTAATTTGTTCTAAGTTCTATATTCCTTTCGGGATCAACTTCAGAAAAGAATTGAAGACTGTTCAAAACAGTCTTCAATTCTTTATTTTCTGAAGTTTGTTTCCAGATGGTCCTACGGACTGACATCAGATAGTTTCTGAAAGAGAGTCCTATACTTACTCACATACTCACAACATTACCGTCCCTTTACGCCATGTTGGAAATTGCATGTTCGAACCCCCTTTATAGAAATCCTGGATACGCATTTGATAGTAGAATACTAGATGATAGATGATTATATGAACAATTATCATCGGGTACTCGAGCACTCGCGGGTAAAGAGATTTCGGGTACCCGAGCACAAAAATTCTATTCGTTCCAGCTCTACATAGTATTGAAGAGAAATACGGATTGCAGATTGCAACAATCGCCTGTGGTACCGATCACTCAAAACAGTCTAATTTGGTCATATATCTTTTACACTTTCCAGGGAATCCTTTTCGCTTATTTTGCTTCCCGTTGATAAAAAAAAATTAAACAACTAAGATGTTAAGATTCAATTCTGGGCCCGAGGATATCAAACTTTTTGTAATGCTCAATTGAGATTATTCTCAAATTTAGAATTCAAATAGGTGTTTAAACATGAGAGATGACATTGATAAGTTGTTTTTTATAACAACTTATTAATATAATCCTAAATATTCATTCATTTTATATTAGTATTAAAACACAATTACGACTAAAATCTTAAGTTGAAATTTGAGAAAATTTTGAGTTGAGATGAGAACATTTTCGTCATCTGACAATCATCTCAATCAAAACCATTCTAAATCGTTCACTTAGCGCCCTATTCATTCATTCCAAACACTCACTCAAACCATTAAAAAACGCTCAAAATGACTAAAAAAGATAAGATTACTACCTTCTTTCAAATGAAATAAGCAGGAAATAAATGGCGATTTAACCGACATATTTGAAATCTAAAGCATCTGATTGGTTTTGAGGAAATCGGAAGCGATTTTTGATACATATATACATATTTTATTAAAGGGAGGTAATCATTATCGCCAATTTTGTTCATCCTGAACAAAATTATCGAAAATGGATTACCTCCCATTAATTTCACTCAAAACTCGCTCCACAAACTCATTCAATTTCATTCAAATATCATGCACATTGTCAATTCCACGATTTTGTTAACTGTAGTTTGCCAGCCCGGGAATCGAACCCACGCGATCAAACTTCAATCATTTTGAAGAGACCTGGTGGAAAAAACCAGGGAAGCATTTTTTTCGTATGCCTTTTTTCCAAGAAAAAAAATCCATCGAATGAAATATTGAGTAACAAACTTGCTTACAGTTATCTTCATCGTGAAATTGACAAAGTGAGTGATTTTGGAACGAAATTGAAGGAACGAGAGGAGTGAGTTTTGAATGAAATAAAAGGGGGATAATCCAATATCGATTATTTTGCTCATCATTCGATATTTATTACATCCTTTAATAAAATATGCATAAAAGTTCTAAAAATAGCTTTTTTATGTCTTTCTTAACCAATCAGACGCCTATAAATTCAATAAATGCATTGAACACGTTGATTTTTCCTAGAACTTTTTTCATTTTAGTGATTTTGTAATGTTTTAGAATGGTTTCATTGAGTGTTTGGAAGGAAGGAATGGATCGATGATTGAGTAACTTAGAATGCTTATCATCGGATTGAGAGTCAATTTCACGATGTAACTAACTGTCACATCAAAAAGTTTATTTGTTTTTTGTTTACTTTATCACTCAATGATTTTTTTCTCAAGAATTTGTCACCTTCAATTATGTGTTGGCGTGCTTTAAGTAAAATCATGATTTCCTATTCGTTTGTTTAGGTGTAATATTTCTTTAACAAAGCTATCAAACTTCACTTAGTTGGTTTAATCAAGTTACATATCCTGGATTCTTTATATCAGTTTTGGGTGTATGGTCACGCAAAGTATTATGGTGGTATACCTCAAAATAAAAAAAAAATAAAAAAAAATAAAAACTTCATAGTACAGCTGTTTACTTGCGTCAGTCTTATCTTACATGTGTAGATCTAAAGGGCGGGGATCTACGCTCGATTCTTAACCTGCAGTCTGCGCAAGAATATGGCTAACAATTCGTCAAATCAGCCCTGCGTTCAGGATGACAAAACGATGCAAATAGTATTTCAATTTTGCACGTGTAAAGCGGGATATAAGGTGTTTGTATCGTTTTGTCATCTTGAATACAGGGCTGCTATCTGTTACACATATCATTGGCGTGGCAACCTATACGCAAAAACTATGTTGTGTACACATCCTTGCGCAACAAAAGGGCGAGAATGGTGTAGAAAAAGAACAAGAGAAGATATTATACATAATAATAAAGTATTTGAAAAAGTAAATCTTGCTTTACTCTGGAACTGCCTTTAAGGCTTATTTTTGCACCTCACGCTCATGTTGGAAATGTTCATCGCAGGCTAATATAGTGGTAAGGGCCCTTGAATCTAACTCCTCTTTAAATCTTTTCTGTAAAAAGTGCATCGGCATTAACAACACAGAAATACATACTTTATTTTCATTGATACAGAACAAGGCAAAATGACCCAAAGTTAACAAAATCGGGAAGTTGACATTCATCTAGATCAAAACCATTCCAAATCACTCGTTTAGCCTTCCATTCATTAATTCGAAACACTCATATCATTCAAAAGCGTTCCAAACCCAATGGATAAGATAGAATAAACAACGTCAGTCAATACAAATAAAGCATTGAAAAGATCGCGACTTAGCTGTTATCATTCAAATTGTAAGCGTATGTAAGTTTCTGGAATAAATAGGAAGCTATTTTTAAAACTTGTATGCATATATTATTCAAAGGGAGGTAATACAAATCGCTACTTTTGTTCATCCTGAACACTGAACAAAATGTGTGTAATCGGATTAACTCCCATTAAATTTATTCAAAACTCGCTCCACTCGTTCAATTTCATTCCAAGATAAATCCCAAATTATTCACATTGTCAATTTCGTGATGTTTTTAACTTTATACAAAGAAAAAAGTATTGCAACATCTAAATGTATGTAATTACGAAATTACGTTCAATAAAGGCAGAATATGAACCCAATCGATTTTATTTTTAGACATTCTTAGTCGCAACCTATGCGAACTATTGCCTCCTATAACCTCCTATTCAAATTTTTGTTCTGTTTTTACACATGTGGCAATAGTAGTGACCATGCTCATATTCTAGGTCTGATCCAGAGTATTAGGAGGAGAGTAGGTGCCATGATTTTCGTTGCCTTCGCATGTACATGATATTGACTGTACAGTTAGTGTGTGGATCACTCTTGGATAAGAAGCAATAATCAGGTTGAAATCCTATCTAACACTTTCGATGCAGCAATACAATAGTTAATCGTGTGGAAATAATTGATTAAAACAAGTTTGTTTTTTATAATTGCCATAAAATGCATGAAATGATGTTTATCAGTCTTATAACCAAATGTAAGACCCACTGAAAATGATTTCTAGCGTATAAATTGAGTAAAGTTACCACACCTCATTTTTTTCAAAACAACTTTGGTAAAAATGGGTGTTGCAATACTTTTTTCTTTTTGTATATATACTATGATGAATTTTGTCCACATTTGGATTAGGTCGGCGGAGATGGTGATTGATAAGCAAGTTCGTAGGTACAGTTAATAAATTGTGAAATTCACACTCACGCCGTTTAAACCATTCTTCATAATTCAATCAGCTCTCGATGTGTTAATTCAAAATACTTACGCAAATCATTGAAAAACGCTCCGAAATCGTTTAAAAACGTTTCGGAATGGTTTAAATCGATCTAAATTCCAATTATAATGATTAAGTCATTGCGCTATTTTATTATCTGATGTGGATAATAAAGCGTATGATCGGTCAGTGAAAACAAACAAACAAATAGAAAGGAATTTATCTTATAACTGTACAAATATCTGTGTGATAACACCCCGTATGATATTTTTTATGATATCACATAGTTATTTTTAGAACAATAATATCATGCAGTTATTTTTAGAAACTTACATTTCAGCTAGAAACATCGACAAAAAGAAGACAAATAGAGGTTATAAGATAAATATGATACATACTTAGTGTATTGTATAAAAAAAATATCTAACTCGGTTATGAGAATTGACAATTGTCTCGGCAGAGCCTCGCCAATTGTCAATTCTCCCAACCTCGTTAGATATTTTATTTCATATAATACACTAAGTATGTATTATATATGTATGTTTTATTAAAGGGAGGTAATGCACTACCGCTAATTTCGTCTAATTTAGACGAAATAAGCGGTAGTGTATTACCTTCCATAAATTTCACTCAAAACTCACTCATCGCACTCGTTCAATTTCGTTCCAAAATCGCTCAAAAATCATTCAAAATGCCAATTTCACGATATTGTTAAATTGTTAAATGTATCTGAGTTGAGATGACAATGCTCATTTTGCAAAGGTCTACTTAAGAAACTTAGTTGCATGAAATATTGCAATGACGCATCGTGATTTCACTTTCTTAATTATTTACTTTAAAAAAACTCCAACCCGCCTATTTGAGGGTAGAATTACAAAGGCGGTTTTTAATATCTAATCGAGTCTCAAATGTAAGCGAATTGCTTAAATACTTGGACAAACATTGCGTGCACTTAATTTCAAATTCGACGCGTCTAAACAAAGATTGCATTGATTTAAATATTATACATTTGAAGCATTTCTTAAAGTTTTCTCAATAAACTGATTGAGGAGAAGGAATTTGAAAAAAAAATTGTAAGTAAATTTCAGTATATACAGTAAGGAACCTCGTGAATTTGACAATTTGAATGATTTTGGAATGATTTTCGAATGATATTGAATGAGTGTGGAACGCAAGTTTTAAGTGGAATTTAAGAGAGGCAATCCAATATTGATAATTTCGTCCAGCTTGGACGAAATTATCAATATTTATTAACTCTCTTTAAAAAAGAATCTGCATTCTTTCTAAATTCTGTATCTTCATGAACCATTTAGATGCTTTTAAACCAAAATAATCGTAGAATAATTTGGTAAATCTTAATGAAATGTTGATCGTTGTGATCTATCTCGAATTGTCTAAAATGATTCCGGGGCGTCTTTGACTGATATTCATAGTGAGATTTTAGAATTAATAAATGGAGCGCAGAGTGAGCGAATAAAATGGTTTCAATCGAAATGAATGTCACTTTCACAATTTTACTATCAGTAAGGTTAACTAAACACAGCCGTGTCAGTCAAGCCTCGCGCATTTTGATTGGCTATAAACATGACTCGTTGCTCATGGAAAACAATTTTGTACAAGCAGAGATTTTGAAAACTTGTGCACAAATGAGCCAAAATAGGAAATCTATCTCATTATGAATAATAATTGTCATCATTGCTTCATGATGACATAACGGTTCAATTCATAGGATTCACCTGATGAAGGCGGCTGTGCCGCTGAAAGCTAGTGTATAAATATATTTTTATTAAAAGTTTATATCTCAAGAAGAGAACTTTTTATTCGATTGCTTCATGATATTAAAATATAAGATATGAAGAGTTTTTTTTTTTTTAAATTCATGGAGGTATGAAAATTAAAACCTCATCACACCCATGTTAAATAACGAATTCATACAGTGTGATTTGGGTTTTAAGTTACAGGTATTGCGTTGGGTCAATGAGCATATATTTTCATTCTTTGGGATTTTACGTCATCTTTCACAATATGGACCGAGATTTCCTGGTGAAAATCATTAGGAAACCTCGGTCAACACTGCTAAAGCTCATTACTTCTGAGATGTTGCAAATCTATTACGGGTCCACTACCTTAAAACACATATTGAATACACAACAATCAAAAATACGTAGATTAAAACTACTGGTGCCACAAGCATGACGTTGGCAAACGTTGTCTAAAACTCGAGCATGTGCTGTTGCTCAATCTTACTTGTAAGACAATATCACAAAATTATTCAGAAGGGAATATATTAATCATTTAGTAGTAGGGTTAAGATTTGTTTCATTTTTCTTGAAAAAGGCATTTTTTACCGAAATATTGAAGTAAGAGTGTTTTATTAATTGTAACTTGTGAGAGTGTGTAATTCATTGACGAAATGGACTTTATAACGCCATGCCTTTTTTCTCTACTTATATGGTTTGCAAAGCGGTCAAATAAAGTTGTACGAAATCAAAGATCTTGGAATGTTGGAATGGGACCACTTTGTAAACCGCTGATTTACTCTAGAGACTCGATAACTCGCATCTATAAAGTTGGTTGAAAAAGCCCCTTTCTATCTATTCTTGATCGTCTTTAAATAACTTTCTCTAATCATAGAAGCGTCTACGTCTATAAAAAAAAGAATTTGAACGAATAGTTATTATCAATGCTCTCATTATCATTTTTTACCTTGGGTATAGCTTTCGGTGCTGATTTAACACGAGTTTGAAATTCGTTTAATTTACAGTATCTTTTTCAACATACAATTATCAACATCGAAAAATTTACTTCGGAATTAAATTGAATGGTTGAAAGGAATGTTTTTAAAGGGGGACAATACAATGTCGCTACTTTCGTTCGACACGAATGAATTAAGCTAATCTTTTATACCTCCGTTTTATAAAAATTACTCTCTTTTCTTTAAATAGATTAATGTTATTTTTACGGATCGATCAGATGCCTAATAATCTTCGCCAGCCAATATGATCGTGTAATGGTTTGATCGAATCGGATGATGCTATGATCAATTTTGGATCGTAATGATTGTTTAAGTGAGTTAAAATGAATGATTTGGGGCACTTGATTAGCGATTCAGAATTCTTTCAATTGACATAAGTTCCAATTTTACGATGTTACTGTACAAATAACAGACGTGCACTATCGTTTATGTTACAGGGTCACAAACTATGAATGTAAAGGAGACGTTCCTGCTCTGTTTGACATGCCTTTTATGTCCCGACCCCATCCGAGGCCACGGCTATATGATTGACCCCCTCAGTCGAAGCGCCACCATGCATCCAAAATATTTGACGGACGAGCACACGTGCGACAATGGACAAACTAACTGGACCCCACAGGGAAGCTTTTGTGGCGGAAGACAGGTTTGTTTATCGTCATCTAATTTAGAATTTGATGATAACGAAAGTAGGAAAACAGGGGATTTATGAATCATAGATGTTTTTCCAGGTTTTTTTTATAATGACTTTTTTTTCGCAACAAAACTACCGAGATGTTCATTATTTCTTCAAATTGAAGATGTGCCACAACTAACATCGTATGATTTCGAGTCTCTTTTTTGACATTTTGTGCAGGTGGCTAAAACGTTGTAACCACAGCTTGATTAAGCTGTAGTTACATTTTTTATATCGCCTAAAATATTTTTTTTTGTTTTGTTTTGTTTTGTTTTGCATTATGCACACAAACAAAATATAGATTGGATACAAAAGACATTTTTTGAAAATATGGTGCTAGCTATAAAACTATTATAATTTTACTTGTAGACTCAAGAAAATAACGGTGGAAACTGCAGCGCTTGTGGTGACAACTACGCAACATCTTATCCGAGACCTCACGACTATGGAGGGGTTTATGCTACGGATATTACGCCGACACGAGTGTATCTCAAAGGTCAGTCCCAGAGCGCAATCGGGAACCTTCGGCGATTCTACGGAATAGACTTCGGGAATAATACGGGCGCAGCCATGAAAGCGCGTCATTATATGATGTCACAAAAATAAACGATCCCGCTAAGGATGACGTTGCATAAAACTAAATCAACGAAAAATAGAAATGGACATACTATAATTTGATAACAAAACGCAGTGTCTTACTGCGTTTTGTCATCAAATTATATTATGCATAAAAGATCTCGAAAGACGATCGGAAAGAATTAACAAAATGTGATTTTCTTCATTCGTATTAACCGAAGTACCACCAGGAGCCGAATTACCTAAAACAAAATGACCTAAAATTACTACACTTACATCCGAGGTACTTTTCAGTTTACGGAAAAGTCCGAGCGATGTTCCGAATGTCCCAGAGCGCATCTGTCGTGATTTGTATTTTAAAGGCGTACTTGTTTATTTGACTTTAAGATGCGCATACACGTGTATAACATAAGGAATGTGCGCATGAAATACAAAAGAATATCTCATGAAAATGAAGATGCACCCATACCTGTTAAGAACCTAGAACGATAGCCTCTCCCAAGAATCGAACTCAGGACCTTAAGGTGAAGAGTCGCCCTACCTCTAGAACTCAGACACCACTATAATATTGATCGAACAATTAGACCGGTTATCAATAAATAAATCATACAGTTTCTATTTTGCTTGTCTTTTTGTTTTTGCTTTTTTTTATTCAAATTTTGTCAATCTCCACGATTCATCTTTGATTTCGTAAACAAAGAGAAAAAAAATCGATGATAAAAATGTACGAATATGAAAGATAATATTGATAAGTTGTTTTGAATAACAATTTATAAATACTATCTTTAATGCTCATACAGTTATTTCAAAAAATATTTCAAGTTGAGAATGAGAAAAGCTTTTTAACCTTTGGTACAGATGAAGGTCTCTATTTAGAATGTTTTCCTAACTCTCTCTCTCTCTCTCTCTCTCTCTCCTCTCTCTCTCTCTCTCTCTCTCTCTCTCTCTCTCTCTCTCTCTCTCTCTCTCTCTCTCTCTCTCTCTCTCTCTCTCTCTCTCTCTCTCTCTCTCTCTCTCTCTCTCTTCTCTCTCTCTCTCTCTCTCTCTCCTCTCTCTCTCATCTCTCTCTCTCTCTCTCTCTCTCTCTCTCTCTCTCTCTCTCTCTCACACTCTCTCTCTCTCTCTCTCTCTTTTTTTTTTTTTGGGGGGGGGGGTTGTTGTTGTTATTGTTGTAGTTGTTGTAGTTGTTGTTGCTGTTGTTTGTTTGTATGCTTGGTTTGTTGTTGTTTTCAGCCAGATTATAACTGTGATTGTCCGTATGACAGCGTCACATTTAGGGAATTTTACGTTTAAACTGTGTAACAAACTAGAGACGGACTATCCGAACCAAGATGTCCTTGCTGATTGTTTCAACGATACAACAAAACACATAGTACTCCGGGATGAAAATGACAACACGCATTTTGGAGGTTTGAATCATTTTATTCCATACTTATTTTTTATCATTTGATCCGTTAACTTAAAAATTCTGCCTAAATGACAATACAATTGATGATAAACGAAAAGTGTTAGACAAAAAAAGATCTTATTATCCACAAAGAATTAAATGATTTCTTCCGGCTTGGATCGACGATTGGAGCTTATGCAAACCGTGTGTACAGGGCACGAAACTGATACAAATCGTATTTTCGGCGGATGCAAGATATTTACACGATTTACATTCTCAGTGTAAGTGTAATGGCACCGCACCTTGGTGCTGGAAGTCGAATTAGGCATAGAAAGGGTCAATCAGAGTCGTGTATGTAAAAAATAGATATGATGACGCAATACTATGCTGAATACATTTAAAACGCAGATAATGCAATGATGCAAAAGTTCTATTGTCGATATATGGAATGTCTTGATGTTAACCGCATTTTACTGCAAACGATTTTTTTTAAGTCTGTAGGGAGAATTAATCATGTCCTTTTTTTTAATTTCTGGCTTATCAGGTCAGTACTGATATTACCCTTTTCTCCATTTTCAGACTTGAGCTTTCAAAACTCTGTTAAAATGAATGTCGAATCTCGAGTTTGATGTTTGAAATTGGTTAAAAACATGTTTTGGGTATTTTCTTTCCACGTAAAGCGATTTTATCGCATGCGGGAATACACCGAGGCTAATTATTAAGCAAGTCAACTTTTTTCCTTTTTAACTTAGGTTATTTCTGTAATTATCAATGGTAACTATTTCTTGCATTTTCATTCATTCTGCAAAAGACTTTGCAATATTAACAGTGATTTAACCTTTAAATGAAAAACTACTAAATGGTGACTAAAGATACGAAAAGGATTAGGAATATGCCGAAAGCACCGACTGAATACAACTGTGGTTGTATATTGCATTTATAATGCATAAAAGATGAAAAAAGATGAAAAAATCAACTGCTGCTTACTTTAAAAGATTTAGCACTTTAAGTTGGAATCTACATGATTGGACAATTTTCCCGAATTGGACAATTTTCCCTCTTCCGGTCTACAGATACTAAGCGTATCATATATATATATATATATATATATAGCCAGCTTAGTAGTTGATTGGATTTTATGTGTTTTTCTATTCATGGGTGTCCATTCTCTTGGGTAAATATGTTTTGAAAAGGTCAAAGGTAAACTTTACAAGAATTGGCCAGGAATTGGCAAGTTATTCTAATTGGATTTTTTCCATTTTTAGCCCTGTGAGTTTAAGGATGACAAACGTTGATTTACTTCGACCTAACTTGGTATTTCATGCTAAAATGGTTGTTCATACTCTGAAGACTTCAAAATATCATTCCTTTGACAGTTCGTTTGTTATCTTAAGGTTCATGTAAAGTGTTTGAGGCCCAATGTTAAAACACTTCATTTGTCAAGAAAAAGCAGTATGTCTAGGTATATAATATATCAAAATGAAGCTATTCATGAGCTTAAACAGTTAAGCAACACAAGACTGCCATAGCTTTAGCGATATAGCCAAAACATTTTGGAAAAAGGTCATTTTGTACAGAACAAGCAACTGCAAGACTATTGGATAAAATTGGCCCATAAATGAACAAAGTACAGACTAAATCACTACCCAGGTACTACTACAAACGTTGATATAAAACTCGAACTCAAAAGGTAGTTATGCAAGCAATTTTTTTTACTTATTTTATAAACACATATGTCATATATGTCATTCTAGGTTTGTAAACGTGTAGAGGTATGGTGTGCTATCACAACATAAATGGACCCTTTTCCACAATGTTTTGTTTGGCCTTAAAGCTATAGCTTTGGCGGTCTTATGTTGGTTAACTGCTTATGCGCGTGAATAGCTTCATTTTGATATATAATATACATGGACACACTGCTTTTTCTTGGCAAATGAAGTGTTTTAAAATTGGGCCTCAAACACTTTACATGAACCTTAACAATATACCGAAAGAAGTTTCACCTATGCGTTTTTAAATGTACTAAGTATATAATTTCGCTTGTCGGCATTTCGAGCTAGTTTAATCAGATGTGAATAAGGTTGATCTTGATCGAGCCATCTCTCGTAGAAGTGACTAGTCGAAAGCTTTTGGAATGATATTGAATGAGTGTGTGGAGCGAGTGTTAATGAAATCTTAGTTAGGTAATCCATTATCGCTTATTTGGACAAACTTGGGCGAAATAAACAATACTTTGCCTCCCTTTAAAATGCATTACATACTTTATAATTTGCGTGTCTTCATGAACCAACCAGGCGCTTTAGAATCTTTACCAGACAAAAAAAGAGAAAAGTTGATAAATTTTAATGAAATGTTTATCTTTTTGAACGATTTAGAATTGTTCTATAGGTATTTTGGGTGCTTTTGAGTGATGCAAGAGGGTGTTTGGAAAGAATGAAAAGAGCAATGAGTGAGCGGTTAAGAATAGTTTAGATGCCCAAATTATTTAAGTCATTGCATTTAATTAGATGTTATTTAACAAAGTAAAACCTCCTAAACGCAAACGCTTTAGGGATGAAGCCAATTGCATCGCCCCAGCTGAACGAGTCAAATGCTTTTGAATAGCAAAGCTATTCTACGATATTGACATCGGGAATAAAAAGGGCGCAGCCATAAAAGTGCGCCATTTCGCATGTGGGTTTGCAATATAACGCTACAATTATCAATCCCTCTATAACGATGACTTTGCATGGAAATTAACAATGAAAGAATGAAGTTGGACATTTTACAGTTTGATAACGAAAACGCAGTGTTTTACTGCGTTTTGTCATTAAGCAAAAATATGCCCAAAAGATCTCCATAGACGCTCGGAAAGATTTAACAGTGTGTGATTTTCTCCACGAACATAAAAATCACTGAAGTGCCACTAGAACCCGACTTACCTACAAATTACCAAAATTACTACATTTACGTCCGAAGAACTTTCCAGTTAACGGAAAATGCCGAAATATTCCGCATGCAAGTTTACTATACAACTTTTGTATATTCTAGGAATAAACAGAACTGGCAATTTTACCTACGACCTTGTTCTTCCAAGTAATGTCACGTGTCCAGAGGGTTGTAGTCTACAATGGTGGTATGTAACAGGTAGGTCCCACGTTCGGAACACCACTCGGCAAACCTTACGATCAACCCCAATCGGGAACCCTCGGCGATTCTATGGAATAAATCTCGGGAATAAAACGGGCGCATCCATGAAAGCGCGTCATCTCGCACGTGGGTTTATATGACGTCACAAATTTAATTGAGAATGACGCTCCGAAAAACAAAATCAACGTCAGGTAAAGTCGGGCATACTATGATTTTAAAACAAAACGCAGTGATTTACTGCGTTTTGCTTTCAAATCCTGATATTCCAAAATAATATCTATAGACGATCTGAAAGCATTAAAGGAATTTGCTTTTCTTCAAACGTATTTACCAAAGTACCACCAGGAGCCGAATTACCAAAAAAAGGACCAAAATTATTACACTTACGTCCGAGGTACTTTCCAGTTTACGGAAATGCCCGAGCGATGTTCCGAATGGATCAACCCCGGATGTACATACACGGACTATTTTTAAAAATTACGAAAAACTCGATGACGTCAGTTCAAATGGCGTAAGCCCTCGAAACTTTGAGTGAAAAAATTCGACGTCGCCAACGCTACTCGTTTTAGTCACTTAAGTGTAACCATCGTATCCGTGTATAAATATCTTTAGAATCTTGAATAACGGCTGAAGAATCTTTTCGTGACAAATCATTCTCAAAAATTAAGATTTTCAGCCTTTATTTTCTGTAACAAATAGCAATCTTAAGAAAGCGCCAATTGTTTCCGCCTTGGTTTTTCTTACACTGTTTCCGCCTAACAAAATGCACAACTTTGTTACATACTCATCCGCCCTATATACACCCGAGGTCTGTTGCAGTTTTTTGAAATGGCAAAATGATGTTCCAAATGGTAGGCCCCGACGTGTAAACTTTTACTTTAGCAGATCCGAACTTTTTTCCCAGGTGTGAGAAATCCGAAAATGGACCCGATTTGAATAATTTGAATACTGTCCAAGGGTGAGATTTAAAAAATGAAATTACAAAACGCATTATTGGCGCTCACACACAGTTAACAACATGGTGAAAATGACATTCGACTCGATCAAAACCATTCCAAATCACTCGCTCAGCGCTCAAATCTTTCATTCCAAACACTCACTCAAACCATTCCAAACACTCAAAACTTACCGAAAAAGATAAAATAGACAAGTTCATTCGAAATATAAAAAAAAAAAACTAGAAAAAAGTGTCATAATTGAAATCATAAGCGTGTGATAAGTACTTGAAATAGAAATAGGAAGCTATTTTGAGAACTTGTTTGCATATTTAATTAAAGGGAGGTTAGAAATAATACTAATTCTGTTCATCCTGAACAAAATAAGCGATATTGGATTATCTCCCTTTATTTTCAATCAAAACTCGCTCCATACAATCATTCAATTTTATTCTAAAATCAGTCCAGAATCATTTCATGATGTTGTTAGCTGTAAGATACTCTGCTTTATAGGGCTTTAATATAAAAGGCGGTTTGAAAAGAAGGTGCTTGCCAAAGTTTGTTATATTCCTATGCGGATAAAAGACATCGCGTGCAAAATACTGGATAAAATTTTGACCCACGTGTTAAATTTGTTAGTAACATCCTGAAATTGACATTCATTTCGATTAAAACCATTCCAAATTGCCCACTCAGATATGCATTCATTCATTAAAAAAAACCTCACTAAATCACCTTTAGATGCTCCAAATCGTTAAAAACAATTCGAAATTGATCAAAAGTTGATTGAAATTCATGAAATTTTTCTACGATATAGTTAGTTACATCGTGAAATTGACATTCACCTCAATCAAAACCATTCTAAATCGCTCACTCAGCGCCCCAATCATTAATTCTAATCACTCACTCAAACCATTCTAAAACGCTCAAACCCTTTGAAAAATATAGAAACAATAACGTCATTCAAAATGAATTTTGATAAAGAAATTGTCGATTTCGCTCACATAATTCAAATTTTTAGCGTCTCATAGATTCTTAAAAAATTAGAAAGCTATGTATATAACTAGTATGCATATTTTATTAAAGGGGGGTAATCAATATCGCTGATTTTGTTCATTCTGAACAAAATTTGCGATATAGGATTACCTCCCATTAATTTCACTCAAAACTCGCTCCATACTAACATTCAATTACATTCCTAATTCATTCCAAAATTATTCACCTTGTCAATTTCACGATGTTGGTAACTGTAATATTGGCTTGTGTTGATTTTAAAGCGTCTGAAAGTATCACGAAGACACGCAATTTAGAAAATATGCAGATTTTTTTAAAGGGATGTAATAAATTTTGCTATTTCGCCCAAGTTGGGCGAAATTAGCAATATTGGATTAGCTCCCTTCAATATCTTTTAAAACTCGCTCCTCACACTCATTCAATATCATTTCAAAATCATTCAAAAAATATTAAATTTGTCGATTTCACAATGATCCTAATAATGTACTTGTATCACACCTTTTCCGAGACGACGTCGATCTCTTCACTGTCCAAAGTAAAGGTTTTTTTCTAATGTAGCCATTCGATTATCTTAGTGTTGCACGAAGCATATTAATTGAATACAAGTAGGAATCCGGCGAACGCGGGTTGTTATTAGGATATTATCGCAATAGTGTTATAAATATGCAAATGAGCGTATAAGAACGCTTTCTGTCACCGTGAGAATGACGTCATGATATATAAGATGACGTCATTTAACACACTTCGTTAAATGTTACACAGGAAAAAAAACTGTATATTAAAAAGCAAAATCTCGATTTCTCGCAAAAAATAATGTCATATTATAAATAGAATATCAAATTCGTGTTTAAGAAATACCATATATATCAAACTCGTCATTCATTACACTTTATATAGGCCTAGCTTTATTGAGCCTCGTTGTTATCTTTTTACATATGATTCGTTTAATAATTTCGGTTCCTCGTTCTACTTTCGAAAAAAGAACAGAAACAATAGCTCTCAAGTTACCTACCGACGACGGAGCTAGAAAAATTTACCTAGAATGTTGGAGATTTTCCTTCATCAATCGTAAAATTGACAAAATGAATAATATTGGAATTGTTTTTTGTATTGAAAGCCAATAATCGAGGGGAGTGATTTGTGAAGAAAAATAAAGGGATGCAATTCAATATCGCTTATTGTGTTCAAAATGAACAAAATTAGCTATATTTATTACCTCCCTCTAATAAAATATATACAAGTTCTATAAATAGCTTTTTATGCCTCTCCGAATTAATCAGACGCTTCCAAAATGTATAAAGTCAGTGGAATCTGGGATTTTTTCTAGCAATTTTTATATTTGAATTTAGTCGTTGATCTAGTATTTTTAGTGATTTTGGAACTTTTTTTGAATGGTTTGGGTGAGTGCTTGGAATGAATGAACGGAGCGTTTAGTAAGTGACTTTTGAATGTTTGTGATCGGAATGAGAGTCAATTTCACGTGTAAGAATAAATTATTATCTTATTCCTCAATCGACTGTTTTTATCTATTTTTAGGAAACAGCCCCAACTTATTTCCAGAACATTTTGTAAACTGTGCCGACATTCGAATCGTGGATTGCGACCAATATCTGGTAAATGTTAAAAATCTGATAATTCCCATCCGGCTTTGCACGTGATTTCAAGGGCTCGTAATGATTAATTTCCCATTCTCGAATATGTAATATTGGGTCAACTTATTTCCGACCCCGGGCAGTTATTGTTGCCCGCTTTATCAAAGAATCTCGCAGACAGCGGGATACTAGCTCTATACTGGTCCAAATATCGATTATCAAAATAGCCTAGAATAGACTATTCTGGTAGCTGACAGTGGCACCAGTCTATACTCGGGTATGATTCGGGTAATAAATAGGTCTGCCGAATATTAACATTATGAAACGCTTACATGTTATTCACTATAAATGGCTAAAATCTTGCAATTGTAGCTTGGTAAGCTGTAGTTCAAGGCTTGCGTCGCCAAACCATGGTATCGGCACGTGAATACTTTTTTATGCACTTTTCATGGATAATCATGATATACGATTTTAAGTTAATTCTGACAAATATTTACCATTTAATAAGTACCAAAAACATTGAAACAGTAAACTCCTCAAATTGCATCATGGTTACGCCTAATCTTTGGGTTAAAATTAACTGACAACAAATGTAGATGTGATCCGTCACGCGAAAAGGGACCATCCGGGACTGAGCGAGGATTGCGCAGACTGACTACGGTCGAAAATTTGGCACTTTACTAATTTACCCCATGAAAAAATTTTTGAAATGCGACCTCTGGTTTGCTAGTTCTAGGAACAATCTCTCTTTTTCAAATATTCATTTCACGAAGCTCCCATATGGTCTTTTTTCGCTTGACGGGTCTCAAATGATTGATAGCAGGACCAACTCCTTGACCACGGTCATGACACATCCCTTAAAAATTAAAACGTAATTTATATGCAAAATGACCTTTGTAAATGGAACTTAATCAATTTGTGGTTTGGTCGTTTCAGTCGCATACCTAAGGGATTAATTTAAACAAATTGGTAAAAAATGTCCAAGTTAAACAATTGAATCCCTTAAAATGAGTGTTTCGATTTTTTTAAGTTAAAAACAACGGTCCTTTAATTATGTACAGGATGAAGATATCGATACGACGTGGTGCGCACTTGGACCAACTACTGAATTGATAGAATGGTGTGACGAAACAAGCGAAGAAAGTACGAGCGAAAGCAGTTCGAGCGAAGAAAGTTCGAATGAAGAGAGTTCGAGTGAAGATAGTTCAAATGATGAAAGTTCTAATCAAGAGGGTTCAACCGATGGTAACTCAGGTGAAGAAAGTACCAATGGCCAAACTTCGGAGAATGAAGACCAAACTGGTAGCACGGAGGATGGTAGGTTGATATATGCATGATATCTTTTTTCGGCTATGAAAACTTCATATCTTTGTTTAAATTTGTTTCGGTGTAAAATCAGTTCAACGATCGTTTAACAATAGACCCTTAGCTTCTACGAGTTTAATACTTTTAAACAATTGACATAAACGACGAGTCGAATATACTCTTTGTACCACATATAAATGCCTTTAAAATGCTTTCATTCTGGCATTAAACAAACGATACGAATATAGGAATTGTATGGTAGCGAACACGATTAAGCTCTATGTAAACGAAAAATCAGTTTCTTGTAAGCATCAATTGAGAAAGACAATATTTCAGGTTGATGCTGTTTGTGTTCGCTTATTTTTACTCGAGACAATGACCGTATATTTTGTGATATTAAATCTCATATGAATGGAAATGTCTTTTGGTGACTGATCTTGCTTTGAATATAAAACCGAAACTGATATCATAGTTATCACAGTTTCACAATTTACGTCGTATAAAAGTTTTATTTTCGATGACATAGCCGGATGGTTAAGTTCAAAGATATATAAGCCGGTGCGTGACATTTCTAACAATTTGAAATGTTCGTACATTGCAAACATTGAGTAGCGTAGACAGACACATTCTGTGAATGGAAATAACCCGATTGTCTTCAGATACTTTGAAACCTTATCTATCTACAAAATGCAGAGTTTAGACTCTGGTCAGACTGTGTGGAGGCATAGGCTGGTCAGAGTCTTTGCTTTGCACATATTTGAAATTGGTGGAAATGTCACGAAAAGGCTTTGGTTTAAACCTATTTTTTTACATCGATTTGGAATCAAATTCTTATGAATTAGATTAATCCATCTCAACTCTGCTTCCTGGAAAAATTTACCAGTACACGCGCCGAATGTGTGGGCCAACGAAAGAACCAAGTTTGATAGCCGCTCCCGGGAATCGAACTCAGGACCTTTGGGTCAAGAGGCCGACGCTCTACCTCTAGACCACGGACACCACAAAGGCTCATATCCTAAAAGCTATGAAACTTGAATTGTTGATATTTTGTGGTGTTATTTTTTAAACTTTCAGAGAACAACAATGAAGGAAACGACAACACAGAGGAAAATTCTGGAGACACTGATTCCGAGAATCAAGGCAATGATGAATCTAACGAAGAGGAAGCAGAAAGCGGAACTTCGTCACAGAGTTCCGGAAATTGTACGGGGAATTCTGGGGAATCTTCTAGCGAAGACAATTCCGGTTCCGGTACACCATCTTGTAATTCATGCACCAATGCCCAGTCTCCGACTTGCAACAACAACTGCTGTTCACAGAGCGTACGGGAGGTATATGTGTCAACCATAACAAATGCTCCTGATATGTGGTGTGACGTTCACTGTACGAGCGACCCGCCATTTTGTCCTTCCATATGGTGCTGTAAAAAGGAGGCGGTACACTGGGTCAATGTGTGCTCTACCAAGAAGTCTCTGACGTCACTTGTTGATCTACTCGAGAAGAAAGTCAAAGAAATTAAAAAGAAAAGTACCAAGAGTCAATCATAAAGAAAGCCCTTTCGATCAATCATTAAGGACAAAAAAAAAATTTAAAAAGAATTGCTTCATCTGATTTTGTTGAAGAAAGTTTGCTCTTTCTAATGTTAACGTTTTTTCGCTTAAGAAGACTAAAGTTAAACAATGACACAAGCTTGAACTGGAAGATTCCTTGTAATTCGGAAATACGCTTTCATTTATCAAAAGAAAAATGCACGGAAAAGGCAACAATATCCTGCTTACAAGGTTATACATAGCACTTTATAATTTGTTCATGAAAATATGATGTACCTAAGACACATTTAACCAGTGAATAATTTACTGTTTTGTTTTTTCTCTCTCTCGTTTGTGAACTTTGCACTGTGAACTCATCTACAGATGAGATTAGATTCACCAGGCGGCCAATGATTATATTATATGATTATCATGTAGGTGATATTCCCAAAGCTATCGTATGTACTTGAAGAGAACACACATTATTAGTTATACGGTTTCTTGCCGGGGTATATGACGATTTATTCCCGGCTGGAAATATGATGTCACCCGAGCCGTAGGCGAGGGTTGACATCATTTTTACTGCCGGGAATAAATCGTCATATACCCAGGCAAGAAACCGTATTACGAATTTATTATACTTCAAAGTTTTAGGGATAAATATCTGTCTTTTGCATATTTTAGGCGTTCGTATAAACCAATTTTTTATAAACCACCAATATCCCTTAATGCGCCCCTATGAAAAGTAAACTTGTACAAAGTGACGTCATATATAGTTGTGACGTCACACTACTTCACTGCGCTATTGTGATATGGAAGCGTTTGTTGGCTGAAACTTCGAGAAACTTGGCACTTTAAATGGACAAATTTGTACAAATTTAAGGTATTTATTGACATCTTGTCATTTTTTATTTGCACATTATTAACTGACATCCTTTTTAACTGTATCCTTGTGTGTATATTCGGGTCGTGTTATCAGCGAAGCGAGAGAAACATGGCTGCCATTACCGTTTCGATTTTTTGTCTATGTTCACGTCGAGGCGCCTTAAGGAAACATTAGAGGTAATACCGGAGCGGCCGTAGCTATCAATGTTTGTCAGGTCAGCATTAACCAATGAAAATGCTAGAATTTTCTTTGCAGTATAATAATGTAACATTGATAGCAACACAGTACCTGTAAATTGTTCGCTAAACGTCTTGAAAATGCTTGAATTACAGTTAATAACGTCGTGAAATTGACACGCACCTTGACCAAAACCATTCTAAATCAATCACTCGGCGCTCCATTTATTCATTCCAAAAAAACTCACTCCAAATACCCCAAAACGATAAGAAATCGTTTAAAACAATTCAAAATACTTCTAAACTATCAGCATTTCATTAAAATTTATCAAATTATTCCATCATTTTTGCTGGATTCTAAAGCACCTGATTGGTCCGCGAAGACACGCAGATGGGAAAGTACGTAAGTTTTAAAGGGAGGTAATAAATTATCGCAATTTCGTCCAATTCTTAATAACATTTTTTGTATTTTCGCCCTTAAATTTCATTCAAACTCAATCCAGCCACACGCCCATTCAGACTGTACTCATACACAGGCTGATCTGAATCTTAACCTTGTCCAAATGCGTAAATGACATAAATAGCAACTTCTCAATATTATATTTTATGTTCATAAATTTATTTTAATTCTAAGTAAGAGTAAAAGTTTTATAATCTTAGACCCACGTGTGCTAATGACTCATATGACTAGTGGTACATGAATTGTTTTGAAAACAAAATGGGTTTGAAATCTCTATTTTCCTATCATAAATTTACGAAGTTTTAACATTTCTTCTCCATATTGCGCTGCATTATCCCCGAAAATAAAACTTTTGCTTGTATCTGTCCGGTATTTAGATGCAGGCGGATTCCGCCCTAGTGCTTCCGCAACTTCTCGGGTCAAAGCTGGGTAATTTCCGCAACATAAACCAATATACTGGATACCGGCTTCTTTTGCGTCTTTAGCAAATTTTCTAATTTCTACCCGGCTACAGCGAACACAATCTAGATTGTCGGGATAGGCGCCAATGCCTGAAATGCAAATATATATGCAAACGGAAAGTTTTATATTTATTAACATCGTGAAATGACAAGTTCAATGACTTTGGAATGATTTTTGGACTGAACTTGAATAAGTATAATGAATGGGTATTGAGTGAAATTAGAGGGAGGTAGTCTAATTTCGCATATTTTGTTCAGGATGAACATAATTAGCGTTATTTATCACCTTCGTGATTCGTACAAGTTCTGTAAATAGCTTCCTATTTCTTCAAGGACCAATCAGACGCTTATAATTTCAATTTTGTCAGTGCAATCGCGATTTTTCTCTAGCTATGATTATTTTGCATGTAGTTGTCGATATAATCATTTTATTGATTTTGGAAACTTTTTGAAGAGTTTGAGTAAGTTTTTTTAATAAATGAATGGAGCACTGAGTGAGTGGATTAGAATGGTTTTGATCGAAATGTCAATTTTGATTGTCATGATGTTATTAACTGTATCTGTGTTGTTTAACCATTCCCGGGATGCTCACTGCATCGCTATGCTGTACACAAAGCGTTGACAGACATATATGACAGGGTATCTCATGCGATTTTGGTTGGGACAAGCTTATGTTAACCGAATCTGGATTATTTTGTTGTTGATGTTGTTTTTTTTTGTTGTTGTTGTCTCAAACACCATCTGTTTTTCTAATTTATGTTGTCCAAGCAAACAAAGGAATATGTGGAGCGGTTTAATTGAAAGGGTGGATTGTTTTGATAGATAACGAAGCGTTTAGAAAGAATAAGGTTTGTGTTTGATGTACTATTAATTAACCACTGAGTATTCAAATAAGAATGGTTTAGAATGTTATGAGCTTCGTTTTCACGACGTTCTTCATTTAGTTTATGGATTTTACCGACAGTAAGTACAGTTAAAAAAACATTGGCACTCAATCCGATCAAAACCATTCTAACTGACTCACTTCGCGATCCATCAATCCATTCTCAACACTCATTCCAATTACTCAAAAAATAACTCAAATAATTTAAAAAAAAAAACACTTCGTAATGGTTCAAACCGATCAACATTTCATTCAAATCACCATAATAAATACACGAGTTTATTGGCTGGTTAAAACTTTTTGTGTCTGATTTGTTTGTGACACGAAATAGAAAAAAATGCCTTTGTAAATATATAATTTTTCTATAGGGAGTAAAACGTAATTTTCTCTCGCTAATTGATAGTGTTTTACCTCTCTTGATAATCATTTTTGATATCTTTTTAAGTAGGACAAAATTATTTTTGTAAAAACTAAATCAAGTTGTAAACTATCCTTTTTCAAAACAAAACCCCTTTACGTTTGACCCATATTTCAAGATTCCGCTATGGTTATATCTTGTACAGAAGATGTTCAATTTAATAAGATTGACGGCGTCACAGGCCAAAGCGAAGCTGAGAACCTTGGCTACATTTCGAAATGTCCTCTTTACAACAACACATCCATTTCAATTAATAGTTTCATAAGCAAGTTCACCTGATCTTTTATCCGTAAGTGACAGAAATGTTTTCTCATCTTCGGTTGTTCTATAGGGTACTGGTACAGCAGCTATTGGTATCTGAAAATAATAAAATGAGCATCCGGTTTGAATGAAATTTAAAGGATGTAATACAATAGCACTGATTTCGTCCAGGTTGGAGAAAACCAGAGAAGTAACAGCATTAACTTGCAACATTCTTTTTTAAGAAAATATATGATATTAGAAAACGCTTGAAATAACAAGTACAGAGAGAAAATCGTGACAATGGTAACATGTGACTACTTACCAGCCCTGTGTTCAGGATGTTAAAGCGTTTCGCGAGCGCTTTGAGATGATATCCCGCTTTGCATGTGCACATGCGTGCAAAACGAGGTATCATTTCGAAATCTCTTTGCTAACTTTTTCATCCTGAACGCAGGGCAGAAAATTTACGCAAAAAAAGCCAGATAACGCTTCGTTTTATTCTTTTTGAAAAATGTTTTCTGGCTATTATATTTCACCGTAGTAATTTCTACCCTCTGTTATGCTCAGATATTCAGTAATGATTTATCATAAGTTTTACGTTGATTTTACTTACTACCATCGTAAAAATAACGTAATTTCCACATTTCTAAAAAAAAAAGTGTTGTAAGTTGTGCCAATTTCGGAGCATTAATTTCATTGTTTGGTATCTTGACAAATTTAAGGCTTTCGAGAAAACAATATTGAGATAACTAATAAAGTAATTAACAATTTGAAATTGACATTAACTATCATCAAAGCCATTCTGAATCTCTCGCACAGTGCCCCATTTATTCATTCGTCCCAAACACTCCAATAAACAATTCATTCAACGTTACGAATCGTTCAAAGCAGTCGCTTTTTTATTTTATTTTAATCGTTAAAATATTCCCACGATTTTATTGTATGTTGTAGGTTCTAAGGCTATCGGACACCATTAGAAAACTTAACTCGAATTTACGACAACATATTACCTCCCTTTAATAAAAGTTTATCCCTTTCGCAATTTTTTATATTGAAGGTTCGTTCCTTTTGGTACTCTAACTTTATTGTTATTTTGTTTTGAAATCACATTGCAATGAACTGAAAATTATTTTATACTGAGGTTAAATTGTAAACCCTCTTGAAAATTGTGTTATATAGATTCACCGGAATCTTTTCCTTTCCAACGTTACAAGAACTTGTTCCGACAGGGTCAATTGGAATAAAACTTGGTAGTTAACATTGCAAAAGAAGTTTAAATGGGGAAAGTTTATTTCTTTCATTGCGTACGTCATGAAAATCGGGATATTTTTTTTTTTGGAAAGTGAGAAGACTCTTGTTGCAAGCACGTTTTCTTTTTTAACAATGTTAATTCTTAGTATTATATCTTAAGATGGGGGGACGTATGTAGCAAATTTATTTAATGCAAAGTGTAAGCATGTATTTTCAATCGGTAAAGTGTATTGATGAGCTACTGTTCACGATATAAATTACTGCATTGTGTAAACTTGTGGTCAGTAGTCATCCCCTTTCTCTTCCATTACATTTCCTTTCAACTGTATTTTGTCATTTGAATAATTTTTCTACCAAATTCAACAGATGGCACTTATAGTCCAGTCAAAATAGCGAAATATGGCCTAAACCCAAAACAAATTGCAACAAAAATGTTCTTGGCTTTTTTGAGTAGCTTGACCCTCTCTAGATGACGTACTAAAAGTAGGACAAAATCGGAAGATACGTATTTTGATTTTTCCATACATTTTGATACCCACTAGTAATGCCCGTAATACAACCAATTAAATGAGAATATTGTGTGATATACCTGGAATAAAACTGATTTGTGAAAGTAAAACTAATCAAATAGCATTTGAATTACCTCTAGAAATTAAACCACAACTTTCGTTAATGGTTTGAGTAAAATGTATGACATTTTAAACATAAAAAGATAAATTCAAATTAATCTTACCCCACCCACTTGATTTAACATTAGAATGGATAGAAAAATAGCTTCTGGTATTGAAACATTTTCATATATACCCTTGTCAACAAATACAAAACAATATCGTTTTATTGGATTGATCTATTTGTCTGTCTGCCTATCCCACAGGCAATTATTTCATGACAAAAGACCATGTATCCAACACTTGCTCATGTATACTCTCCCATTAGTCGCTTAATTTAAATTTTGTTAATTCCAAAGTTTAAATAATATTTTGACAACATTGTTATCAGCTTATTTTTTCTTGATAATTTTCCTTTATATTGTTACCAGATCGTGTAAAATATGCTGGAAATTGTGAGAGTTGATGAGGTACAGGACTAGTTTGAAACATTGTCTTATATGATAACGCATCTTTGTGTATTTGACGAATACTGGATAATGAAATTGCCTATGATCTGTCTGTCTAAGAATAATTTTTGACTTCAATTCCAAACAATTCAAAATAAAGGTATATATATGTCACTTATCTAGTGCTACATTTTTTTTTTAATTCAGTATAACAATGACACATAGAAACTTTTAAAATTCTGAAATTACCTTTCCTAAAACTTTAAAAGAGGCTTGGCAAAAGAAAGTTACGAGACTGAAACCGTGGTCATTTGATAACCTTAAAGGGGGTTACCACAGCTGCATTAAGATCAAATTTTATAGAAAATATTGTTGTAATTTCAGATACATTAAAAATCAAAAGTTTTCGGTTGTACAAACTTGTCTAACCTAGTATTAATATGTCTTAAGTTAAACTGATCTCCGGGTTCTCTAATTAAATAATTTTGTGTTAAAATTTTCATAATTACCCTTCTTTTTTTCTTACATTAATCAAAATCAAAGAATAATATGGTAGAAATTGTAAATAGTTTCTTACAATACCTAATTAATACTATTCACATCAAGACAAGTTATTTCAAGTTTCGTTTGTTTGAATGGGGGGGGGGGGGGGGTATGCTGTTTTCAACAACCTTTCATTTTATCGCGGCGGCAGCAGAACCTTACAATGGATTCCTGGTATTCTCACACCAGTACCACCATAACATCCTTTTCCTAGTCTACAGCTGCTTTTCCACATCAGTCCACGATTATCAATCCATGAGGTATTTCAAGAACATAATATGAAATTGATATAACTTTATAAACAAAACTGGCAAATAATCGAGAATTATTAAGGTTATGGTCCTTGATATTTTTTAAAATTTAAAAAAATCTCATTTCCATCTCATGGAAATATACTACGCAAATTTGCAAGGGGGTCAAATTCACAAACCTATTGAATTATTTCTTGATTCATGTTTAACATGTTTAATTTATAAGCCCGTGATCAAGTCAACTAATTTAAAACTAAGATTGGGGTATCCTGAACTTTTTTTTTTAAATCAAAGTGTTTTTCAACCATTTCAAATCTTATGCCTAGCGATATAGGGGGCGTTTGTAATCGATCTGCATGGTGGACCAGGAGAGATTCGTTAGAAAACTTCATTCCAAATTAATATTTATGCCTCACATAGTTTGTCATTTTGATAATTTCGATATACAAATTGTTTGTGAACATTCACTTGGTGAAATCTTTTGAAGCATAAGCTTGTTATCATTTGTCCTTCATTCATTTTAAAACGAAGTGTTGGCATTACATTCTCACAAGGTTTTGAATCATATCATATTTTACTACTAGTAAAGCATGATCTCTTCGTATAAGTGTTTAAATTAATGCCGAATACTTATCCACATTAAAATTAGTTTATTGAGTCTTGTTTTGAATAAAAATCAAAACTTCCGATTAATTGGCAATCAGAGCACTTTATTTCCAATTCATTCCTATGCCATTCTTCAATTTAACACGTTATGTTTAGAGAAATCTGTAAAATGTCAAACAAAACCTCTTTCCTAAGTCATTAATGTGATGCACCTGTTTGAAAATTTTCAATTTAAACTTTCTTAACGCCTAATTCTGATTGGTCACGTGATTGTATTGGTCGTTTGAGGTTTTAAATTCACTGACAATAAACCTTGTTTTATGTCAATATTTTTTGGAATTCATAACAAATTATGTGACGTGAATTGGAATATGTAATCGTTCAACTTATGGATCTGTTAGTTTTGTGGAAAATTGGATATTTTGTGAGATATTTAGATAATATGGATTTTTCTCTATGGAGGTGAGCACTTTTCATTGCAATATGGCGACGGTCATTGTAAAAGGAGATATGTGTATTGACAATATTGACAATATTTCTCTTCAAAAGTAGCTGATAGAGATGGCAGGCGTCGACGATTCTAACTCGGTGTATACGCAGTTAACCCCTGCCCAGCGTCCAGTTGATTCGATCGACCATTTCGATGGATCACAAACATGCAGGAAGCAACTTTATCCGTCAAATCGAGAAAGTGTACCTGCCACGCCCATTAATGTAAGCCAGTTTTTTTACGAAAACCGTTATGAATCGCCGCCAGCGGATCTTAACTGGGCTTTAGGTGACAAAATAGGTGGGCTGTTTCGAGCACATACGAAATCAGCCTTTATATCACACATCGTAACTGATACAGCCTCCAAGGATGACGATCTTGAAGAAATCCGTAATACCATGTACGAAGCTTGCAAAAAGGCTGTTGATTATCCTTTTCCAAAGGACTGTGATCTTAAGCGACGTAAAAAGACAAGAAATGGAGACAGCATAGCCCAAAAATTAGCTTCAGATATTTATAATCTTGCATCAGCGATGGATAATCATTATTACGATGATATGAAGGAGATCGTAAGTCTTCCAAGAACTACTTCTAGAAGTGACAATGTGTCTGTATCTGATCACCAATTAAATATATGTCTGCAAGAAATCAAAACACTGAAAGACCAGCTAGTCAAGTGTCAGTCAGACATTGTCATTCTCAACCAAGAAAAGGAGGTGTTAAAAAAAGAGACTGGTGATGACATCAAATATATTAAGGCTGAAGTCGCGAAACTTAAAAAAGAAACAAACGATCAGTTCTTTAAAGTAATGATTGATATTCAGCGCATTGAAGATGAAAAGACATCAGGTGTTACGTCATTGAAAAACTCTCTGAAGTTGGTTAAAATTGATATCATTTTGAATAAAGAGTCATCAGAGAGCCATATTAAATCGGTCAGGGATAATGTTCTACAAACGTGCTCAAAAATAGAGAAGCAATGTGGAAGAGTCGAGTCAAAAGTGAGTCAGCTGAATGATTTATTGAGGAAAAATAGCATAGTGAACAAGAGCCCGGGTAACAATAAACAATCGGAAAATCATTCTCCAAGTAACCACAGGCATATGGAAGATAAAAATCCAGGGACTGATAACCAATCGCACGAAAATCACGATTATCCATTTAATCAGGGTCAAACATTAACTTATAAAGATGCACTTACCCGTGCCACGGTCAATGATCACGTCGGGTCACAACAAATTCCTAGACGTCTAGACGAGATCAATCAGTCGCGCGGTCAGTCGTGTCAACAACAGGTGGATCCCGGGTATAACGGTTTTATACAGCCAATAGTCAGTGTTTCGCGTGATAATCATGCTGGTTACCCGGTCCAGTCTAACTCACAACAAAATGGGTCAGGTAGAACAGACGTAACAAATCACCTTCAACGCAATTATTATGCTGGTTACCCGGCTCCCTCACAACAAAATGGGCCAGATAGAACAGACATTACAAAACAGCGCCAAATTCCCGTAGTTATTTCCGGGAATAGCTCGTATGACAAGAATGTGAACAATAAATGTGATCAAAACAGCGTCAAAAATCAGCAAAACAATTCTTTGAACGATCATTGTGTCGAGGAGGATTTTACAGAGCATGTCATAAAGAAGACGAAGCGATTTTTTGTAGGTGGGTTTAAGTCAACAATCACTGTAGGTAAATTAAGAAGCTATGTGAAAAATAGGGGTGTTAAAGTAACCATGGTAAGAATTTTCCCACAACGCTATCGTAGAACTGTAATAATTCGTTTGAACGTTGAAGTACCGGATGCACAAAAAGTGACTGAACACGGTTTTTGGCCGGATGGTGTGACGTGTCGTCCGTGGCTGTCTAAAGCTTCTTATAGGAGGAAATTTAATCCAAATCAAAATGACAATAACAGCTTGCATGAAAGCGAAAGTTATGACATAATTGACGATGTTGATACGGGTTATAGGTCACGTAAGTTAAATAGGAGAGAAAACGTGAATCGAGACTATCCATACCGTGAATCTGGTTGTAACGAACAAACGCGCTATACAGATAATAATAATACTGATTACGGGTATTCGGTGGACACTTATAACCGTTACGGCGATTTTGGTCAGTATGATGTATATGGCTACCAAGACACTGAGTATCGAGCTAACTGTGGCAAGAATGGTGATCGCCTGAATAGTTATAGTTAAACACAAGTCCCATAAGACTCGTTAGGAAAACCTTTTGGATTTAATCTTCTCTATTTTACAACAATGACTTATTTGCATATGTGTACATGGAATGTCACAGGTATTATGTCGAGTGCATTCTACCTTAGTGAAATATTTGAATATGAAAATATTGATATCTGTGGTATTTCTGAGCACTGGCTCTATTCTAATGAATTGCACTTTTTAAGTAGCATACACCAAAACTATGAAGGATTTGGTGTTTGTGATTCAAGTTTAAACGCTTATAGAAACAGACGGGTTGGTAAGGGTGGTGTGGCTCTATTATGGAATAGAAAACACAATAACCTTATCAAACCGTTAAGCATTGATAACGATCGTATAATCGGCATACAATTTCAAATATCAAAAAATTGTTTCATTTATATAATACAAGTGTATCTTCCAAGTGCAAATCATAGCATTTCAATATATCGTGAGTACATAGAGACTCTGTATAATTTGATTAATAAGTATTCTCAATTAGGCCAGGTAGTTCTAATGGGCGATTTTAACGCTCATATTAACGGAAATGTTTTCATTAATGCCCGCTTGCAGGCTACGTTTAAGCCCGGGATTATAACGGATAACGGGACCACTCACTTGCTGAGCCCCGGGTTTGACCAAGACAAGTCTTTTTCTCAACGGAGCCTCAGTTGGCTTGCACACTGATTAACGGTATCGAGTTTACCGTTTAAATCCCGGGTTCAGCCAAACCTACTCCTTAGGTGGTTTGGTTGAGCCCGACTTTATATTTTTATATGAATAATTCTTGAATAAAGTATTGGTAATGTAAAACCGATTTAATTTATGAAATTATTTAATACTGAATTTCAAAATAAAGTGTCGGCAAAATATTGCTATTTGAATAGAAAAGAATTATAAGAAAATACTCTGACGAGATTGCTTAAACTGCATATACTGTCATAAATAATAAAATCGCAGTGATAAAAGTTTTACAACTTGGTTATCAATTAAGAGTTATGATAATATTTGGTTAAATTTTTTCCATTCTGGAAAAAATAATAATTCATAATTTCTTGTCAAATAAGGTAATAAATCAAATGATGAAAGCCTTATTTTCAAACAGTCACGCGTATTGTTCGACGAAACGGTAAGAAACAAATATAAATTGTAATTAAAGCATTTAAAATACACGTAAAAGTAAAAGTTCTTGTTCCCTTCGTTCCCTTCGTAGAAAAACGTATCTACATGTATTTTCTACTGTAAAAATTAACTTGGTTTCTAATACACGTGCGATCTGGTACGTTTTAGCGGACAATTTTCGCATTGACACGAGCCATTAACTAGAGAAGAATTCACAACAATACAAGCTATAGCTCAAACCAAGGCTTGTCTGAGCCCGGGATCAAAACAGTTATTGCAAATGGTCATGAAGTCGAGATCATCTCGGGTTCAAGTCATGCTTATCTGAACTCGGATTCAACTTGTTTTTACCGTTTGAGCCAAGCAGTAGCCTGCAAGCGGGCATAAAAATATTGACCCTCGGGGTACGTCTTTATACGACTTGACTGTAGAATGCAATTTAACCATTATAACAACATTACCCCTTTGTCATGGTGCAGAATCAAGTTATGTTTCATACGATGGAAAATACCACTCGTTGATCGATCACGTCATCGTTTCAAATGAATTGCTTAATTGTATTACGTCATGTCGTATACAAGACGATAATTGTTTAAATGTTTCTTCACATAGACCTATTTTGTTTATCTTAATGGTTAATTCAGACTTAATGAATGAGCCTCGTAATATTATGTCGTCAGTTAAATGGCAAAAGGTAACTGAATCTCAGCGTATGCAATATTCTGACTTTCTCACTTTTAGTCTTTTGAATAGTATACAGGCATTGACAAATTCTAAAGACAATGATATTTACAGTTTTATTGATAATCTATATTACAGCATTGTGTCTGCTATTTGTGAAGCTTCGGAAAAATTTCTACCTTACACTCATTATCGCCATTATCTGAAGCCGTATTGGTCATCCGATCTCAAACAACACCATGCGTTTATGAAACTTAAACGTAAGATGTGGATTGAGGCCGGTAAACTTAGAGAGGATAAAGATCGATCCTTTTTGCAATATAAAGAAGCTAAACGCATTTTTCGCAACATCCATAGAAAAGCATCATTTAATTACCTTCAACAATTGAATAATGATATTGATGAAGCTGCTGGCGTTGACAGCCCCTTGTTTTGGAGGCTATTTAAGTCGAGATCAAAGCAATCGATTTATGCCGAAAGCAATGAAATGAAATTTGGTAACGACACTCTACGTAACCCTGAGCAAATATGTAATGGCTGGGGAGAATATTTTTCATCTTTATATTCTGACACAGACTGTAATGATTATGATCCTTGTCATTTTGACACAGTAACGCACTATATGAATTTGATTAAAGAAAAATGCGTTCCTTTAGATAACGATCGTATTTCTCTAGAAGAAATTTTGTCGACACTGTCGTCGGTAAAATTCGGCAAAATGTGCGGAAATGACCGTGTATGTAACGAACACCTTGTTTATGGTGGGTTCTTTTTAAGAGAATGTATAACTCTTCTTTTTGTTCTTATGTATCATAATGCATATGTCCCGCGCGCTTTGAAACTTGGAATTATTATAACTTTACACAAAGGTGGGCGCAAACCAAAAAGCGACCCTAACAGTTACAGGGCAATAACTCTTTCGTCTCATATATTGAAACTGTATGAAAAGGTCTTACTTAACCGCCTTAAAAATTCTATATCAAATACCTTAAGTCCTCTCCAAGGCGGATTTCAAACCAGTATGGGCAGTAATATGACAGCCTTTTTACTAAATGAAAGTATTCAGTATTGCAAGGAAAATAAATCGAGGCTTTATGCCTGCTTTTTGGATGCACGTCAAGCTTTTGATCGGGTTTGGCATGACGGCTTATTTTATAAACTAGATCAACTAGGTGTTAAATTAAAATTGCTGAAAACAGTTATTGCCATGCATTCTGACAATTTTTGCTGCGTACTTTATGGTGGATTCCAGTCTCATTGGTTCCCAATAATGCAGGGCACCAAACAGGGGGGAGTGTGGTCCCCGTTCCTCTACACTTGGTACATTAACTCATTGATTGATGAACTTATTAATATTAAACTGGGCTTTCAAATTGAGGGTTACGATCTTTGTTCTCCGTCATTTGCTGATGACATGACCCTTCTATCTTTATCTCATAACTCTCTTCAAGAAATGATAAATATTTGCTATCGTTATGCATGTCAATGGAAATTTCACTACAATCCAAGTAAATGTGTAGTTGTAACATTTAACGAGTCTAAACGTTCATACAGAAATCGTCCTAAATCCTGGATAATCGGCGATAAATCTATCGAAGAAAAAGAGGAGTGTAATCATTTAGGTATACTTTGTAACAAATTTAGTAAAGCATCGATGTTTGTCAAACGCTTCGATAGAAAACTCAGAAGTACTTTCTTTGGATTAATTAATGACGGCCTTCACAAGAACGGGTTAAATCCATTAAGCAGTTACCGTATATACCAATCAATCGTCTTACCTCGAGCCCTTTACGGCTGCGAATTTTTATACTCATTGAGTAGTAATGACACCCTTACCCTGGAAAAAGGTCACAGACTATGTCTGAAACAAATTCAAGGCCTGCACACCAGATCTAGATCTGACATTGTACACGGTATGTTAAGTTCATTTCCGATTGAATTTGAAATCGACAAACGAAAATTATTACTGTTCGGGCAACTGTGTCAATTAGACAGGGATTGTGCGGTTAAACGCATATTTCTTTACAGGCTTTTTAAGTTGGAATGCGGAGCAATTCCAACTTAGATTTAACAAAACCGCAAAATGAACACAAGATAATTTCATTTCGGTTTTTTTGAGAACACATATCACGTGAACAGGATGTGAATACACTTCGGCCTATTTTGTATATCTCAACTTGACAAAGACATACAGTTTATTTCATCAAAAAGTAATAATGCTATACAATTACACAACCATCACTTCGTGTATATTATTAACACGCTTATTCATGTTTTAAACGATATTTATTGAAAGTTGCGTACGAATATATTAGTATCACATGTTTGCATTACTATATTTGGAAATCATGTGATAAGTCAAGTCCAATAAGGTCAGCAATTGACAATTAGCACTAGCAAATCACGTGATCTGCTTATTTGGTAATGTCGCGTTCTGTTTTCTTAGTATTGTGCAATAGATCAGACCAATCACGTGATCTGCTTATTTGGTAAGGTCGCGACCTGTTTTTCGTAAAAGTATGCTATAGCTTCTTTTAAAGGTATAGTGTCTCTTTCTGAACGACCTTATTACACATTTAACTTTTGACAAGGTGTTATATTGTAAATTTCTGTCTAAGCTACGAAATAAATACCTTTTCTTAAAGTGATAATACACTTTTAAAGTTAATAAATATTTTTGCAACATATTGTCGTTTGTTTTCCGTCATATTGCATTTATCTACATGAATGTTTTATTGTAAAAACCCAACTCATCCATTAAACCCTTGCCACCACATATTTAATTGAATTATGAAAATCTTTGCCCAATTGCACTCCAACACCTAGACAATTTGCCATTTGAAACAAACCCACCAGTTCAACTTGTTTTCTTCACATTCTTACATATCAACACGTTTAAGAGCACCATCATACAGTTAGTTACATCGTGAAATTGATATTCATCTCAATAAAAAACATTCTTAATCGCTCACTCAGCGCTCCGTTCATTCATTCCAAACACTCACTCAAGCCATTCAAAAAACGCTCAAAGTTATTAAAAAAATAAGATCAATATGTACATTCAAAATGAATCAAGCAAGAACAAAATCGCGATTTCACTGACATAAATGAAATTTAAAGCGTCTGATTTTGCTTGGCGAAATAGAAAGCTATTGATTGAACTTTTATGCATATTTTATATAGTTTTTGTATATCGCTAATTTTGTTTATCCTGAACAAAAATAAGCGACATTGGATTCCCTCCCTTAAATTTCACTCAAAACTCGCTCCGCTCACTCATTCAACATCATGCTTAAATCATCCCAAAATCGTTCACCTTATCAATTTCACGATGTTATTAACTGTACCCCCAACTCAGAAGAAGAGGAACATAATTATATTGATTTCATCATGTCTGTCTCTCAGTCCATTGACCCTTTGCTTTCCGCTAGATAAACGGAGAAGCAATTGACCTACATTAACGAAACTTTACACAAATAATGCCCATGACCCAAAGAAATGCGCTATTGTTTCGGGGTCATACATGTCACGGGCATCAGTAAATTTTAACAATTAACAGTTTCCACTCTAACTGAATAACCAATTGACCCAAATCATAAAACTTGACACAAATGTTGTCAATGACCCGAGAATGTGCCCAATATTGGAGTCACAAAGGTCGAAATCACATTTGAACTTCATCCAAAAATTGTCTTGAGATTCCAACTCATGAAGTAAAAGACTTCCCTGCGAAAATAGCTTTTCATCATGGAAAAATCACCTGTTGAGCTCCACTTTGCGACACTTCTAATTAAAAATGTAATTGATAACTCAAATGGGGCAGAAGTTTATTGAAAAATAATATAAAAACTGTTTTGAGTGTATAAGGTCGCGTATGCGTCCATTAGTCGGCTGTATGATCCGTATCATTTATTTCCTTTTTAGCTCACCTTACCACACCGTGCTCAAGGGGGGGCTTAAGAATCACCCTGACCCCGTCGTCCGTTGTGTGTCGTCACATTTCTTAAAACTTCTTCTTCTCCTAAACCGCTAGGCAAATTTCAATGAAATTTTGCCAGAATGTTCCCTGGGTGACCCTTTTCAAAATTGTCGCTATATTCTAATTGGCCAATAAATATGGGTATGGCAGGGCGGGGCTTATTTTTAGCCCAAAATTTTTGAACGACAATTGTCTGGTACTGCTTCTTTCGAAAGCTATGTGATGTTAGCCCTATTCAATTGCTTATTTTTTAAAGTTAATTTACCAAACTAAGGTAAACTGTGAATGTCTTTAGATTTTGAGATTTTCATATTAGGCGTTAAGAAAGTTTAAATTGAAAATTTTCAAACAGGTGCATCACATTAATGACTTAGGAAAGAGGTTTTGTTTGACATTTTACAGATTTCTCTAAACATAACGTGTTAAATTGAAGAATGGCATAGGAATGAATTGGAAATAAAGTGCTCTGATTGCCAATTAATCGGAAGTTTTGATTTTTATTCAAAACAAGACTCAATAAACTAATTTTAATTATTATATTCTTTAATTCCTCCAATATGAAGATTACAAACATGAAGTAATAGTAAAAATTTGTGCAAGTGAATCAATAATACGAGTGAGACATTTAAGGTTACATAATAGATATATAAAGACAAGAAATGGTTGAGATCGGTGTAAACTGTCTTAGATGCCCATGGGTAATACGTTCACCTATTACAGTTAAGACCATCTCAAATGTGGAAATTTAGTACGCTTGAAGGACACGTTTAATCATTAGTTCCATACATCCGTCAATAAGGCCTTACCCGAAACGAAAAGAGAAGAAATTATTTAGGATTATGGCTTACGACACGGTTTTCTCATCAATATAGAGTCTTTCAAATTGAATGGAAAGAAAATATGTAGAGAATCGATTTTAAATCTTTGATACCTGACCTATTATGGTCTTTTATATCGATTTATTATGCTGTGAAAGTACCGTAAAACAATATAGAAGAAGCACAAACATCTGCGCTGTGACAAAAGGTAATTAGAAAATTCCCAGACTAATTCTAAAAATAGACACGGTAAATACCATTAGGTTTATTTATAGTTTATATATAACACTTTCCCCCTTGAAAGAAAAAAGAAAGGTTTATGAAATAAATCTTCTTTTTTGAATTATCTTTTGCATATACAATGATAATATACTTTACACAATTGATAATATCATGATTTGTTGAAACATTTCAGCACATCTAACATGAAAATACAAACAATTTTCATCAAAAGAATTGAAAAAAGAGATATATATGCAAACATATATACACACATATATACAAAAAAAATAGTGAAATGTAACTGTTAAATGCAATTTGAGTATTAAAGATAAGACAATTCAAAATTTTAGACTCTTGACAGAGCATCTGGTATAATATTGTATTTTCCTTTAATGTGTCTTACAACAAGATCAAATTCTTGAATTGACAAACTCCACCTCAATAATCTTTGATTCTTACTCTTAAGTTTGTGAAGAAAACTTAAGGGATTGTGGTCACTGAATACAACTATAGGAGAAGTTGCAGATGTTAAATAAACTTCAAAATGTTGGATTGCCAAAATTAGAGCAAGCCATTCCTTTCAATGGTGGAGTAGTTTTTCTGATGTTTGTTTAATTTTTTAGAATAATAACAAACTGGATGATCTATACCATCATCGTCTTCTTGCAAAAGAGCAGCACCAATACCAACATCACTTGCATCAACAGCTAATTTGAAACATTTGTCAAAATCAGGTGCTGAAAGAACTGGTGTGCTTTTAAGCGATCAAAGGCAACTTGACAGTTATCATTCCATATGAACTTAACATTTGTCTTTAATGAATTTGTTAAAGGTTCAACTATTATAGAAAAAATCTTAGAAAACTTTTCTATGGTAGCCAGCCATACCAAGAAATCGCATCAGTTGCTTTTTAGTAGCAGGCACAGAAAACTTAGAGATAGCATTGACCTTAGATTTTAAAGGTTTAACTTGACCCTGTCCCACAAGATGTCCCAAAAAAGTAACAGTAGCATGACAAAATTCTGTTTTTCTCAGATTAACAGTCAATTTTGCAGCACTGAGACGGTCGAAGAGTTGTTTGATTCTTTGAATATGGTCACTCCATGTGTCTGTATAGATGATGACGTCGTCGATGTATGCGTCACAGCCATCTAAGCCAGCTATAACCATATTTACATGCCGCTGAAACGTCGCAGGAGAATTTTTCATCCCAAATGGCATAATTTTGTACTGGTACAGACCAGTTGGAGTAGCAAATGCTGATACTTCTTTAGCCCTACCAGTGAGCCGAACTTGCCAGAATCCTTTGAGAAGGTCAAATTTGGTGACATATTTAGAATTACCGACTTTGTCAATACAGTCATCAATTCTTGGTATTGGAAAAGATCATTTTGTCACTGAGTTCACTTTTCGATAGTCAGTACACATTCTGTATGTTCCATTTGGCTTTGGAACTAATATACATGGTGAACTGTAATTACTTTGGCTGGGTTCAATAAAATCATTCTCCAATAAGTAATTCACTTCATCTTGAAGGGCTTTTTGTTTCACTGGATTCATTCTATAAGGATGTTGTTTTATTGGTTGAGAATCTTCCACAATGACTCATGATATATTTTATCAGTTCTTGTGGGGATGTCAGGAAACAAGTGTTTATATTCATTAAGCAACTGTTTCAGCTCTTCTCGTTGAGATGGCTCCAAATGTATAAGTTTGTCGTCAAGATTCTTTAGTATTTCAGAGTTCTCAAGTTTAGGTGGACCAGGAACAGATTTTTCACTAAAGTCTGAACTAACTTCTGATTCAATCACATTTGATTCTTGTGGGACAGTGTTTACAACTGTAACTGGTTTTGAAATAGAGCTATCTCTGTCAAAATACTTTTTTAACATGTTCACATGACACATTTATTTTTACGCCTTCCAGGAGTATTGATGATATAATTCAAATCACTTGTTTTCTTATCAATAGTATACGGGCCATAATATCTTGCCTGTAAGGGTCGGCCAGGTACTGGCAAAAGAGCAAGGACTTTATCGCCTGGTTCAAATTTCCTATCATCACTATGCTTGTCATATCTTGCCTTCATTTTGCTCTGAGATGATTTAAGATTTGACCTAGCAACCTCACATGCCCTAGACAGTTTATTTCTGAAGTCAGAAACATACTGTAACAAGTTCAAGGGTGTTTCATCATCAGCAAGAAATTTCTCTTTTAAGAGTGTTAATGGCCCACGAACAGAATGACCAAAAACTAACTCAAAGGGGCTAAAGCCAAGAGATTCTTGAACAGATTCTCTGACTGCAAATAAAAGCAAATATATACCTTCATCCCAATTTTTCTCAGTATCAAAACAATATGACCTTATCATATTCTTTAGGGTCTGATGAAATCTTTCTAAAGCACCTTGACTTTCAGGATGATAAGCAGATGACCGATATTGTTTGATACCTAATTCATGCATAACCTGTTGGAATATGCCTGACATGAAGTTTGATCCTTGATCCGACTGAACTGATTTTGGAAGGCCAACAAAAGTAAGGAATTTGACAAGAGCCTTAATGATTGACCTTGCCTTAATGTTTCTTAAAGGAATTGCTTCTGGGAAGCGAGTAGAAGCACACATAATTGTCAACAAATATTCAGAACCTGACTTAGTTTTTGGTAAAGGACCAACGCAGTCTATTATTATTCGACTGAAAGGTTCATCAAAAGCTGGAATGGGTTGTAACCTTGCTTTTGGAATAACTTGGTTAGGTTTCCCTACCATTTGACAAGTGTGGCAACTTTTACAATATTTGGAAACGTCCGATTTCAGCCCAGGCCAAAAGAAATGATTCATAATCTTGTGATAAGTCTTGTTTACACCTAAATGACCAGACATTGGACTTTCATGGGCTATACTAAGTATTTCACGGCGATATGACTTTGGAACAACAATTTGGTGATGAACAGCCCAATCATCATCAGCTGGGACATCAAATGGTCGCCATTTTCTCATCAGAATACCATTCTTTTTATAGTAACAAACAGGATTCTGAGACATTTCTTTTTCGGGTAATGCCCTATCAATTAACTTTGAAATCTCAGGATCATTTTGCTGTTCCTGGATTAATTTTGACTTTGAATGCGTTTCATGACCTTGGTCATTTGACCTTGGAGATGACTGACAAAATTTTGACGAGTCTGTCTGAGTATCAGGCAGACTAAGATTAAAAGACTTTTAATCTCGTCATTGAAATATTGACCAACAAAAGTATCAGTTAAGTCAATATCATTTGAATTTTTCAATGAAGCTTTTTTAGCCATACCCCGAGTTACTGCACATAAAGGGTACAAATCAGGTATTTCCTGCAAAATAGGATCATCTGTTTGACCTACATTAGGTGTGTCAGTTACAAGAGGATTAACAACAACCTTATCTCGAAGCTAAGTCATTGCCTAGCAATTAATGTACGCCTTTAAATGGTAAAGAATGTTTAACACCAACAACCACAGAACCAGTAACCAAATCTGAGGACAAATTAACCTTATGAAGAGGAACATTAATAACACCACACTCTACACCCTGAATAAGGACACTAGTACCAGACGAAGTCTTCTCAGAAAAAGGCAGAACATCTGCTAAAATAAGAGATTGAGAAGCTCCTGTGTCTCTTAAAATTTTAATAGGGGCAGGTGGGCACATATCACCTGAAAGTGATACAAAACCATCCAACATGAACGGTTCAAAAATCTCCATACAGGAATCAGAATTTGGTTTTGCCTTTACAATTGAATTTAACTCAAAAGAAGGCTGTGATTTAGGCTGAAGGCTGGTGAGCCCTGTAGGTTTGGCTGCACTCAGTTCCTTCTTCCTTTTTAATCTAAAATAAGGTGACCTGTTTTTTTACAAAAAGTACAATGTACTCGTAATAAGGGGTTTTGAACATTGGTTTCACCAGTAGACTTTGGTTTAGGTGAATTCGATTGACTAGATATGCTAGATGAATCACCAGACATAGGTTTATTTTGGGGATGTGAGGAAGCAGGTTTTGCTTTATTAACGAAAGAATTTTTGTGTTTAAGGTAGTAATCATCAGCTAAACGAGCTACTTCATGTAAAGTTTCAACAGTTTTTTCATCTAAATGTGACTTAATGTCAGATTGAATGCAATTTTTGAATTGTTCAATTAATATAAGTTGTCTAAGAATATCATAATTTTGGTCTATTTTCTTAGAATAGCACCACCTGTCAAATAATTTTTCTTCGTTTCTTGCAAATTCAACGTGAGTCTGGTTAGATTCTTTTCTACAACTTCTAAATTGTTGTCTGTATGCTTCTGGAACCAGCTCATAACCTTTGAGAATGAGTTCTTTTACAGTTTCAAAATCATTGCTTTGTTCTGTTCTAAGTTGCGAATAAATATTGCGAGCTTTTCCTACTAAGACACTTTGGAGAAGTAAGGTCCATTGCTCCTTTGGCCATTTCAAGTTATTTGCAACTTTTTCAAAATGTTCGAAATATGTATCAACTTCATTTTCTTGAAATTGAGGAACAAGCCTTAAATGTTTTGTTACATCAAAATGATCATAATACATATATCTGGGCTGATTTGCTCTATCTTGTATTTCTAATTCTTTTAATCGTAATTGAAATTCTCGTTCTTTTTCTCGCTCTCTCTCTCTGCTCTCTCTTCTTCTCGTTCTCTTTCTTCTCTTTGAAATTGCCCTTCTCTTTCCTTCTCTTCAATTTCTAATTGTTTTTCCTGTAATTTTCTCTCTCTTTCTATTTCCAATTCCTTCTCCCTTTGTTGAAGTTTTAACAGTTCAAGCTCTCTTGAGCTTGTAACTGATGGAACATCAACAATGAGAGACAGAGCCTTTTCATCAAAAATGTCCTCATCAACAAAATATTGAACCAAAATATTCTTAATTTCATGCTTTCGCAATGAGGACTTGACTTCTTTTAATTCATAATGCTTGGCAAGATTAAGCAAATCAGACTTTTTACCCAAATTCAATAGCTCAACGGAAGGTTCGTGCGTAAATTTTTCTAAGTCAAAAGACATGGTAGCTTGTTGCTGTATTCAAACGAGAATGTAAGATTTCGATAAATAAAAGTGAAAGTACACTCTAGATTTATTAGAATTGAGATATAAAAATAATTTTGAACAGCAGATTTAAATACAGAATTTGTTTGATTTGTTTTGTTTTGTTTGTTTGTCTGATGTTCGTATCTCGAGACGAGCCCCCAATTGTTACGTGCCAATGTAACAAGAACAAAGAAGCCAGCAATAAACTTTACAATTAACAATATTTATTGACAATAATTACAGAATTATTGACAATATGAAAGTAATACAAAAGCAATTTACAATACCTTGAATGTTTAATCCTAAAGTTTTAATTTTAGATCCAATCTATTTAAGTTCCTGGTCCACAAATAATAAGTCCAATAATATCCGAATTTGAAATTAAACACGCTTTCAAACACACTTTTAAGATAACAAGAAATCCCATTTTAGTTTAACACAGTACTACTAAATGAAACCACTAGTCTAAATCAAGTGAACCAAGAATGCTGTAGGAACCCCTTTATATAATACTATAGAACAATCTGGAATAGCATAGAACATAAGAATACTCTAGAGTCTGAATCACCTTCCAAAAGGACTTTCTAGAAAGATCTAAAATCTTCTACATACATTTACCTATTAGTCAAAGTAATTGGAAAATTCCCAGACTAATTCTAAAAATAGACACGGTAAATACCATTAGGTTTATTTATAGTTTATATATAACATTATGTACAACAAACAACCCATGAAATACGTCCTTCTTTTCATTTCTTTATATATTCTAAAGAACATGTCAACCCAAGACCATATCTAATGGTTTAGATAAAATCAAATCTAAATTTTGGAAAGATTTTTTTATGTACTAAATAAAACTGGTGAATATATGTACAACTAATGTTAGTTACCCTTGCTCACCTAGAATTTGTTCATGGGGGAGGGAGGGGGGGGGGTTAAAAGGATCAAATCGACTTTGACTTGGACATTGAAAAGACTTTGAATTGTTAAAAAAATGATTCAGAGCTATTTCATGAAGCCAATGCCCCTTTTTGCCAAAGCGACCATTTTCTACTACTTTGCAATGTTAAAGTGAGTGGGTGGGGTAAGATGTTTTACAAATTATCTCTAAAACGGACCAAATAACGAAGAATATCGTATTTTCAATTAGCGAATAACTTATTACAACCCACTACTTGGCTTTTGGTATACCGACAACTTCTACTTAAGATTTAAACATGTTTTCTGTCAAAAAGTCTCTACAGGTTTAGTTGGGAAACTCTATGATAAAAATTGCGAAAAAAAATCAAAATACGTATCTTCCGATTTTGTCCTACGTTATATATGTTAAATGGGTATGTCTATGGATGTCAAAAAACACAACATTGTTTTTGTTGCAATTTGTTTTGGGTCCTACCATAATTTGTCTGGACTATTAGATATTTAGTATGTCACGGACGCTTCAACATTGTTTCCTGAAATGCATCATCTGATGACTGATATACATGATGAATGGGCTGATTATGAATATATTTTTTCTTGCATATGTATTTTGCTTGGTAAAAGTATAGAAGAAGAATCCCCTTCCTTCTAAGTAATTATTACAGGTGTAGAAATCGAAATTTTATTTTGTCTTGTAATGAAAGAAGAACCCCAATGGTAAGAGTCCTATCTAACCCAACACTCATCCCCCTAAGTTGCTTCCTACGCACCTGGATTATCAGTGATTGAAACTTAAAAAGTAGTTACATAAATATCAATGAGGTACATGCTTTGTATAACAGCAAATGTTATCAAACTCTTGTCTTATGAATATTTATTACCAGAATACGAAGATAGGCGAGCGCCTGAATTTGGAGGATTGGTGGTTTCATGGAAAGCAAAGTGGCCAAAAATGCCTGGATACAACTATTTTATTTTACCATTTCTATATCTTCTAATGTTAGACTAATTTTCTATCATATACTTTCAACTGTATTTAATGTAGGTGTATTATTTTAGTTGATTTTAAAATAAAAAATAGATTTCGGTGAATAAACGAGTATTTTTTCGAGAACGTTTTTCCTGCACTTTCGTCCTGTAAATGTTACTTGTCCAATATTTTGTAATTCCTTGTATTCATTGAATCATGTTTACAAACTCACTAATATTGACGGTCATCATTCAACTTCTTATCGTCTGATTCTCAGCATTTTTTCAAGAAATTACGGTGTTTCAAAAATTCCAATTTTCTCCGAAATTTGCATGGATAGCTATGCTGATGTTTTTGTCAAATTATTGTAAAGGTACACTCTACGAAATATATCAATTTAATAAAGATTGGAACAAGTGTCAAATTGTGTCGGGGTACCTTAAAGCATGCGAATCGACAGTGAAGACAAACAAACACAATAAGAATGCAGATTTCAATACAATTTGGTATCATACAATTTCGCTAGTCTATTTTCCAATCGAACGAAATACGCGATATCTAATTGCTTTCCATTTATTTCACTCAAAACCTGCTCCTCAAAATCATTCTATTTCTTTCGGAAATTATTCCAAATTCAACCGTGTCAATTTCACGGTGTTGTAAACTGTAAAAAGAGTGTCACTGTGTCACCATACTTACTGAACACGTTTTCTTTATATCCCTTACAAGCGGTAACATTTGTTCTATACCACGAGCACAGTTCAGACCCACAACTGTCGCACCTTTGTCCTGTAGACGTTTACAAGCTTCTACTATTGGTACATTGTCTGTGGTATGCTCCGGAAAATATGCAGTTAAAGTTATAACGGCTGGCAAACCTAGAGGCAAGAAAATTTAATATTTCCTTAGAATTACAAATCTTAAAACAAGTATTTAACCAGTCAAAAAAATTAACATAGTCATAAAAGTCAATTACAATTCTTTGTTAACATTCTGATTGTATATTTACTTATTTAGGCTGGCAAAGAAAGTTGTAAAAAGTAGAAACTACGAAAACGAAAAAAATGGATCTTTATTCGTCGTATTTAGGAATCGATAATCGCCAAAGTACGTATAATCTTAGGAAAACAAATAATGATCTTATTATAAAATATTGTCAACCTATATGTGAAGTTCAAGGAATTTCTGTGTAAAATACATAATTTATTAATAAATACTATATGGGTTTTTTCAAGAAGGTCCATTTCCATCGTATCTTAATCGATGTAAAATAAAAAGGATTTGACATATTATTGTACCAAGTTTTTAATCAATTCAAATTATTTTGTATTTTTGTCCTTTGAATTTTTTCACTTTTCATTTAAAACGTTACTTCTTCTCAGTCATTTTATGACCATCACGTCCTTTTTCGAGACGGTATAAGTGCTTTTTTGTCACTTTACTTGTTTCAATGTAATGAAAACACTTAGTTAAGGGTTATCGCTAAAGTCATTTTCTCACTTTCTATTTTTCTTTTAGTGATTACATAAAGGTTCAATGAGTTGAGACTAGTTACTGACCGTTTCCGAATTTTAGTATTGCTTCTAAAGCCAATAATGCCTCCCCGTAGCAGTTAAATGTTTCCCCAACAATATAGTCCGCCCCTCCTTCCACCGCCCACACAACTTGTTCCTTTAATGGAAATTGGAATCTTTTGAACATCGATCATTTTAACGCTTTTACCATATAAAGACAAGATAGCTGTATAACATTTGGCTTGCAATTATATACATAGTTTCCCCCCGTGCGAAAATAATCCATCTCCAAAAAGCCCACAGGACACTGATTATCTTGCAGCATCCGTACGTGGCCATGTCTGGTGGCTTTGTGGCAAATGTGAAGTAGCCCCGTGGAGAAATATATGATACTTGAGTCTGTGCCTTACATTTCCAACAATTTCAAGTGTGAGCCAAGCAAAAACCCTGGTCAGCCTTAACATCCGCACATTCTGACTAGGGCCTTCACAATGCGCTTTGTAGATAAATATGAGTGTAAAAATATCTTTAGACAGTCGATCAATCGTTTAATCTATATGGCCGTCAAGGGTGAACGTTCTTTGTACCTCTTACACATGTGAAATTGTTGGAAATGTATCGTACAGGCTCATTTTCTTCGCTATTATATGAACGATTTTGTTAACGCAAGAAGTATAGTCTTCAATGATAACACGTAACGATTACCACCTACGATATCGGAGAGGGTGTGTGTGTGGTAAATGTAAGAGTGTCGTTTTTCCTTGTTCAAAATATCCTAATATCTGTCATGTAACAATTTGGAAAAGCATCAATAAAGTTAATATCATCATGAAATTAACATGGTGAATTATTTTGAAATAGCTTCGTAATTTTATTGAATGAATGGAAGGGGCAAGTTTTGAATGTGGTAAGGTGGGACGAGGGGAGGGGGGGTATACCTTTTCGGGCTGATCAGAACGCTTTGAAATCCAAAACCGAAAATAAAATAGTAAAATAATCTAATCGTTTTGAATGAAATGTAGATCCTTAAGAACGATTTGAAGCGTTTTTGAACGGTTTTGGATCGTTTTGGGGTGATTGGAGTAAATGTTTGGAATGAATGAATGGAGCACTGAGCGTTTTTGTGTGATAGGACTGAATGTTTGGAATGAATGAATGGGGCGCGCTGATTGATCAATTTAGAATTGTTTTGATCGAGGTTAATATCAATTACGCGACGTTACTAGCTGTACGTCATTGACTAACACATTTAAGATAATAAATAATAATATACCTTAAACATTTCCAGGATTTTCTTATCATTTTCAGGATCATTGGGTTTATACATGGGTGTGTTGCTAAGGTTACCAGCCATCAATAAACCATGCTTATCTGCCACTTCTCTCGCAATCTTCAGAGCTGTTCTGTTGATTCTTTCAAGATCTTCCTCTCGCCCTGACAGTCGTAGCTTTTCTCGATGGCAATAGTACTGAAAGATATAGGTTACCTTTTTATAAATAAAGTTTAAACCGTTATAAAAATACTTAGCTGTTTTTATTTTAAGCGTATCCCTTGAAAGCTAATTTTATATCCTGAACAGTGAGGTATTCATAATCAAGTGAAAATGTCAATCTCAATAAAGAGCGGGGGTAGACATTGGCCACAAAGCACTCACCTAAGACAATGTTTGCAGGTGTTGAAATAGGCCAAGCTCCTTATTCAAAGCTTATCTGATTTTTCTCGAAAGCAAACATTCTGCTCAAGTTTCAAGATATTTGAGCAAAGGGGACCCGTCGTAAATGTGGTCCAAATCTTGATTTGTGATCCATATCTTGACTTCACTTGGTCGAAATATGAACTTATCCAAGATATCGTGTGAACAAACATCCTCGCAAAGATTCTATGCATAAGAGCCACAGTCTAGTCCTTTAAAGTGCGTGAAAGTTAGTTTTAGACTTTAGTCCTTGACCTACTTCTTCATCCGACATGACCTAGTTTTGAAAAAAAATATATATATACAAAATGTAGAAAAAATTTATAACCAGGCTTCAAAATATTTGAAAAAAAAATCGTCTAAAATTTGAAAAATGAGATTATTCTTAAGATTTGACCACGTGACGAAGTTTTTGGCACAAATTGGTTCAATTTGAAATATGAATGAGATATAATATTGTTAAACTTTCTAACCAAACGATGTGGTGTGTATTTTTCTAATATATGACCCGATGACCTATGTTTTGACCCCTGTAAGTCAACATCGAATAATTCAAATATTACAGTCTCGAACAGTATTAAACAAGATGAAATGGCATATTGACCGTAAACCAATATTTCATAGGTTTAAGATGTTTTCAATTCACCACAATTATCTTAAAGCTGCTCTTTTCAGTTTTTCATAGAAAAAATACCAAACTTTTTCTTAGATTTGGAAATGTGTGTATTTTTGAGACTATTTAGAATGGCCCAATGCATTGGCAATAAAAACAACATGTTTCCATAATTTTGTAACTTATTTTTTCGAAGTGGCAAGATCAGTAAGGGATCCAGTCTACTTATTTCTAGTCTATATATTGTAAAATCATTATTTTCCGTGAATAATCTTTCATTTTTGCTTGTATTGATATGAATTTTCCAGCTGTCAAATACTTTAACCTTAATATTTGATTGAAAAAGACAAACATGCAGAATGTCAAGCGAAAATAGTTGGCTCGAAATTGAAGAATAATTTTTTTTAGCGTTAGTAGTCACTCTATTTTTCAGAATGAATTTAACCTAAATTCGGAAATATCGGTCTTTCTTTCAATGATTTACCAGATTTAATCTTATTATTTTAAAGGCTTCAACATGATGAGGTAGTTAATTCCTATTGATTTTAGGAAAAATGTTAAAATTCACATTTTCCCAATCTGTGCAAGAGCAGCTTTAAGGTTACGACGATTTCTTGTTTTATTTATTTTTAAACTTATTTTATTAAAAATAAACCTCGAAAGATGCATCGAATATCGAGAGACATACTCTTAAAGTCAAAATGTTTCCCATAATTTTTGTTTGGTGCAGTTGAAATTTCCAAAGCTCGTTTGCCTCATCAAATTCAAGGGAAAAGTTGCAAAACCAAGCCGATCATCATTACCGTGAAAGCTTCGATGACATCACTTCCTGCCAGCGCGAACTCCTCATGGAGCTGTCGTATTGCTTCCGGTCTCTCTAAAACCACTTCCGGTAAAAAGTTACCAAACTGTAAAAATCCTCTCCGTTCAATTTCCCACATATATCCTTCCGCGATGATAATCGTATCTCCATTTTGAAGACGCTCAACCAAACCTGAGAGAAAAAGTAGGTCTTAGCCTGCAAGCAGAAAACCCGAGAGAAGCGGCCATTATTTTTCAACTCAATCATTTTTTTAAAGAAAGTACTTGTCAAATTTTCACATTCCTTTCCTTTTAAGAGAGCCTGTTGTGTAATTCTGTAATATATACAAACCGCTAGGAAAAACAAATGATATTTTTAACCAAATTCTTGTTATAATTTCGGTTATTTCCTATTTCCTAGCTGTATCATTTAACGGTGCGCTGCCCTTAGAGAATAATTGATATTCATCGCCAAAGTCCTGCTTGAAATTGATGTGGGAAATCTTCAAATGACATCTTTAATTAGACTTGTAAACACATCACAAGAACCTCATTACGGGTGACAACTCTCACTGTCATGAATAGGTCTAAATACAATGCCTGACAGCGGTGTTGGTGAAGATCTTCTTTGCTTAAGTAGTTAGAGCAAAGGTCTTGTGAACCTAAAATTTCAATACAACTTGTACTCACGGGTTTGATCCCAAACTCGGCTCGCGTCGGTTATTTTCAGCTACGGACTCATTATTTTTTTGACAACTTAATGTAAAGACAGCAATTGATTTGCGGTTTGTTTTTGAAAACGGCAGCCCATTCTACTAGATCATTAAAATATGGAAGTTTGAATATGCAATTGGAAAAATTTGATATCTTTTTCAATCCTTAAAAGAAATATTATCATCAATATTGTGAGCTTCTAATGTGCGCTTTAAAGTAAAATAGATTTAATTTTTTAAACACTAAATATAGATTGTGTGTCATTATGAAAACATTTTGATATGAAAGCAGTTGGGTCAAATTCTTACTGTTTAGCTCACCTGAGCACGTAGTGCTCATGTGAGCTATTGTGATCACCTGCGTCCGGCGTCCGTCCGTCGGTCGTCGTCCGTCGTCCGTCAACAATTTCTTGAAACGACATCTCCTCCTAAACTACTAGGCCAATATACACCAAATTATACAGAAATGTTGCTTAGTTTGTCCCCTTCTAAAATAGGTAAAAGAATTGAAAAGACCTGGTTGCTATGGCAACCAAGGATGAAATTTTAGAAAATCTTAAAAATTCTCCTTCTTCTCAACCAGGAGTCCTACAGACTTAAAATTTGGCATGGATGATCAGTTTCAAAGACCTGAATCAAAATAGCTAAAATCATTTCTGTTGGGCCACCAGGTGCGGAGCACCAGGGGGGAGGGGGTTGTACTTTGCGTAAATTTTGTAATCTTTATCCTTCTTTTCTTCGGAACCAGGAGACCTACAGACTTGAAAATTAGCATGGATTATCAGCATATAAACCTTCATTAAAATAATTAAAATCTTGACTGTTGGGCCACAGGAGCGGAGCACCAGGGGGGAGGGGGTAGTACTTCGGTAAATTTTGTAATCTTTAATCTTCTTTTCTTCGGAACCAGGAGACCTACAGACTTGAAAATTGGCATGGATTATCAGCTTATAAACCTTAATTAATATAGTTAAAATCTTGACTGTTTGGCAACCAGGTGCAGAGCATCTGGGGGAGGGGGTAGTGCTTTGTTGAAAATTTTGAAATCTTTAACATTTTACTGTCTTCTTTCTGATGAACCAGAATCCCTACAGCCTTTATATTTGAATGGAATGATCAGCTCATAGAACCTATTTGAAATAGCTAAAATCATGAGTGTTTGGCCACCAGGTACGGAGCACCAGGGGGCGGGAGGGTAGCTTTTCAGAAGAATTATTAAATCTTTAACCTTCTTCTTCCGATAAACCATGTGCCCTCCAGACTTGAAAAATGGCAAGGATGATCAGCATATAGACCATAGTTAGAATAGCCAAAATCATAACTGTTGGGCCACCAGATGCGGAGCCACCGGGGGGAAGGGGTAGTACTTTGTTGGGTTTTTTTTTTTTTGAATTCATAACCTTCTTCTTCTTCTTTTGAAACAGAATCCCTACAACCTTTTAATTTGACACGGATGGTCAGCTCATAGACCCTATTTTACATAGCTATAACTATGAATGTTTGGCTACCATGTGAAGAGCACTGGGGGAGAGGGTAGTATTTCGGGTAAATTTTGAAATTTTAAACCCTTTTTTGATGATGAAGTAGGAACCTTACAGGCTCTAAATTTGGCATGAGTCATCAGCTCATATACGTTATTCAAAAAAGATATAGTCATAATTGTTTTGTGACCAGGGGCAGAGACCCAAGGGGAGGGGTAGTGCTTTGTGGTAAATTTAACAATTATTAAAAATTCTTAACCAGAATTCCTACAGCTTTCTCATTTGGTATAGAATAATCAGCTCATATTACTTAACTTTAACAGCTATTATGACTGTTGGGCCACTAGGTGCGGAGCAACAGGGGAGAGAGGGTAGTACTTCAGGTCAATTTTAACAAATGAACTTTTTTTAAGCTCACCTGAGCACAAAGTTCTCAAGAAGCCCTACAGCTTTGGAATTTGCCTAGGATGATCAGTTCATAGACCTTTATTATTGTAGCTAAAATTATAACTGTTTGGCCACCAGGTGCGCAGTACCAGGAGGGGGTAGAACTTTGAGTCATTTTTGTTTTCTTTAACTTTCTTCTTCTGAACTAGGAGCCCTACAGACTTGAGTAAAGACATGGACCATTACACCACTGAGGTTTATTCTACTCCGATAACTCAAACTAAAATCTAATTTTAAAGTTGTGAACAGGGCTTCCCTATATAGTCAAAAAACAACCTGAACATATGTGCAATCTGATGTTGGTCTATATCACTTTTTCTAAATAACAAAGGTTAAAGAATTTGATTTCAAAAGAAATTCTGATTCTCAATAGATGCATCGGTGGAATCCTACTAGTCTGACCATAAGATAATTTTCCTTTACATATAAATTTGTTACAGTTCAATAACTTCATCATTTCAATCAAAAGTAATGTTAGTTACCCTTAGGTGCTTTGACTCAGGTGAGCGAACCTTGGCCAAAGGTCTTCTTCTTTATACACATTTTTATATATTTCTTAAGTTAAAAGTGTGGTAATTCAAAAAATGAACGTTTGTAATTCAATCCACATTTTTTTTCAATATTGGAAATGCCAAACTTGTTTTTAAATATGTTTGTTCAGAGAGATGAGCTAGGGGTTTATTTTATTTTATCTTCGGTTTTAGTAGCTTTCGCTACAAGAAAATACTTGCTTAACATTTTCTCAGGATACCCATAAATCCGGAAAGATGCCCAAAAAGTTGGCGATCTTTTGAAAATATTCCAATGTATATTTGTATTTTCAACTTTATATGCACCTGTATCCAAAAACATAGTTTGAATTTGGATTCAGAGTTTTAAAAAGATCACACAAACGCAAACATTTTTGTAATCGCGGAAAATCCCAAAACCGGACGATCGGACGTCCTTTAAAATTCTTACAATATAATGTTTCCAACGTGTAATCCTCTTCTCACATGTGAAAATATAGAGGATATTGATTGAGTGGTCATTGAATACCGAATTTATTAAACGAGTCATCTATAAACAGATAGAAACGAGGCTGCGCCGAGTTTTTATCTGTTTTAGATGACGAGTTTAATCAATTCTGTATCTAATAACCACAAATTTGATATTCTATTTATAAAATGGTCCCGAATTTTGTGATAAAACGAGATAATAAAGACATTTATCGACTCACTCATTCCAAACACTGATTCAGGCGATTAAAAAAAGCTCAAATGACCTAAAAAGATGAAATCAAAACATACCTTTAAAATAATTAAAGAAAGAAAAAATCCCGATTTCACTGACAAAATTGAAATTGTTAGTGATTGATTGGTTCAAGAAGAAAAAAGAAGCTTTTTTTAGAGCTTGTATACATATTTTATTAAAGGGGGTAAAATATCGCTAACTTTGTTCATCCCGACAAAATTAGCTATATTGGATAACCTCCTTTAGATTTCATTCAAAACTCACTCCTCATACTAATTCAATTTCATTCAAAAGTCATTCTTAAATCACTCACCATATCAAGTTCACGAAATTAAACCGTAACAAACGAATCATTGTGTTTAGAATTTAATGTTCATGTATCAATGAAAATAAAACGATTCTTTGTCACCCTTTATGTGCACACCAATAACAAAATGTTAGATACGTCATGTGTAAAATCGTTTTTTATTTATTTCAGTGCTACTTGGATTAATTTCAGTTATGTTCTATCCGTGTGTTAAATTTACAATGACAGTCTATCTCAGCCTCAAAACAAGCATTGACGTCACTTGCAATGTTGGATAGTTCATATGTACCGCTTTTTAAAAATACAGTTGTTGATGCGAAATTGTGGCTGCCTACGAGATAGGTAAGGTCCTTATGCATACAAGGCAATATTTCATTTGTCATTATCTAAAACATTTTATCTTATAACTATACAAATTTCTGTGTGATAACATCCCATATGATATTTTTATGATATCACATAGTTATTTTTAGAACAACGATATCATACAGTTATTTTTAGAAACTTGCATTTCAGTAAAAAACATCGACGAAAACAAGACAAATACAGGTTATAAGATAATTATAATACGTACTTAGTGTTTTGTATGAAACAAATATCAAACTCGGTTGTGAGAATTGATAATTGTCTCGGCAGAGCCTCGACAATGATCAATTCTCCCAACCTCGTTAGATATTTTTTCTCATACAAAACACTAAGTACGTTATTATATATTTATAAAAATTGGGAGACATTCGAAATACCTTTCGACATGATGATATCCTAGAACACCTTGATAAAGTAAGTTATCATTAGGAGATAGCTGATAGTTTATAAAATGATACATTTGTATGTCACTGGGCGTCTACGATGTTTTGTGACGAATTGTTCAGATAAAGCCATTAATGGTGCAAATACGAACATGCCATGTAATTGACGTCTACAAACGCTCTCACATCATTTTTTAGACATTCACCAAAACAAAACAAAACACTGCAACACTGACATTATGAGTAACAGTTAACGACATCGCAAATGAGCTTGGAATGATTTCCGAATGAAATGGAATGAGTGAGAGGATCGAATTTTGAGTGTTTGTGTGTCTTCCTGGACCAGTCAGACACTTTAAAAGCCACATTAGCCAATAATATCATAGAATAAATGATCGATTTGAATTAAATGTTTGTAGCCTTGAACGCTTTCAAAATGTATTCTAACGATTTTGGAGGTTTTTTGATCGATTTGAGTGAGTGTTTGAATAGAATGTGTGGATCGCTGAGTGAACGATTTAGAATGGTTTTGATTCAGGTGAATGACAATTTCTCGATGTTGTTAACTGTAGATCTACTCCCTTCGCACCTTCAACCCCTAACCTGTACTCCGCGTCCATGGTGGTTGCTTTGAGCTTCCGATAATGTCTTCGGTATCTCTTTGCATAGCATCTTTTGGGAAGCTACGTCCCTGCATTTAGAGAACTTTGAAGATGTTCATTAATTCTCTGTTTACTTTTTTCATAGCCGATGTCAAGCTTTTGGACGAGTGCTAACTAATTAAGAGTCCTTTCTTTATCTGTTTAGCCTTATTGTCGGGATTTATTTGTTTTTTTAAGAAAGAGATAATTTGTCAGTCTTCTATTTAGACTGTTCCCACCGACGACTTTAAAAAAGGCGACAGGTATTCACTAAAACACTGTCAATTCATTGCCTTTTAAGTATTTGATATCTTCTAGTCTAGTCTATTTATTTCCTAGATGCGTAAAGGTGTGCAATGTAACAAAGGTAATAAAAATGCAAACCTGCACATGGGTGTAGATAAACTATGCATAATAATAAGGCGTATCTATTTACGTATTAATCTCTTTTCACGCACCATGCACCGGTAAATCTGCGTTAACCCACAGTGAAATAGTAATTTTGTTGATTACAAATTTCTGTCACTCAGGTTCGGGGTCAAAAACTCAGTACATGATACAAGTAAGGATAATGAAATGTTAGGTCGTAGATAATCGATAGGGTTTATAATCTGGCTTTATTGATCGTACTTTTGTACGACATCGAGAAATTGACATTCACCTCAATCAAAACCATTCTAAATCGCTCACTCAGCGCTCCAATCATTCATTCCAATCACTCATTCAAACCATTCAAAAACGTTCAAACCCTTTGAGAATATAGAATCATTAACGTCATTCAAAATAAATTTTGATAGAGAAAATTGGCGATTTAACTAACATAATTCAAATTTTTAGTGTCTCATAGGTTCTTGAAAAAATAGGAAGCTATGTAAGGAACTTGTATGCATATTTCATTACAGGGAGGTAATCAATATCGCTGATTTTGTTCATCCTGAACAAAATTTGCGATAATGGATTACCTCCCATTAATTTCATTCAATACTCGCTCGACACTCTCATTCAATTTCATTCCTAAATAATTCCAAAATTATTCACCTTGTCAATTTCACGATATTGGTAACCGGATGTAGTTTCGTGGGTCATCCAATTAAAAGTGAGACCTATGCTTTAATGCTTAACTACTTCATATATATGAGATTATTGTTCCACTGTGGTTCAGTGTAACATCTTCTTCAATGTTTGGAAGACCTCTACCTTTATATATTGTATGGAGCCCTTGTTGCTAAGCAACAGAAAGAGGTGCCATATGTCGTAATGGCCACGCTAACCCCTTGATGTTTAAATGTAAAAACAACTTTAGATTAAACTACCCGGTGGTGTGTTTCTTTTGGGTTTTTTTTTTTTTTTTTTTTGTTCGCTTGTTTGTTTGTTTGTTTTTCACTCAAAAGGAACTATTGGATGTTTCCTGGTACTATATCCAAGTTGTAGACAATGGTTGAATTTTTTTCGAAAGAAATGACGTCAAGTTTTATGACGGATACCTTCCTATTTTCAGACAACGTTCTGAAAATGCGAGGGTATCCAAATGCAATTCTACAGTGATGTACTTGTAAGTTTTGACAACAGAGTTTGCATAAGATATCTTTCTTAAAGATATTATAAAATATTTAAGACATCTGGATCAAATTTTAAAATGCGTATATTTTCTTTGAATGATAACGTCTTCGTGGTCAAAATCATGCAAAGAGGAAGTTTTCCGTCAAAAATTCTATTTTGCCACTGATTACAAAACGTAATTACAGTTAATAACATCATGAAATTGACATTTATCTCAATCAAAGCCATTCTAAATCGATCGCTCAGCACTCCAATCATTCATTTCAAACACTCACTCAATCCATTCAAAAACGCTCAAAATTACGAAAAAAGATAAGATAACCAACTTCATTTAAATGAATAAAAGAACTTAATCGCGATTTCACTGAAATATATCACTGACACATATGAATTGTAAAGCAGCTTATTGGTTCTTGGAGAAATCGAAAGCAATTTGTAGAACTTATTTACATATTATATAAAAGGGAGGTAATAATTATCGCTAATTTTGTTCATCCTGAACAAAATCAGCGATAATAGATTAACCCCCCCCCCCCATTAATTTCACTCAAAACTTGCTCCACACACTCCTTCAATTCATTCCAGAATCATTCCAATACCATTCGCCTTGTCAATTTCAAGATGTTGTTAACTGTAGCAGAAAAAAAGTAGAAAGCTCTTTATTCCTAGATAATATTTATTGAAAAACAGCGCTTCCATCTTTAGTGCGGTGCCTTATGTAATCCCGTAGGATTTTCGTGCTGAAATTGATTTTTTGGGTTTAATTGATTGTTTAGGGGTCAAGCAATTGGAAACTATGCGGGTCCAAATTTTTCGAGTCGGTTCCCCGATTTTATGGGCTCTCAAAGGAGCCCATATGGGCAAAAAGGGTATTTTCCTAATACATGGTTAAGGAAAGGCGTTTTGTTTTTCTTCTTAAATGTTTTCTTTAGTTTAACAATGTATTAAGTGTTAGAACAATTTTGAAAATACAGTAAGCCATATTTCAAGAGCTTTTCCGCTATTTTTTGGGCTTTCACATAGCCCAAAATAGCAATTTTGGCTGTTTCCTATTAATGGGTTTAGGAAAAATATTTCTTTTGTTTACAGATGATTTCTTAAGCTCTGTTTGGTATAAAGTGTTGGTTGGCATTGACATACTTGCAGGTCTATGTTCTCTATGATAATTTCTGGATTTTATGGGCTCTCTGGCATAATAGCCCATGTGAACTGATTTGGGTGCTTTTTTGAATAATGGTCACATAAATGGTATCTTTCATTGCGGTCGAACCGTTCTCCAATTACTTTCAGCCGTTATTGTATTTCAGATCGCTTTGGTGTAATAAACAATAAGCCCATATGTAAGGTCTAATATTACTTTTGATTTGCTTGCAAAGGATCCCATAGGAGCTGGAAAATGAGTTTCCGAAGTTGGATTTCAAGAACAACGGCATTTCTTATGGTTTTCACGTTTACCAAAAATTGCTGTAAATGGTTCTTTATTGGTTAAAACAAAAAAGTCGATCGAAATTCTCTTAACCAACAACGAGATGTTTAATCAATTGAACTGGATCTTAATGAGCCAATATGAACCATCACGGATACATTGCCTAATAATGGGTGATGGGTGAAATCAATTTCTTGTCTCAAAAATTTCCCGAGCCTCATAAAATTAAGTAAGGTTATAATGAGGGTAGAATTAGAAAAAATATGAATCTAATTACAAAGCCCACAAATGATTATTGGCGCTTGGTGAAGCCCATATGTGCTGGTTTGAATATCCTCCAAATAAATGAAAGAACTACTCTAAAGTTTGAGGCTTTCTTACACAAGTCTAAAATCATTGCAATCGAAAATACCTAACTATGTAACCCCAGTCGACTGTATCAAACTTGACACAGCCATGGTTGGTCACTACACCCTTTTTACCGATAGATTAGACTTCACTGTAAGATACAAGATTGTGGTGAGGTGTAAGGTCAAGAAGGAGAATTAAACTTTTTTTGTCGAATAAGAAACACAATTTCTTGACAATTTTACGGATTGAGACAATTACTTGATCTGTAATGTGGTGATCATGAGTGTTCTGACCCTCACGATCACTTTACTATATCTTCTTTTCAGTTTCCAGAGTTACTGTCTTTATTGTTTTGTACTGAAATAGGCAAGAGACTCAGTGTAAGGAATGATAATATTTTTTGATGATCACACAAGCTGTTTCATTAATAAATCGTAGGTAAAGTTTTTGGTGTCATGGAGCTGTTCTTGTGGGTCTTATTTTAAAATGACTGATAAAAAAGTCCAATTATTTTTATTCTGTCTGAGCAAAGAAATTTTCCTTGTCACTGTGCATGTTTCACACATCTTCCAAACCAAAACAACATACTTATCGTTAGGGATTTCTAAGAAGCATTTACCTGTTTGCTTGTATGGCCAATGAAAACAAGTTGGTTTCTTTAGATTTGGACGGACAGAGCCGTTTCCGGAACAGGGATCTGAAGGAGTTTTGCGCTTGAAGCGGTAATAAATATATCCGTTCATATCTAATGTTGGATCCATATTAATTTTCAAACTATACACTGAAGAAAACTTAAAGTATAATATTATTTCTTTGAAGACATATCTACCACAGAAAAACTTTCCAAGTATTCTCTTCAACTATATGAATCAAGCAATACTAGAGCAGCTTCGCTTTGCCTTAGTCCGAAAATTTCTCCGTGGTATCATTTAACTTTAAGGTCAATACCGGTTTTCATTATCTTGGTATGCTTCGCCTTTTTAGTATATACATATGGTCAGCAAGAAATCCAGGGCTACTCTAACCTTATCAAACCCTCAATACCTACACCCATCCATTGAATAAGGACATTTTTTCAAGGGCTTTCGTTTGCACTAGGTAGGTTGCAAAATTGAAACAGGAATCAGATGGCCATGCCCATGTTCTTTATCAAACATGCATTTCCCGAGGCAGCAAGATATAATTCAAATCAGCAAGATTACATGTACACGGATTACTGTTATTTTGATAGTGATTGCGCCTGTGCATCATTTAAGAATCGTATACTGTCCTGATTCATTAAAAGTCGATGTAATTTAACAGACATCCAATATCGTGCATTTCATTAAAATGACGGGTTCCGTCCTTGATGTTTCTTTTATAGACATAAATGCAGCTGTTTTGAGATTATAACATGTCATAACGAGTTGAAATAATAAAGTTGTTGTAAATCACATGAATTTTCGGTAACTGATTTCTATGAAAAATTAAACAAATTAGATAAAATATAATATTGCTATATATGTTACAAGAATGTGTTTGTAATAAGCGTTGCAAACCATATGCATGCGTCAAAGTATCACCCTTTTTACTTGATTTTTAGGAAGATTCACTATTTGTTTTAAAAAATGCAGCAAATTTTATCAGAACAGATGAGATATATACTAATAGACATTTCCATAAGAGTGTCTGTGTGTAGGGACATGTAGTTAACTGATGCAGGTGCTTTACCTGCGAATGCGTGAGAATGTTTATAAGTATGGCAATCCGAAAGGACTCAATAATCTGAAAGTGTAAACCTTGTATCAACAGCTATTGTGTGTCTTTCGATTGAAATTTCAAAGGAAGAGAGCTGATGCACACATCTATAACTCGTACTCAAATCTTGTTGTTTGATGGTTCTCAATTTATACGCATAGGCGAACTATGCATTATAATGTACCTTACTCGAGACATTAAACTAGCAAAATTAAGACGAGGTGTTTTTATTCGTTGGGACTTACAAATGTTAAGGCAAAAATACAACATTGAATACAAACATATTTATCCGTCGTATATTTACAGAATGCCGAAAAATGCTCTTATGGGCTTCATTAAGCGCCAATGAAATAGGTATGGGCTATGAAAATTTGATTCACGTATGTTTTACCGAGACCCACACCCATTAACTTATAAGGCTTCAGAAATGCCTTTCTTCAGAAATCTTTTCTTGAACCTAACTGTTGGCAAAGTAACCATGTTGACTCATATGGGTTTATTTAGGGTCAATATAATCGATTAAAAGTGAGGTAATTGGCTAGGAAATTTAAACGGAATATTTCCGACCCAAAGAGATCATTGATACCATTTGTGAAACGAGTAAGCAACATTGAAAACAAACATATTTTAAGAAATATGTCGTTAATTACTTTAATCTGTCGTATATTTGCATTATGCAAACACCCACATCCACCCACACACAACCACCCACACACCCACACACCCTTCTCTTATGGGCTTCATATAGCACCAAAGCACCGGGTACAATTAAGAACATCGCGAAATCAAAAGATATCCCTTACAAAATCATACACTCAACGCCATTCATTCAATATAAAAAAAATTAAAGGGAGGTAATGGATATTTTGAACGCAATTAGCGATTTCGTTTTACCTCCCTTACAAGTCATTCAAAACACACTCCTCCCACTTATTCAATTTCATTTCGATATAATGCCACAATCATTCACTATGTGAATTTCACTATGTTTTAACTGTATGTTTTTTTGTTTTTTTTTTGTTTTTGTTTTTTAATTTGATTCATATACTTTTGTACCATTTGTAATGCAAGATAGCATCACAATGAGGGCTATTTTTTTTTCAAAAATCGCGAGCTTGGAAAACTCCTAAATCTATCCATATTGGCTCATTTTAAAACCAATCAGAAAGGATATCAGAAGTTAAAAACATCAAAATTGCTATTTTGGGCTCTGTGAGAGCCAATTTAAGCGTGAAATAAGCTTTTAAAACATGGATTTTTGATCTTGTTAAACTCCAATCCACGCTAAATACACAGCCGAAACAAAGAAATCATTTTAGGAGAAAAATACACATCTCATGAGCCCTCTCTGAGAAAATACCTATTTTGCCCATATGGGCTCTTTTGAGAGCCCATAAAATCGGGGAATGGGCTCGGAAAATTTGGACCCGCATATTTGGCGATTACTTGGCCCCTAAACAATCAATTAAACCCAAAAAATCAATTTCAGCACGAAAATCCTACGGGAGCCCTTTTTCGTACATAAGGAACCGCACTACTTCTTCAATTTTCTGAAATTTAACACTTAAAAAACGTAACGTTTCTATTGTTTTGTTATTCATCTGGCCATGGTCATGACGTCATTCTTTGTGACGTCACAAACACGAGGTTATGACAGCATACTGGTTGATATGAGAAATAAATACAGGAGTTAATAATGTGCATGCACGTAAAATTTCGTTTTAAAATCTTAATCTGTTTTCGAGATATATAACCTGTCTTTGGGGAAACCGTGCTTATTAAACCGTAATTCTTAAGAATATCTAAGAAACTGTGAGTCTTAATTACAAATGTTAGTAAGCTAGCCTCAGCAAGCTCTATAACCTCCCCCTTTCTAAATAAGATTTAGATAAGGTTGTCTCAAGCGAAATCGAGCAACATATTTTTCACCTAAATAGCATATTTTAATTTTTAAAGCAATTTTTGGCAAATTATACTATACTTTGAAATCAAGTGCACTTGCAAAGCAGGAATAATTTGAAACCAGTTTACACCGTTTTGGGGGCGTTTCTACGTCACCCAGTGTTAGTACATGAGAATAATCCTGTCAGTTGTTAATAGATATTCAAAAAAGACGTACCGGCTTTGGTTCAATTTTCTTTTTTACAAGACTTACCTCCGCTAGACAACTGTGCATTTTGAAAATGGCACTATTCAAAAATTCTATACAATTAGAATATTAATCAAAGACATCTATTGAATGCGAAATCATCTGCAAATCCTGGACCACGCAATTTTTTGTTTCGCGCAAGAATGTTATTTATAGACAAGGCGGTGATTCGCCTATTAGGTTTTCCATTGGTGTAAAGGGGATAAGAACTAGGTGGCTGAACTTACCTACTCGGATTTAGGAAGATCTCTACTCGATAATGCAGAACTTCTTCGGTCTAGATCACCTCGCACGATTTATTCGCAGTCTACGTTTCGCATCGTTTTGTTATTTACACTTCGGTATGTTTTCTTCTTTATTTTATTGCATGGGTAACGGATAACAATCGCATTCGCAAAGAAGTCTCCTGCCGTGGATATAAAAGAGCAATACCTTCCAAGATATTACACCCCAAGGGGAAAAACTCAGTTCCTTTATCTGATGGTTTTGCGTTTAACCGGGCCCGGTGACCAAATGACGTCAGATACCGTACGTGATGTACGGAGTTATGACATTGATTCTCCGAACAACTTCAAACAATAAAGACCCATTTTTGGACATGCATACATTGTCTTCATCTTAATATTTGATGTATTTTTCATAGCATTAGACCTGCCTATAGCGGCCCCGCGGATAGCGGAAATCTAATCAACCGTTCAACCCAATTTTGAAATATTTAGAACAAGGGCGCTATGCCTCTTTACCCTATATTTTTTTGACAATCTCTAGGTCTTTCATTCATTTTTAGCTCCACTGGCCGAAGGCCACTGGGGCTATTGTCATGCCGTTAAGTCTGTCGTGTGTCCGTCTGTGCGTCAGTGCGTCCGGTCGTAAACTTTTTCTTTAAAAATGTTCTACTCAGAAAGTACTGGATGAATTTCAATCAAACTTCACAGGAATGATTCATGGGTGATCCTCTTTCAAAGATGTTCAAGAATTTTTTATCCAATGAAAAACATGGATTTATTGGGCGTTGCTAATTTCCAAATATGATAAAAAGTGGGTTTTCTCAGATTCTAATCGATGGATACCAAATAATTTTTACACGAATGATCCTTGGGTGACTCTCTATCAGTCCACAAAAAAGTATTGAGATCTGGTGAAAAATATGTATTTTATTGGCGGAGGTCATTTCTCTATATGTTATTTAGTGGAAACTTTGAAAATCATTTTCTCAGAGTATAGTTAATGGATATCATCCAAATTTCACTGAAATGATCCTTGGGTGTACCTTTATCAGTCTACCAAAAACATTGTGATTTGATGAAAAATATGTATTTTATGGGCTGAGGTCATTTCTCTATATATGTTTTATAGTGGAAACTTTGAAAATCATTTTCTCAAAATGTAATTAATTGATATCAACCAAATATCACAGGAATGATCCTTAAGTGATCCTATATCAGTCTAAAATCAGTTGAAAATGTGACCTCTGGTTGACCGGTACTGGAACCGATCTATTTTTTTTTTTTTTTTTTTTTTTTCAAATTCTTTTTCGGGTGCTCCTTTTTTAGCGTGACGGGTCGCACATATTTCATTAACAAAATAAACCTACGATATTAATGTCATATTCCATTCGTATTTTGAACCGCTATCATAGGCTTAACAAAAAGAAGTAAAAAAACCAACAATTTAATTCCTATTAAGTTTGCATTTACATTGAAACTTGCCGATCTTGGGTCGAAACATTTTACATTTATCACATGTTTACATGGACAATTTCTTTTCGGCTCGTTTTATTTTCACCAAAATGCCACCAGAAACGTCCACCTCCAGTGCTTTCAGCGCTTTGATTCCTGAATGCAAGGCTGGTCTGGTCGTTTGATCTTTCCTATAGAAAACAAGAGAAGCTATGTAAGGGAAGGTTTCACTATCGATGCTTCTCTAGTTAGTACTAATGAGATTAGAGCTCGATCGAGTACTCGAGTACCAAGGTATCGGATTGGGTAACGTTCCTACACGGGTCCTTGGGCCTGTTTTATTGAACATCTTACGATCATTTTTTGCGTAAATCAAAAATCTACTACGGTAAATAAAAATAGAATTCTGTCATGCATTCTCTCTTTAGACGATCCCAATGGGAAATTGCAAGGCAGAATCTTACAGTGAATGAAAACACTAGGTACGGTTTTTAAATCGGACTGTGAAGCCCGAATTTATATATACCATTTTCCAGACATCCAATCAGTTGGGCACATTACAATTTTACCTATATCTCCTGAGCAATGTGTTCGAGCCAAACTATGTGTTTTCAAACACCGAAGAAACGGCCTTTTCAGTCACAATCTACAAACTTTTTTTAACCTTATTTACTTTTGCGACAAAACAAGAAGAGGTTACTACAAAATTTGATGTAATTTTCGCTTTTAGTAATTACCAGTTAGTATTTTCAGTGTTTAAAACAAGATTTTTGGTTGAGTAAAGGAGTTGAAACGTACAATAGGTTAACTGTATAATAAATTTGTAGCAGTTACAATATTACTGCTCTGACGGTCGAACGGTCATTTACCAGTTGTAGGACTGACAACGAATTAAATTCTGTTATGATTATCACGTGGTCAAAACCCACGCTTACCGAGGCTGGACACCGACATTTTGCGTGTTATCCACTGAGCAATTTGTTCAAGACAAACAACGCAGAAACGGCCATTTTAGTTACAATCTACATTTTTCTTTATCTCTTTTACTTTTGCGACAAAAAAGGAATAGGCTTATACATAATTTGATGTAATTTTCGGTTTTAGTAATTACCAATTAGTATTTTCAGCTGTTTTTTTTTTTTTTTTTTTTTGTTGTTTTGTTTTTTTTTTTTGTTTTTTTTACAGGAATTGAAATCATCTTCGTGCTATTCTAATTTGTTGTTCTAAAAACTGTTTAATGTGATCAATGTCTATCCCTGTGGAGGAGATACATTGTGAAAAAGGGGAAACAATGTCTTATATTTCATAAAAGAACAACAACAACAAATCCTTACTCCTCCTTCCTCTCCGTTTTCCTTCGTCTCGAGCTCTTTTCTTCATTTATCGTATGTTGGAATCGTCTGCTTCTATAGTTGACATGGTTTAATCCTAGTCTATTTTTAGCACAGATTTCTTTGCCATTGCGTTGATTTTGATCGGTTTATTAGGGTTTACGCCGTTTTCGACTGATGTGGTCTTATTGACCGGCTGGAGCACCTAACCATGGATTCCTATTGTTTCTCATACCAGTACTACCACAACACCCTTACCCAGCCTCCAGCTACTCCATCACATAGGTTCGCGATATCAAACCATTGATGGACGACATTTTTGTCTGAAAGGGTATTTGCCGCGGCCGAGTATCGAACCCGGGACCTCTCGAACGAGAGGCAGGTGCGTTACAAACTGCGCTAAGGCCTAGGATCACCGTTACATTTTGATACACCGTCGGTGCTGTTATGAAATATCGTAACTACGGCTTTACCCAAGCCGTAGTTACGGGTTTTATAACAACACCTACGAAATATTGTTTGTCCGATATTGCGTCAAACATTGTTAACTGGATAAAATCGTTCCCCATTGTGTTCTAACTTTTTGCTCTCTGCGCGCAAAAGGGGCTATTCCAGTCCACTGGACCAAGGCTAAATAATTTTGTTGAAATTTCATGTGCAATTTTGACATCTCTACTGTTTCTGTGCCTATACACTGCAGAGACATGACCGGGATTTGCCATTATCTGCCTGTATATAAATACTTCCCCCAGGCATCAAATCGATGCCGGTTCTACCCCCATGACGCCTGACCGTATAGCGCAGTTGGTAGCACGTTGGATAATCAATCTTAGTTGAACTGGGTTCGGTCCCAAGTTGAATTGAAATATTTTGTGATATATCCTTCAAGTTGAGTGGATATAATTCTGTAAACTCCAGTTTGATGAGCTGGCGATGTCCTCGAAAAGATGGAGTGTTAAGACAAAAAACTCACAAATTGGGCAAATATTTTACAAACTTTTATTGTGAAAATTTGAGCCTTTTTGATTGACGAACTATTGCACTATCCCAGCCTCTCAATGATGCCCGATTTACAGTGCTGACAGCACTTTGATTGATTTTGACTTACGATTAATATTTGCGCGAGAAGTTTAGTAAGTATTAACTTCAAAAAATAATTGAAGACTGTTTTAACGGTCTCCATTTCTTTTCTGTACGCGTTTTCCAGACGGTCCTATGGACTATCATCGGATAGTTTTAGAGGTTCCAAGTCACAGACTCACAACTCCTGTGTCCGCTTAAACTCCACGGGAATTTGTTTGTTCGGTCCACCTTCACAAAAATGCTTAGTCCGCCTTTGTATAAGGAAGTTAAAATATGGACAATAATCATAGGGTTCTCGATTACGCACGGATAACGAGGTTTCGGGTACTCAGATTCAAGTTTTCTACTCGTCCTAGCTCTTGATTAGATATGACCTGTTCGTTTTGACTCTCTATCCTGGATGTTTGACCCTCAATATGTTTTTGGAAGGTGTAGGAGTTACATGACCATGGAAGTAAATCTAAGAGATGTGACGATTCTCTGTTTATTTCATGGAGGTATGAAACTAGAAACCTAATCACTCTTCACGAATTCTCCTCAATAATTTTAATTCAATACCGTGAAGCACATATATGAAAATATGCATTGAAAATTACTTTAATACCTATTTGAAATCGCAGATCTTTATGGACAGAACTAAAGCTAAACTACTACTTTTTATCGTAGTTCCGATAACTTCGCCAAGTTTAAGAGTATTAGCAGATGAAACTGCCTACCGTGAATGTACGTGGCAATTATAGAGTTTTAATAAGGGAAGCGAGAAGTTCTAAGCTGATGTGATAACACTGGAAGTTGTCGTATAGTTGCTGTTTATCAAGATTACTCGAAAGTACCTTTGTCTCTCACCAATGGGTTGATAATCGTAGACCTATGTGAGATAGCAGCTGGAGGCTAGGAAAGAATGAGGTGGTTGTACTGGTGAGAGAAATACCAGGAATCCATTGTAAGGTGCTCCAGCCGCCGCGATATAACTAAAATAATGTTGAAAGCGGCGTTAAACTCCATTCAATCAATCAATATTCGAAAGTACCAGTTTGCGTTTTGTTTTATCTCAGCGCGAGTGTGCTACATATGATACCCATATATCCATTAGTTCTTAACTATATTGTACTTAATTCTTGGACTTGTTGACCGATTCGTTTTATATTCGTAGACGATTCTGATGCTCGGGCTTTTAAGGTCGTAACCCCCAAAACCAAAGAGCCTGAATTCATAACAGTTTCTCACTAAAGTAGTAGATAGTCCAAGCAAGCCTTACCTAAAAAAAATTAAAATTATTTATGCGTTTTAGACTCGTCTGTCTCCGAATGAGATCCAATGTCCGAGTATCGCCTTTGGTAAAAGGGGGCTTCAAGAAGGGCTGTGACGATTACCTGGGTACCGGATAGGGCACCCGAGTCCTGAACCACTACCCCTTACCCGACTATTGTGTAAACACTATGTTCCTTTAGGGATCAACTTCAAAAAAGAATTGATTTTTTTTTTTATTTTCCGTAGTTGATGTTTCAGATGGAACTACGAACTCAAATCAGATAATTTTGAGAGCCCTCGCAACTTTTTTACGAGTCAAAGGCTCGCAACATTTGTGTCCCTTACAACCTTGATTTACACTTTATAAAGTACACAAGAAAAAAATTATGTGAGAAAAAGGATCTATTACTCGATATTCTTGTTCTCATATACATGTTGTTCTGGTCACAATTGGCTTAACTACATCGCCTTGAATAGAAATGTAATAGAGCTCGACAGATCAGCTTGTCTCAAATAAAATCTCAAGACAGATCATATTTATTCCATAGCTAATATGAAATAAGGCAAAGCCTTAAAAGCGAGCGCAGCTTTTTGCTTGTGTACTGGTTGATAAATTATTTGTTACGAGGGAGAGAAAGGGGGGGGGAAGAGAGAGAGTACTGGTTGACAGATTATTTGTTACGAGAGAGAGAGAGAGAGAGCATATGTATTTTATAGTTTAGTGCGTAATCCCAGGATTTATCAGTTGCAAAATTAGTTTTCAATTATCGCTCATTTCATTCTGTTATGTCTAACTGAAAACAAATTAAGTGAAGTAAGATTTCCGCAAATCAACTTGCACCTTACCTTTATTCAATTTTATTCTCTGGTAAACAAACAAACAAACCTTTTGTAATTCCTCTCCTGGAAAGAGGTGAAGTCACCACAGATACTAGACTGAAAATGACTTAGTCATAGTGTAAATCTATGTGAGCAACAGACAAAAGAAATCATTATTTCTGGACTGGATGAGATTTCCCAAATTTAAAAAACACAAGATAAATCAATGAACACTAGGTTAAATTAATGAGCCCGTATTTCTATAGCAAGATTCAAATATCAATGTTTTATGTTCCGATTGAATATGGCCCACTTAACATTAGAAAAAGTTTCGTATTTGAAATCGTAGGTTTAGAAGACCTAAATTTCGTTCATTTAAATGAAGCTGAAAAACTTACAGCTTTTGAATAAAATAACGTGATAAGAACTCGTCTTGATTAACATCAAAACATTTCATAGGAACTGCTTGAAATTTCCCATAGAACCTGCATTTTCTACACAGATCTACATAGGGTAATAAATTTCACTGAATTATAAAATAGGCTAATATCTTGTCCATTTCATTCAAGTACCATTACATAACACCAATAATGTATTGAGTAGATGTATGTTTGTGATGTACAATCTATTTCTCCAATACTTAATGATTCGTTCATCAGTTAAGCGATTAAGTTTCATACCTCTATGAAATCGAGACATAACTTCTTCATAGGCTCAGATTTAATAACATTTAGCAAAAACGTAAAGATTTATAACTAAAAGCAAACATTTTTCATGGGGCCACTTTTCGCGGAAGTTATTAAAAAAACTGTGTACTCAAAATTGTTTTCAATCGGGCAAATAAGAATGCATAAACCTTTTTGAACATAACTGAAATCAAACTATTATATTATCTTCAGGGTTAAAAAATCGCTCTTGAAAACGGGTCCTTGTACATGCGTCAACAACAACAAAAGACAAACATATTAACATAATCTTTACAAACAAGCATTTCCTTCTTTCCCACAATGTTTTCTCATGACCTGAAAAAAATAAATAGTTACATTCTTGTTTTGGTTATTTCAAGGCAAATATAGTCACTCTTTTCTATATTAAACACATTGAAAATCGCAAGAAACATCTTGCGTGCATAACAAGTCCTCAAGTCTATGATTGAAAAATTTAAATTATTCGTGACGTCATTGTTCATAATTGATGACGTCAATAATGTTTGTGTTGACATTTTAATCTTAACATGCACGCATCATGTAAATCTGGGAGTTTAACATATTCACCGTGTATCAACGTACACCGGATATAGCATTTAGTGAGTCGAGGGAAATATCTACGAAGTGAGATCCATGGTTAGTATTTCTTTTATTATTTCTGTGTTTGTTGTGATGTTACTTAGTGAAAAACGAATTTACACCACTGAGGTAGTCGGTTATGTTTGTCTCTTTGGAAAACATGAAATAATTTGTTTCTGTCATAGAATAAAGGAAAATAAACCGTCTAATCACTGACAATTTTCTTGGCCTTCTGCGAAATCGAATGAAAATGCTCAAATTTTACGTAACTGGCCCACGATTTACTGTGCTATACTTTCTTTGTTGTCCAAATATTTTACATACTAAATTTTACTGCGAGATTATTTTGTTTTTGAAATATTTAGATAGGAAAAAATCTACCGGTGTACGGCCTATAGCAGACAATTTCAAATCAGTGTACGAATGATAGAAAAAGTAGTGTACGAATATAGCTCAAGGGAAGGGTAAAATATCCTAACTTAAACGAGCGCAAAATAAGAAATTATGTATGAAAACGCCTACATGACTCTGTAGTAACATTTTGACGTTTTCGATTAGGATTCTTTTCCAGAAAAACGGGGGAATCGTTAATCATATTGATTGAAAAATATAGATGATAATCATTTACAGAACTTTATGAACCTCTTAACATAATTATTAATTACATTGATTGTAAACATATTTTTAGTATGGTTTTCTTAGACAACGGCTAGTCCCGTTGCAGAAGGCAACTTCCTGTGAAACCAAGTTGTTTCGTTGAATTCAATTTATAAGCTGAAATTTCGCATTTCTACAGATTAAGCGTCAGGTTAATGTCAGCCTGGTTTTACGAACTGTTTCAGAATCGGATAGCAGGTCGATTTCTTGTATAGTCCGTTTGACTTCTATATGGACCAACCTTTTCATCAATTACATAAAATTGCGTTTGAATGAAGGATTGTATGTAGTAAAATCTTAATTTCAGCTTAATACCATTCCAAAAAATATTTTTTGAAAATAAAATGATTGCAAAATAATGATTTTGTCTATGTAGTTAATGTTATTTTTTTCGCATTTTCCGTTCTTAAACACGAGGGGTGATGGAGGCTGTTTAATATTAAGAAAATGTAAACATATATAGTAAAAACACGTGGTTTTATACTAAACATTTGACAGATGAAATGTCAAGTATTCCTTATTTGGACATGCTAATTAGCATATCGACGGTCAGGTCATCTTAAATTAAAATAGCACGTGATTTTTACCGTTATTACTCGCCTTCTCATCAAGTTTTCCTCGTGAAAGTCCCAACTACTTCGTTTAATAATGCTTTTTGATTGGTCTTTACGTGTAAATATAGGGTTCATCTCAGAATATATAAAAACAATAATCAATTATCTGGTCAAACGGTTTCTGGTGAAAGAGAGAATATACACAGATTTGATATCCAACGGTAGCAAAAATCTTCGACAAATTCAATTATATTGAAATACTCGATTTTAAACAAAACAATTCACTCAAAATCTTACACTTTTGACTCGGCCCCTATGCAAATCAGTACTATTCTTGGTTATACAATTCGCTGTTCCGTTTAATATAGTCACAAGTAGGTATGAAAGGCTGGAAGTTAACATGTAGACGGACGGACAAAATCATAATTTTACATTCAAAAATTCTGAAAAACAAAATTCGTCATGGTATTAGCTGGAAAATATGATATGTCAAGAAAAATATGCGTTTCATTAATCAATTTCTGAGATTTTCGGCGAATGTTGGTCCATATAGAAGTCAAACGGACTATAATATATCAGAATACTATCATTTAAATGTTTACCCTATCGTCCTTTGTCATTGAATAATCGTGGCGTTTTAACCATGGGGTCTTTGATATTTACAAGATACCTTTCTACATCAAAATATTAACAGATAGAGAGAAAAAAGATGTGATTTTTAACAAGGTTGTTAAAGAATCGCGATTCCACCCAAAACATTTGAGCGGCCTCAGACGATTTATGATATTTACATGGTAATAATTAACGCGTATTTTCGAACCATGTTTATTCTCGCACATCAATATGACCGATAACAATATTGAATTGACATATATTTCCTATATCCAATATCCCCGAAAAATAAGAACCAACGAATAAGTTAGAAAAGACATCATCAAAATCCATTTCAAGCATGTCTCAATTGTGGTTCAAAATAGAAGCGCTTGGGAACGATTTGATATTCGAAACGCATGACTGGTTGAAATACCGTTTACCTACATCATGCAAACGTTCCCAGATAGGTAGGGGTATACAATAATAATTATAAATCGGATTGGTCTCTTTACCGTTTTGAAATTGATAGATTAGCCGAAGCCACATACAATTGTTTTACAATCCAATTTCGTTTTGTAGATTATTATAGTAAACCTACTACAAAAAAACAAGACACAATCTCTTGCAGTCGAAGGCTGTTGCTGTAAGAAGTTCTTGGTGACAAAAGTTGGCTAAGTTTTAGAACGGATCTCCACATGGGGATTTCCATTTAGCATGGTACCGTTGCTTTAACGTTCTGCAAACGTTTTAATCGTAAACATATGACAGGGTTTGGCCAGTTAGTGTATACAAATTGATCGTAATCACAAGTCATGATACAAGGATACTAGTAAAATTTTAATTACGAATCTCAGGCCTCGAGGTCCGCCCTGCCTTCTGAATGAAAACGTTCGAGAAACAATTTGCAAATTTTGCCCAACACAAGCATTTGCGTGCAAAGCGCGGTATCATTTTCGAAAATAACAGGCGTTTTGGTAACTAAACGCAGGGCTGGTCTGACTACCAAACAGGGACAAGGGGTGTGCAAAACGGACACGGCGGAAGAGCAAAGGTTTAGAAAGCACTCAAAAGTTTCTGAGCGGACGAAATTTGAGTAGGCCCTCGAAGTAAAGAGCGTATGCAAAGCCTATGCACCGGGTACTAAACAAATTCATGGCGTCTTTTTAGCGTATGTAACAATTTTCGTAAGTTTAACATCCTCAATTCACCAGTAAGTGTAATGCGTCCGTACCTTGTAGAAACATGTTTAAGCAATAGGCTATGTGATAATAATACAATGCCCTAGGTAACCTTTTCATCAACGTTTAAATTTGTAGAACTGACCTTTACCAGAGTGAAGATTATTTTGTGCATAAAGATTTGCCGAAATTATCACCATCGCATTCGAAAAATATATCGTCGAATTAAGGGTAAAATAGACCCTCGTTGCAGACAGTTCACCAGACTCGATATGACGTCACTGTCTGGATTTCACAGTCATTGCCCACTATGACCCAATTACTCTAGACTTCACTTGGTTGAGCAGAAAGTGGGATGGATATACTTTTTGAATAGTTAAGTTCCATTGGCTAAAAAGCAAAGGCGATCGATAGAGACTTTGCTGTGTGTCTCAAACACCCAGAGCATTTAAATTGTAAAAGACCATTAACATAACAATACATGCGCATGTTAAGAAAATTTACAGGGTAAGAATACGTATACGGGGGGGGGTGTTATGGATTCTAACGTAATTAAAATCGAATGACTGACTGAATGGGGTTTAACGCGGCTTTCAACATTATTGCAGTTATATCGCGGCGGCTGGAGCAACTAACAATGGATCCCTGGTATTTCTCACACCAAATATATACATGTTTGCACTTTATCTTATAAATGCTCGAGGTAATCGGACGTGTTAAGTACAATAAGAACATAGTGAATTAGACAAGTTGAATGATATTGGAATGATTTCGCAATGAAATTGAATAAGTAAGATGAGCCAGTTTTGGATGAAATTCATGGGGTTATTACAATATCGCTTATTTTGTCCAAGCTGAACGAAACTAGCCATATTTATTAACTCTCTTTATTTAAATATACATATCAGTTCTATAATAGTAATGTCTTAAGGAACCAATCAAACGCTTAAAAATTAAAGTAAGTCAGTGAAATCGTGGATTTTTTTCTAGCGATTGGAATGTAGAATTTAATTTTAATGACTTTTGGGTGTTGTTTAATTTTCTGACTAAGTGTTTGGAATTAATTATGGGGTGCTGAGTGAGCGATTAAGAATGATTTTGATCCGATTGAGAGTCAATTACACGATGTTCATAACTGTTTTGGGTTAAGTTTTCAGAGGTTTGAACTGGGCAGATGACAATTAATTACCTTGTTTCATGACATTAAATTTGTTATCTGCAGATCCGTACTATTGATATCTATAATCATTACAAACATCAGGGTTCTACGTTGAATGTTCTTGAATAAATTAATTATCTTAGACAAACGGGAGGATAATTGTATATCTCAGTCGGATAGCAGCTGGAGACTAGGAAAGTATGCAATGGTAATACTGATGATAGAAATAACAGGAATCTATTGTTGAGTACTCCAGTCGCCGCCACATGACTGAAATATATATAAATCGAGGGTTCAGCGCAAGACTATACTAAGTGTCTATATATTGTATAGACACTTAATACAGTTTTGCGCTGAACCCTCGTTAAAACTCGTGTTAAAAATTTGTTTTATATGTTTGAATGGGGCTTACTTTAAAAGACTTATCGCGGCGGCTGGTGAACCTAACGACAACATCGATGCTGACAACAATTCGACAATGTCTATGCTTGGGATATACCCATGAAGCACGGCCGTGATTAAATTGATTAAAAAAATCGTATTTCAATTTTTTTATCTAATCATACGACGACGACAACTACGGTACCGACAACAAATGGACAATGCCCATGTTTTGGATATATCCATGAAGCTTGGCCATGTTTATACTGATAAAAGCTATAGGGGCATTCAAAATAAAACACAAATGATTCTCACCGAAAGAATGGTCACTATTTACATTTGAAATTAAAATCATATCTTAAAACTGAGTAAGGGATTAAAGAGCAGTAACAGTGCGACTCGTCTGATCTTGATATCCAAAATTTGGAAAGGATGAAAGAGATGCCAGTAATGCTTAGTTTCTTTGCTCTTTATGTCAAGACAGAGAAAATGACAGCGAGGATCTCGCTGATCCCAATTTATACATATCATACTTGTCTAAAGCCTGTTTAAAAGCACACAATTACCAAGGTTTGACTATAACATTATACTGAAACAGGTATTCATTTGTGGTAAAGATTAAATTAGTCATGACAACTGCATTGGTAAGGGAAAAAGGCTCCATCGAATGTACAAAAGACAAAAAGATAACTTTATCCATCAAACACGTTTTAATTTAGCGCTAGACAATCCATTTAAGAAACATTTTTTCTTGCTTTAGGCCGTACACTATCAACGGGAGATTTGCTATACGACGTACACCATCTCCCTATAGGCCGTACACCGGGAGAAAAAACAACATTTGAATTTAACGGTATATTCACTTCATACAAAAGGCAGGAATGTTTCTAGTGATTTTCTGTGTTATGTTAGACAATTTATCATGGGTTTTGGTATGAGAAACTCTAAAAATTCAGTCAAAACAGTTTTTTCGCGATCGACAAACGAAAATCATCGGTGATTAGGGGGTATTTTTTTTAATTGTAGCCGCTTATGGATGCTACCCTTACCAAAATATAAGGCCTGTTGCAAACATTTGCTGCAAATTTGCAGCAAATTTGCTGCAAATTTGCAGCAAATATTTGCTGCATATTTGCTGCGTATTCATTTTTCGTATGCAAATGAGTTCTCTTGCAAACAGTTTGCTGCAAACTTGCAGCAAACAGTTGCCGCAAACACCCTGCAAACCTCCTGCAAACATGTTTGCCACAACTGTTTGCAGCAAATTTGCTGCAAACTATTTGCAGGAACAGTTTGCGGCAAATTTGCCGCAAACAGTTGCTGCAAACAGTTTGCAAACAGTTTGCAGCAAATTTGCTGCAAACAAATGCTTTGAATTTCATGGCTCAATCCATCTTCCAAGCAGTGACCTTAATCCATTTGAGACCCATAAAAATTGATTTAGGATGAAAACAGTTTGCAGCAAACAGTTTGCAGCAAATTTGCTGCAAACAAATGCTTTGAATTTCATGGCTCAATCCATCTTCCAAGCAGTGACCTTAATCCATTTGAGACCCATAAAATTGATTTAGGATGAAAGGTCATGTTTTCTTCTGTTATTGCTAATGACCAGTCCTAGGAGAAATTTGACCCTTATTGAGCTGATTTATTTGTTTGAATGGGTTTTTATGCTGCTTTCAACAATCTTTCAGTAATATTGCCGCAGCTTGAGCACCTTACAATGAATTACAAGTATTTCTCACACCAATACTTCCATTACATCCTTTCCTAGCCTCTAGCTGCTATCCCACAAAGGTCTACTAATATCAACACATTGTTGGGAGATTAAGTTATCCTGCTGAAGGCAGACTATTCCTGCTTTAGCAAGAGTTATAGTATATTCCACCTTATTTTGTAATAATCTAATGGAATTCAATTATAGATATTTCCTTCAAAGGTATGGTCTGCCATTGGAAGAAGAATTTACCATACCAGGTTTCATACTTCTTCACCCAATGAACATTTCTGACACCATACATGAATGTTAGCCCAGTGGTTTAGATGTTTAAAGAAGTTTTGGATGTCAGTCTTTGCACAACTAATGCGGTACATCAGGAAGTAACTATAAAGCTCACTTTATGATCAAGTGAACCAAGAAATAATGCAGAAATTACAAAACATAGTTTGTACCACAAACCAACCAAAAAGCGAGCGCAGCTTTTTGCTTGTGTACTGGTTGATAAATTATTTGTTACGAGGGAGAGAAAGGGGGGGGGGGGAAGAGAGAGAGTACTGGTTGACAGATTATTTGTTACGAGAGAGAGAGAGAGAGAGCATATGTATTTTATAGTTTAGTGCGTAATCCCAGGATTTATCAGTTGCAAAATTAGTTTTCAATTATCGCTCATTTCATTCTGTTATGTCTAACTGAAAACAAATTAAGTGAAGTAAGATTTCCGCAAATCAACTTGCACCTTACCTTTATTCAATTTTATTCTCTGGTAAACAAACAAACAAACCTTTTGTAATTCCTCTCCTGGAAAGAGGTGAAGTCACCACAGATACTAGACTGAAAATGACTTAGTCATAGTGTAAATCTATGTGAGCAACAGACAAAAGAAATCATTATTTCTGGACTGGATGAGATTTCCCAAATTTAAAAAACACAAGATAAATCAATGAACACTAGGTTAAATTAATGAGCCCGTATTTCTATAGCAAGATTCAAATATCAATGTTTTATGTTCCGATTGAATATGGCCCACTTAACATTAGAAAAAGTTTCGTATTTGAAATCGTAGGTTTAGAAGACCTAAATTTCGTTCATTTAAATGAAGCTGAAAAACTTACAGCTTTTGAATAAAATAACGTGATAAGAACTCGTCTTGATTAACATCAAAACATTTCATAGGAACTGCTTGAAATTTCCCATAGAACCTGCATTTTCTACACAGATCTACATAGGGTAATAAATTTCACTGAATTATAAAATAGGCTAATATCTTGTCCATTTCATTCAAGTACCATTACATAACACCAATAATGTATTGAGTAGATGTATGTTTGTGATGTACAATCTATTTCTCCAATACTTAATGATTCGTTCATCAGTTAAGCGATTAAGTTTCATACCTCTATGAAATCGAGACATAACTTCTTCATAGGCTCAGATTTAATAACATTTAGCAAAAACGTAAAGATTTATAACTAAAAGCAAACATTTTTCATGGGGCCACTTTTCGCGGAAGTTATTAAAAAAACTGTGTACTCAAAATTGTTTTCAATCGGGCAAATAAGAATGCATAAACCTTTTTGAACATAACTGAAATCAAACTATTATATTATCTTCAGGGTTAAAAAATCGCTCTTGAAAACGGGTCCTTGTACATGCGTCAACAACAACAAAAGACAAACATATTAACATAATCTTTACAAACAAGCATTTCCTTCTTTCCCACAATGTTTTCTCATGACCTGAAAAAAATAAATAGTTACATTCTTGTTTTGGTTATTTCAAGGCAAATATAGTCACTCTTTTCTATATTAAACACATTGAAAATCGCAAGAAACATCTTGCGTGCATAACAAGTCCTCAAGTCTATGATTGAAAAATTTAAATTATTCGTGACGTCATTGTTCATAATTGATGACGTCAATAATGTTTGTGTTGACATTTTAATCTTAACATGCACGCATCATGTAAATCTGGGAGTTTAACATATTCACCGTGTATCAACGTACACCGGATATAGCATTTAGTGAGTCGAGGGAAATATCTACGAAGTGAGATCCATGGTTAGTATTTCTTTTATTATTTCTGTGTTTGTTGTGATGTTACTTAGTGAAAAACGAATTTACACCACTGAGGTAGTCGGTTATGTTTGTCTCTTTGGAAAACATGAAATAATTTGTTTCTGTCATAGAATAAAGGAAAATAAACCGTCTAATCACTGACAATTTTCTTGGCCTTCTGCGAAATCGAATGAAAATGCTCAAATTTTACGTAACTGGCCCACGATTTACTGTGCTATACTTTCTTTGTTGTCCAAATATTTTACATACTAAATTTTACTGCGAGATTATTTTGTTTTTGAAATATTTAGATAGGAAAAAATCTACCGGTGTACGGCCTATAGCAGACAATTTCAAATCAGTGTACGAATGATAGAAAAAGTAGTGTACGAATATAGCTCAAGGGAAGGGTAAAATATCCTAACTTAAACGAGCGCAAAATAAGAAATTATGTATGAAAACGCCTACATGACTCTGTAGTAACATTTTGACGTTTTCGATTAGGATTCTTTTCCAGAAAAACGGGGGAATCGTTAATCATATTGATTGAAAAATATAGATGATAATCATTTACAGAACTTTATGAACCTCTTAACATAATTATTAATTACATTGATTGTAAACATATTTTTAGTATGGTTTTCTTAGACAACGGCTAGTCCCGTTGCAGAAGGCAACTTCCTGTGAAACCAAGTTGTTTCGTTGAATTCAATTTATAAGCTGAAATTTCGCATTTCTACAGATTAAGCGTCAGGTTAATGTCAGCCTGGTTTTACGAACTGTTTCAGAATCGGATAGCAGGTCGATTTCTTGTATAGTCCGTTTGACTTCTATATGGACCAACCTTTTCATCAATTACATAAAATTGCGTTTGAATGAAGGATTGTATGTAGTAAAATCTTAATTTCAGCTTAATACCATTCCAAAAAATATTTTTTGAAAATAAAATGATTGCAAAATAATGATTTTGTCTATGTAGTTAATGTTATTTTTTTCGCATTTTCCGTTCTTAAACACGAGGGGTGATGGAGGCTGTTTAATATTAAGAAAATGTAAACATATATAGTAAAAACACGTGGTTTTATACTAAACATTTGACAGATGAAATGTCAAGTATTCCTTATTTGGACATGCTAATTAGCATATCGACGGTCAGGTCATCTTAAATTAAAATAGCACGTGATTTTTACCGTTATTACTCGCCTTCTCATCAAGTTTTCCTCGTGAAAGTCCCAACTACTTCGTTTAATAATGCTTTTTGATTGGTCTTTACGTGTAAATATAGGGTTCATCTCAGAATATATAAAAACAATAATCAATTATCTGGTCAAACGGTTTCTGGTGAAAGAGAGAATATACACAGATTTGATATCCAACGGTAGCAAAAATCTTCGACAAATTCAATTATATTGAAATACTCGATTTTAAACAAAACAATTCACTCAAAATCTTACACTTTTGACTCGGCCCCTATGCAAATCAGTACTATTCTTGGTTATACAATTCGCTGTTCCGTTTAATATAGTCACAAGTAGGTATGAAAGGCTGGAAGTTAACATGTAGACGGACGGACAAAATCATAATTTTACATTCAAAAATTCTGAAAAACAAAATTCGTCATGGTATTAGCTGGAAAATATGATATGTCAAGAAAAATATGCGTTTCATTAATCAATTTCTGAGATTTTCGGCGAATGTTGGTCCATATAGAAGTCAAACGGACTATAATATATCAGAATACTATCATTTAAATGTTTACCCTATCGTCCTTTGTCATTGAATAATCGTGGCGTTTTAACCATGGGGTCTTTGATATTTACAAGATACCTTTCTACATCAAAATATTAACAGATAGAGAGAAAAAAGATGTGATTTTTAACAAGGTTGTTAAAGAATCGCGATTCCACCCAAAACATTTGAGCGGCCTCAGACGATTTATGATATTTACATGGTAATAATTAACGCGTATTTTCGAACCATGTTTATTCTCGCACATCAATATGACCGATAACAATATTGAATTGACATATATTTCCTATATCCAATATCCCCGAAAAATAAGAACCAACGAATAAGTTAGAAAAGACATCATCAAAATCCATTTCAAGCATGTCTCAATTGTGGTTCAAAATAGAAGCGCTTGGGAACGATTTGATATTCGAAACGCATGACTGGTTGAAATACCGTTTACCTACATCATGCAAACGTTCCCAGATAGGTAGGGGTATACAATAATAATTATAAATCGGATTGGTCTCTTTACCGTTTTGAAATTGATAGATTAGCCGAAGCCACATACAATTGTTTTACAATCCAATTTCGTTTTGTAGATTATTATAGTAAACCTACTACAAAAAAACAAGACACAATCTCTTGCAGTCGAAGGCTGTTGCTGTAAGAAGTTCTTGGTGACAAAAGTTGGCTAAGTTTTAGAACGGATCTCCACATGGGGATTTCCATTTAGCATGGTACCGTTGCTTTAACGTTCTGCAAACGTTTTAATCGTAAACATATGACAGGGTTTGGCCAGTTAGTGTATACAAATTGATCGTAATCACAAGTCATGATACAAGGATACTAGTAAAATTTTAATTACGAATCTCAGGCCTCGAGGTCCGCCCTGCCTTCTGAATGAAAACGTTCGAGAAACAATTTGCAAATTTTGCCCAACACAAGCATTTGCGTGCAAAGCGCGGTATCATTTTCGAAAATAACAGGCGTTTTGGTAACTAAACGCAGGGCTGGTCTGACTACCAAACAGGGACAAGGGGTGTGCAAAACGGACACGGCGGAAGAGCAAAGGTTTAGAAAGCACTCAAAAGTTTCTGAGCGGACGAAATTTGAGTAGGCCCTCGAAGTAAAGAGCGTATGCAAAGCCTATGCACCGGGTACTAAACAAATTCATGGCGTCTTTTTAGCGTATGTAACAATTTTCGTAAGTTTAACATCCTCAATTCACCAGTAAGTGTAATGCGTCCGTACCTTGTAGAAACATGTTTAAGCAATAGGCTATGTGATAATAATACAATGCCCTAGGTAACCTTTTCATCAACGTTTAAATTTGTAGAACTGACCTTTACCAGAGTGAAGATTATTTTGTGCATAAAGATTTGCCGAAATTATCACCATCGCATTCGAAAAATATATCGTCGAATTAAGGGTAAAATAGACCCTCGTTGCAGACAGTTCACCAGACTCGATATGACGTCACTGTCTGGATTTCACAGTCATTGCCCACTATGACCCAATTACTCTAGACTTCACTTGGTTGAGCAGAAAGTGGGATGGATATACTTTTTGAATAGTTAAGTTCCATTGGCTAAAAAGCAAAGGCGATCGATAGAGACTTTGCTGTGTGTCTCAAACACCCAGAGCATTTAAATTGTAAAAGACCATTAACATAACAATACATGCGCATGTTAAGAAAATTTACAGGGTAAGAATACGTATACGGGGGGGGGGGTGTTATGGATTCTAACGTAATTAAAATCGAATGACTGACTGAATGGGGTTTAACGCGGCTTTCAACATTATTGCAGTTATATCGCGGCGGCTGGAGCAACTAACAATGGATCCCTGGTATTTCTCACACCAAATATATACATGTTTGCACTTTATCTTATAAATGCTCGAGGTAATCGGACGTGTTAAGTACAATAAGAACATAGTGAATTAGACAAGTTGAATGATATTGGAATGATTTCGCAATGAAATTGAATAAGTAAGATGAGCCAGTTTTGGATGAAATTCATGGGGTTATTACAATATCGCTTATTTTGTCCAAGCTGAACGAAACTAGCCATATTTATTAACTCTCTTTATTTAAATATACATATCAGTTCTATAATAGTAATGTCTTAAGGAACCAATCAAACGCTTAAAAATTAAAGTAAGTCAGTGAAATCGTGGATTTTTTTCTAGCGATTGGAATGTAGAATTTAATTTTAATGACTTTTGGGTGTTGTTTAATTTTCTGACTAAGTGTTTGGAATTAATTATGGGGTGCTGAGTGAGCGATTAAGAATGATTTTGATCCGATTGAGAGTCAATTACACGATGTTCATAACTGTTTTGGGTTAAGTTTTCAGAGGTTTGAACTGGGCAGATGACAATTAATTACCTTGTTTCATGACATTAAATTTGTTATCTGCAGATCCGTACTATTGATATCTATAATCATTACAAACATCAGGGTTCTACGTTGAATGTTCTTGAATAAATTAATTATCTTAGACAAACGGGAGGATAATTGTATATCTCAGTCGGATAGCAGCTGGAGACTAGGAAAGTATGCAATGGTAATACTGATGATAGAAATAACAGGAATCTATTGTTGAGTACTCCAGTCGCCGCCACATGACTGAAATATATATAAATCGAGGGTTCAGCGCAAGACTATACTAAGTGTCTATATATTGTATAGACACTTAATACAGTTTTGCGCTGAACCCTCGTTAAAACTCGTGTTAAAAATTTGTTTTATATGTTTGAATGGGGCTTACTTTAAAAGACTTATCGCGGCGGCTGGTGAACCTAACGACAACATCGATGCTGACAACAATTCGACAATGTCTATGCTTGGGATATACCCATGAAGCACGGCCGTGATTAAATTGATTAAAAAAATCGTATTTCAATTTTTTTATCTAATCATACGACGACGACAACTACGGTACCGACAACAAATGGACAATGCCCATGTTTTGGATATATCCATGAAGCTTGGCCATGTTTATACTGATAAAAGCTATAGGGGCATTCAAAATAAAACACAAATGATTCTCACCGAAAGAATGGTCACTATTTACATTTGAAATTAAAATCATATCTTAAAACTGAGTAAGGGATTAAAGAGCAGTAACAGTGCGACTCGTCTGATCTTGATATCCAAAATTTGGAAAGGATGAAAGAGATGCCAGTAATGCTTAGTTTCTTTGCTCTTTATGTCAAGACAGAGAAAATGACAGCGAGGATCTCGCTGATCCCAATTTATACATATCATACTTGTCTAAAGCCTGTTTAAAAGCACACAATTACCAAGGTTTGACTATAACATTATACTGAAACAGGTATTCATTTGTGGTAAAGATTAAATTAGTCATGACAACTGCATTGGTAAGGGAAAAAGGCTCCATCGAATGTACAAAAGACAAAAAGATAACTTTATCCATCAAACACGTTTTAATTTAGCGCTAGACAATCCATTTAAGAAACATTTTTTCTTGCTTTAGGCCGTACACTATCAACGGGAGATTTGCTATACGACGTACACCATCTCCCTATAGGCCGTACACCGGGAGAAAAAACAACATTTGAATTTAACGGTATATTCACTTCATACAAAAGGCAGGAATGTTTCTAGTGATTTTCTGTGTTATGTTAGACAATTTATCATGGGTTTTGGTATGAGAAACTCTAAAAATTCAGTCAAAACAGTTTTTTCGCGATCGACAAACGAAAATCATCGGTGATTAGGGGGTATTTTTTTTAATTGTAGCCGCTTATGGATGCTACCCTTACCAAAATATAAGGCCTGTTGCAAACATTTGCTGCAAATTTGCAGCAAATTTGCTGCAAATTTGCAGCAAATATTTGCTGCATATTTGCTGCGTATTCATTTTTCGTATGCAAATGAGTTCTCTTGCAAACAGTTTGCTGCAAACTTGCAGCAAACAGTTGCCGCAAACACCCTGCAAACCTCCTGCAAACATGTTTGCCACAACTGTTTGCAGCAAATTTGCTGCAAACTATTTGCAGGAACAGTTTGCGGCAAATTTGCCGCAAACAGTTGCTGCAAACAGTTTGCAAACAGTTTGCAGCAAATTTGCTGCAAACAAATGCTTTGAATTTCATGGCTCAATCCATCTTCCAAGCAGTGACCTTAATCCATTTGAGACCCATAAAAATTGATTTAGGATGAAAACAGTTTGCAGCAAACAGTTTGCAGCAAATTTGCTGCAAACAAATGCTTTGAATTTCATGGCTCAATCCATCTTCCAAGCAGTGACCTTAATCCATTTGAGACCCATAAAATTGATTTAGGATGAAAGGTCATGTTTTCTTCTGTTATTGCTAATGACCAGTCCTAGGAGAAATTTGACCCTTATTGAGCTGATTTATTTGTTTGAATGGGTTTTTATGCTGCTTTCAACAATCTTTCAGTAATATTGCCGCAGCTTGAGCACCTTACAATGAATTACAAGTATTTCTCACACCAATACTTCCATTACATCCTTTCCTAGCCTCTAGCTGCTATCCCACAAAGGTCTACTAATATCAACACATTGTTGGGAGATTAAGTTATCCTGCTGAAGGCAGACTATTCCTGCTTTAGCAAGAGTTATAGTATATTCCACCTTATTTTGTAATAATCTAATGGAATTCAATTATAGATATTTCCTTCAAAGGTATGGTCTGCCATTGGAAGAAGAATTTACCATACCAGGTTTCATACTTCTTCACCCAATGAACATTTCTGACACCATACATGAATGTTAGCCCAGTGGTTTAGATGTTTAAAGAAGTTTTGGATGTCAGTCTTTGCACAACTAATGCGGTACATCAGGAAGTAACTATAAAGCTCACTTTATGATCAAGTGAACCAAGAAATAATGCAGAAATTACAAAACATAGTTTGTACCACAAACCAACCTGAGAATGAAGTGATTTTCATAGATAACATCTACACCAGCTATGACAAATGTGATTTTTTGCACTACGCAAAAGATACCTTTTTGCAATACTGGTCATGTATATTTTAAGTTAAAGCACCATATGAATCTCATCTGTTACACCAGATATATACAGTAACACCAGATTTATAATGCAATATCAAAACCTTTTCAAGACAACGATCACAAGGCTATGGCAATGTTTTCCATTTTCTGCAACAACAGCTGAGTTGAAAATGAAGAAATAACTTTATAGATAAGCTAGGGCATAAAAAACAATATGGCTTGCTTAAATCCCAGGCAGGAGTAATTACTACTTTTATAACTGCATTGGTATGTCTTTTTTAAACCTGGGCCAGTTTCATCAAAACATTTAAGACGCATATATATTTGTCCTACACACATTTAGGACCAAAATCACAACTCATCAATCTATCATTACCTTTGTAAAGTTAATGTTGTTGTTAATGTTTCTAAAGTCATCTGTAAGACAAAAATTTGTCTTGAATGTTTTGATGAAACTGGCCTGAGGTACTTTGATGTTTTTAAACTGTAACCAGTTGTATTTTGTAAAATAAGAATATTAAGTCAGGTTTTCTCAATTCAATTTACATTTGACGACAAGCGTTTCACAAGATATCCCCACTAAAAAATTGCGATTCCTACTCGAACAAGTGCACTGTTACAGATGCCTTAGCTTGTCTAATTGAGTGCTTTATTGGATGAAAAAAGGGGTCATATTTGACACAAATTGCATCATCATACATGATTTGACACTAACCACATTTTACCACAAGCCCAAAGGACCTATTAGCCTGAAATCTTACAGACCCTCCCTGATAATAACTGGTCCTCTGTGAAAACTTTATCTACTTTAAAAGATTCTAAGGAGTGAGGTGTATAAAAGAAACTGTGGGAAAAGAAAAAAAAATTGTTTCAAATAATTTCTTCTTTTTCCACAATGTTGTCCATAGGGTAAAGAAAAAATTTAGTATTGGAAAGGCAGCTCCTTTTTCAAAACTTGACAGCTTTGACAAAAAATGGTCATTGACTATACAGGTCTTAAGGACCTGCAACATGGAAGCTTCTACCAGTCCTCTCTGAAATCTGCCGGATTGGTGTTAGTGTCGACCCCTGTCATATATTATCACTTGGCATAGATAAACAGAATCAATGAAATATTTGCCATATCATGTTTATTTTCTTGTTCAGAGTTTGCTAGTGTACACAAGCTAACTATCTCAGATATAGCTTAAAATATAAACAAAATAAAGTCAACAAAAACACTAGATTGCTGTGCTCTATTACAAAACCCACTTGGCTATTTGTTTATATATCAAATGATGCTTTCAAAAATATTTCAGTCATATCACAATGACTGCATCGAGCACCTCAACATATTTTCACGTTTGTCATACCAGTAAAATAGAAATCTTTCCAAGCCTGATCCAGCTGCACATCCCACTTTGGTTTTAAGCTAGTACTAGTTACAAGTACTGTTTGGCAATCAGTTTCAATTCACAATCGATAATTGGTTTTTAGTTGAAAGAGTAAATAAACTAATGATTGTACAATCGTTTTCTTAGAAATGAATACAACACTCCTAGTATCATCCTTTGAAGAAAAGAATGTGAAAGTCTAGTTAAAACTCATGACCTTGAGACTCTTTCTGCATATTTTTCTTCCAACTTTATTGTTCAGCATGAAATAATTGTAACTGCCTATAAACATATAGGCAGTTACAACTGTTTCACACTGAGCTTTCAAACTGATGTTATTTTCAAAAAGCAAAGGCTTTCTTTTATGTGCTAGGAACTGATTAATCGATTATAAAATTTCTTAGTCAATTATCACAATCAGAAGCCAAAACCAACTGATTATAGATTATAATCTATTAATCTGCCCATCACTAGTGACAAGGTGATGCAATACTTAAATTTGGATTGCAAAAACAGCCAAGCTAAAAATAAAGAATATGTGTTCATTAAACACTAATTCCCCTAAAAGCAATTTTCAGAAGATTTACCTTGTCAGATGACCATGACCTTCAAGGCTGCGTACTGTTGGGAGGAACTTCAATTGTTGAGCCAAATATGAGCATTGTCACTTGAAACGTATTGAAGTTTCAGGACAATATTTGGTTGCAGGTTAAGTTAAGAATAAACATTTTGAAGAAATGACCCTCCCTAGTTGTATGTTCCATTGTATGAACCATTGACTCTGGTTTTTCTCTAACCATTACTACCAAAGCAACCTTTCTGAGCCTCCAACTGCTCATAGGTTAACATCCACCCATTTGAAGGAGACAAATATTAGACAGATTGTGTACCCAGGTCAGAAAAAAATGCCTTAATAACCATGCAATAGAAACAATGAATTTTCAGGGTAAGTTAGGATAGACTAACTCTAGAACACAGTAAGCCTCTTATTCAATGTACAGGTCAGAAAGATGAGGAATCAATTTAAAGGGATTAACTGAGAACATATCAATTTAACATGATACATATTGAGGAAACATTTATACCCTAAAACATTCAAAAGCAATCTGCCATTTGTGCATTAAAAAACAACAAAAAACTATATATGAAAGAAAATTACAGATGCCTTTCTCTACAATAATTCAATGATATTTCTTTTTTATAACTTCAAAGGTAAGAGCTTCATTGTAGAATGATAAGAATTGCTTAAAAGAATTATTCACATCCCACAACATTTCTACCCAGAAAAAAAACTTGACAAATCTAAAATTATGTTTTCTAGTGAAAATGGGTATATGAAACATTCGCTAACAATTATAGGGTAATACATGAATGAAAAAAACAATATTAATCTGGTTGATCACAATTTACACTGTACTTTCCCCTGATGAGATCTATCTACCCATCAAATTCCATTATTATAGCTCAAATATTTAAAGAGATATGCTCCGGACAAGATCCAAGTATGGAAAAAAAACAAGGTCAATAACTCAAAAAAAGGGAGAGTAATGGTTCTTGTTCACTGCAGAAGGTAATGAGAAGAAAAATATAACTGCCAAGTTTCATGAAAATCAGACATAAGGTTACAGAGTTATGTTCCAGACAGTTATGTCCACGACGCCAGGCGCCCCGATGCCGGACAGCAGGGATGATACCCATAATATGTCCCTTCTTCGACGAGAGTATAAAAAGTGTACAAAAACTTACTTCAAATCTAAAATCTAAATCATAATACCTTTAACACTATTCTTTTTCATGATAAAAAGAAACAAACAACAACTTAAAGCCCTTAAAATGGCATTTTTTTTAAGTTAACCTTGATAACTCCCCTTGACATTCCTTGATGCTTGTTTGAATGAGATTTTACAACCCTTTCAACAATGTTTCAATTATATTGCACGGCTGGAGCACCTAACAATAGATTTATAGTATTACTCACACCAGTTCTACCATTTTGTCCTTTCCTAACCTCCAGCTGCTTTACCATATAGATTTACTATTATCAAAATACTGCTGGTAGAAAAATAGTCAGTCAGTAGAGCTAAAAAATATTAATAAACCATCTAAAACTGACCAAAAAGTATGTGATACACCAAGACATATGTTAAATTTCTATTTACAAAAGTATATGATTTTGTAAGTCTAGTCCTGAGTTTGGTTTACAATGTTTTTCACAGCCCTCGCTGATGTGTGGCATTTACTGTTTACTGCAGCATTAAATGTTGACTCTTTCATGTTAAGTTTGTTTATGGCATAGACTGAAAAAAGAAAATGTAAAATAAATTATTTCAAATTGCTATGATAGCTTATTTCCAGTTTATATTTGATTTTCAAATAAATAGTCAGATTTTTCTCTGCAAATTGAAAATATATCTTTACATATACATGTAATTAAAGAATAACAATTGAAATTGAACAATTGAGAAGTAAAGGGAAGAACCTTTGAGAAATCATGAGATGAGGGCATTTTTTGATTTTCCGATGTAAAGCAGGAATTGGAAACGAATATTCAAATATTCCCTTTGTAGGGAATATTCGAATAAGATTTCAGATACAAATATTAATTTTCAAAACTGGAAAAAACTAAGCTGGATATAGAGTTACGTATCTTACACACTGCACTCTGTTATCCTGTGAGGAAAATAAATGCCAAGTTTAAATTAAAATGGACATATGTTTTTCTCTGAAAAAAAAAATCACTTCCCAGATGCTAGATTCCACAGGTGATCACTTATGTCCTGCCCTACAACTGGTAAATGAAAAAAGGGAAAACCATAAAATTAGGTGAAACCATTTTTAAGACAGTACACAAGTAATAGATCCACAACATTTTGGAACTCATGCTCTTTTACAATGTTGAATGAGGCTTCCTTATGAAAATCATTCGGACACCTCTGTCAACACTGTTAAAGTTCATTACTCCCGAAACAATGCTGAACTATTACGGGTCCACTACCTTAAAGATGACATCACTGTGCAAGCATCTAGGGTCTTTAAAGGGTGCCAACACCAAGTGACCTGGCTAGCTCCAAACGCTACCACCTCCAGTACTAGGTGCAATTATATACAACAGAATTTCAGAATTAAATACAAATCAAATTTTATATTTCATTCATAGAAAGGGAATGAATAATTAGACCGCTTTGTCCATCTAGTGTTTAGAATTTTGTATTTGTCTGGAACTTCCTTTCTTGTACCCCCTCTTCTGCTACCAGAATTATATGTATAGTGAAAGAGTGAAAGTGGTTATGTAAATATAATAATTGAAGGTGGCACATATTTAGTTAACATCTTATACTAGTTTTGTAAATTCCTAGTGCTGACAGAAAAATCGAAAAGCGCATTGGCAGTGCACATCTTTTAATCGAAAATTACGTACAGGTAATGAGTTTACTAGTGTTAGGTACTATAATTGGCCTAAACTTTGCAAGTTATTGCAATTAAGGAAAATGGGTGTGACATAATAGCGCTTCCATGATGTTTTACATTGTGCCTTGGTGCATAATTAGATGAAATAGGGTGAATTTTGCATTGAACTAAAATGATTATTCAAATATTTTCGAATTATCAGAATGAAATTCTAATATGAATTTTGTAATTTGTTCTCATTTATAATATTAAGAAGTTTCTCTCAGTTATCAACACTTTTGACAAGACCTGTGAATATAATGGAGGACTGGTTGAATGTGTCATGCCATAGGTCCATTAAAGTCATGGTCAATTATTATATTATCTCCAATCATTTAAGTTTTGAGATCTGTAAATTATAGGACTAAGTCTTAAAGCAACATTAGTCTGGTCTGAGAAACTTTAGGGTCAAATCTTATCTTTTTTTTTTATTGACCCTTGATACTAGATTTACTGCAGATTTGAAACGTAACAAGATGTGTTTGTGAAACACAAATGTCCCGTGCCAGCATTTCTTTTTTTAAATGTTGACCTTGACAGAGGTATGCACATCAATAAAATATTTCATCACACAAATTATGAGAAAGGTATCTAAAATAAGCTTGAATGAACTGAACATGTAAAGTTTTAACAAAGTTTCAAAAAAAGGACCTTGATAGATGACCTTGACATCTACAGTTGCACACACATTATTGAGATCTATATCATCCCAAATATGAGGCTTCTATCTTGAATTCATAGCCTTGAAAATATTGGCAATGTTAAGTTTTTTGTTAAGTTTTTGCTAACAGAAGGGACAGATGGACAATGATAAAACAATATGCCCTCGATCTTTCGATACGGGGTCATAAAAAGATTTTATTTTAAGAATAATTGGCTATATTGAGCAAATGAACTTACATTTAATGGCTCTAAAAATCTCACTGTTTGCATTGAGTTTTACAGCAGTCTGGCCTTTTTATTAGCTGATCGGGCTAAAAGAAACCGTCCATCAACTTCTTCACCGCAAACGAATGGGAGCTTCCTTTGCATTTAGACAACGCAAGCACCAACCAAACATTAGGTACAACAAGCCTAGTGTCACTCATTAGTCTTATGTAGCCATTAGGCAACTCTTCACTTAATGGAATTAATTTCTGAAAACATATGAAAAGGACAAATTGTGATATCTAAAAAGATCAAAAAGGGCTTTCTTTGAACATTTATAAAGGGTTCCCAGCTATAGATGTTTAAATCACAGCAGGTCATTGAATTTCAAATTTGTTTAAACAGATAGACAAAATTGAACTGTGTTCACGTCACCCAGTGTAATTTGTTCATCAATAAATGTCCAGTGTATGAAAATTTCATGAAAAATCACATTAATTTCCTTTGCAAAAATGATCATGGCAAGAAGTTCTCCAACTGATATGCAATATGTTTGTTTTGCAAAAAGGAGTACAATTAACTGTCACAAAAATGCTTTTAGATTAAATCCGTTGTTAGTCTGATTGCTCTTGTGATGTCACACAGTGATGGCAACTTTCAAGAAGATATCTACACACAAGAGGGCCAGAATAGCCCTAAACTGCTCACCTGAATTTTATTGGTCCAGTGGATCTCACAAAAAAAACTTTCTGGCAAAGTTTAATTTACATTGGCCTAGTTGTTGAGGAGCAGATGTTATTCCAAGAATTCAAGGTGAAAAAAGATTCTACCCACTCATTGATTTCTATGGAGAAGATGTTTACAGACTTCAGACTCAAAATAAACTCCTACCTGCCACACCCATATTTATGAGTCACTCAAAATTTCAAGAAAAATATTTGAAGAGGGTCACCCAAGGAACATTCAGGTAAAGTTTCATTGAATCGGCCGAGAGGTTCATGAGGAGGTATCCTTCAAAGATTTCAGGCTCATGCCCATATTTATGGGGCAATCGAAAGTTTGCAAACAGTTTTTGAAGAGGGTCCCCCAAGGAACATTTGGAAAAATTTCATTGAAATTGACCCAATGGTTCACAAAAAGATGTACAAAGATTTTGGGCTCAAAAAAAGCCCAGCCTGCCACGCCCTTACTTATTGTCCAATCAAAATATTTGAAGAGGGTCGTCTAAGGAACATTCTGGTAAAGATTCATTGAATTGGCCTAGTGGTAAAGGGTGAAATGTTGTTCAAAGATTGAACACTCAAAAAAAGCTCTGCCCTGCCATGCCCATTTTTATGGGCTGATGAAAATTTTTGCAGACAATTTTTGAAGAGGTCACCCAAGGATCATTCTAGTAAAGTTTCATTGAAATCAGACCCAGTGGTTCAAGAGAAGACTTTCTTCAAAGATTTGAAAGTGAAAAAAAGCCAGGCCCACGCCCATATTTAGGTGTCAAGCAAAATTCTTCAAAAGGGTCACCCATGGAACATTTCTGCCAAGTTTGATTGAAATCCACCAATTGTTTACTGAGGAGAAGATATTTAAAGAATTGTTGACGACTTCCAACCGACAACGGACAAAAGGTGATCACATAAGCTCACCTTGAGCATGATTGTAATGCTCATGTGAGCTTTAAAACACAGAGATTTGAGCTTGGTTAAGCCTTGTCAAACCAATGCTAACAATGCTTAGCTGACAACAATACCTCTGGTTTAGCAAGATATCAGAGAGTTATCCTCCTGAAAGTATGGGTTGTTCTAAAAGTTATTTGATAAATACCTATCATTCCACATTCGACTACCCTTGTCTATAAACAGCATCCTCGAAGAACATGAAAAATCCCAATTACATCCTCGAAGAACATGAAAAATCCCAATTACGTCATTTAAAAGTTGACTTCAACAAAATGTCTGAGGAGAGATTTGAAAAGGACAGAGAGGGGGAGAATAAAGCTGCGTTATATTGAAGGAAATTAAAACATGGCAACTAAAATTTGGGTAAGCAGCATTTCCTAGGTCCATCACGCAAGAAACATCTACAGAGCAATTCCAAATATAAACTTCAGTTCCTCATATTAGTTTCCAAAATTAATATATATAAAGAAATAAAGGGTGATTGAGCAACCAAAGTTCGTACCTACAGCTTAAAGTTAAAGTTTTAACCCTTGGAAGTTTATATTTAAATACCAACCAGGAATAATGGACTTTGGGAACAATTAAACTTATTCTAACAATGAAAAGGAGCATTTACAAAGTGTGTAGGAAAGGGGGGTGTTTGGAGGGGGGATTCCTTAGTTAGTAAAAAAAAATCCTGAAAATCCAACATAGAAATACAAAAAATCCTAATTTTGGCCCTTATTGGGAGCACTGTACAATATACTCTAAAAAACATGTTGCTCAAATAAGACATAGGGTTGAAAATTTATTGGTACGAATCTAAAAAAAATAATACAATTTGATATAAATCCATTTCATATAATTCTTCTATACCTTTGGGGTAACAAGTTTAATATGGGTTTAATAATATTTGGATATATATATGAAATTTGGCTTTATTCATCCAAACCATGTCTTCATTTTTCAATTTTGCATTCCAAAGGACTCTCTATTTACTGAGTTATAAGTTGTCTTATATTTGTACATAACTTGTTTTGAGCCCTACAGGACAAGATTCTATTAAAAATCAACAAATTACTGCTTTTTACATACCTTCTAAATGCTATTCTTCCCAATGGGAAAGGAAATAAGGCAAAAAAACATGTCAACGGAAATTTCATTTAAAATCGGCAGCCATTTTGGATTTCTATAGACTGGAGCCCAGTTCATTTTTAGACTTGGACATTATCAACTGCATTCGTTTGGGTAATGTAAATAAGCTTGTAGATATTTTTTCAAAAATATTTTCAGAAACTTTGGGTTTTTTTAAGGTATTTACTTGAGAATAAAAAGATATTTTGTGAGTATACTAAGATTTTTTTTTTTTTTTTGGGGGGGGGGGGGGAGGGAGCCTTCATATTTCACATGTATGATGATTGCTTGGGACAAGGCCTTTCTGTTTGAGTTCTTGGTCATCAGTCAAGGTCAAGGTCATTTGTCAAGGTAAATTTGTAAAAGATTAAAACTTATACATTTGCTCTAACTTTGTAATGGTAAGTGATATAGCATCAATATTTTACATATGAATTGCTTGTGACGAAGCCTTTTTGTGGATAGTAAAGTCAAGGTCATTTGCCAAAGTCAAGGTCATTTTTTGAAGTTCACTGATTTTTCAGCATAAAAACTTGAACATTGGACATAACATTTAAAGGGTAAGTGAAAAATTGATTGAAAGGAGTTTTACGCCTCTTTCAACTTTTTTTAGTTATATCACGGCATGAATTTTTCTCACAGTAATGATTTCTTTCACATGAAATGTTTAAGTTAGAAAAATACGTCTCTAACAAAAGTTTAAGTTATTTTACGCTTGCTGAAAGTGTCTTTCAGCTTCCATAAAAATGCTAAGTATGAAAATCCGTCTCTAGAAAAAGTTAAGTTAAAGTGTTGAAGTACCCCTGTCAAACTGAATAGAAATGAAATTCCGCTTCGAATTCATTTTACGCCGCCTGTAATTTCTGATGTATTCCGCCGGTACTTTATGATCTAGCAGAGACGTAATATTAAACTTACGCCTGAATAACAAGCGTAAATGACCATTTCCGCTTCATTTCTATCTCATTTACGCCTATTTTCCAAGCGGAATCCGCTACAATTTTTCGTACGGGTAAAACTCTTGGCTGAATATATCATATCCTTCATCTCCCTCTTTCTTTAAAATTCTACCCATGTAAATAAAAGAGGGATCCCTGATTATCCAGTGGGTTCCTCACAGTAAGATTTAGGGATTCATTCGTAACCCCTGACATTGCTTGTATTATTGAAGGCATTCATTTGAAACTTAGGACACAAGTTCACTCGGAGAAAACAAAAGATATTGCTGAAGCTTTTATGTTGTAATTTGTGTGGTCATCATTATTGTGTGAAAACTTGGACTATTTGTGATACATCTGGTATTACTGAAGGCAGTACTGCTATTACACCCTTTCCTGGCCTCTTGCAGCTATTCCTTTAAGGTAAATGCTTTCCCGCTAATTGGTGTGTGTGTGGTTGGAAGGGGGGGGGGCTTTTTTTGTCTATGACACACTTAGGGCCCTATATTGGCTCTCTTCCACACCTTATTTTACATTTTTGGTTATTTAGATACGCTAGACAGGTGAAAGATAAAGGAGCTGCTGTGGTTCTGGTGTTTTTGTTTTTCCTTTGACAAGTTCAATTTAAAAGTTCTTTGAGATAACTAAGAATGCAAATAGGCCCACAAAAATACCTATAATAAATAATTGCTTGAATCATTGGCAAATGACAAAATTTTAGACTGGTCCAAAGACAAGATTTCAGATGAAAATGAAGAAATTATCTGTTTTATTGGCAGATGACATTTTGGTGAAGTAACAAATGTTGCAATAGATATTTAATAAATTTCCAAAGCCTTTTCTTGGGGGGGGGGGCATAAAGAATTAGGATTGTGCGAGTTTAATGCCGCCCCTGGTGGAAAATGCATTGTTAATTGATGCCTCTTTCATCCCTTGTCGGATGCTTGCCGTCATCAATAAGCCCCTGGTAACACATCAAACTGTCAATCTCGAGGTCCCTGGTTCAATTCCTGACTGCATCACCAATCCTCTCCACTATTTGTCTCCAACTAATGGGTTAATAATCCTAGACCTATGTAGTATAGCAGCTAGAGGCTTGGAGAAGATGTTGTGGTAGTACTGGTGTGAGAACTTCCAGGAATCTATAGTTAGATGTTACTGCCACAGTAAAATGACTGAAATATTGTTAAAAGCAGTGTAAAACCCCACTCATACAAACAAACTATGTCAGGCACATTTTATTTAATCAAGGTACACACTACTTGTATTTACGTAGGAAAAAGAAATTTAAAAAATTCCTCTGATATCATTTAAGTAATGCATATGGTTCAATATTTTGTATTTAACATTGTGTTGGACATCAAATAGACAAGTTTTATATCTAGCAAACTCTCTGCTAACTCCAATCCGTTAAATGATGAAGTTAGTGTTCTTGCAAACTTACTGCAAACAACATGTGAATGATTTTTAAAAGATAGTTTTCCTGCAAACATCCTGCAAACTTTTTTACTAATTTTCCTATAAGTCTAATCTGCTGCAAACTTACTGCAAACAACATGTGAATGATTTTTAAAAGATAGTTTTCCTGCAAACATCCTGCAAACTTTTATACTAATTTTCCTATAAGTCTAATCTGCTGCAAACATACTGCAAACAGCTCATTGTTTGCAGGAAGATTGAAATTAGCTGCAAACACATGTTAAGTTGCTGCGAACTGTTCTGGCAAACTAATTTGTTTGCGGCAAATTTGCAGCAAATTTGCTGCAAATTTGCAGCAAACTTTTCATTTCTGTAAGGGTAACCAATCATTTGATACGGGTTGACAGCTACACGATTATATCAGTAACGCCTGTCTTGTATGCTTACAGGAAAGTTTTATGTGATTTAGCAAAATAAAGAGAAAAAAGCTCACCTTGTACAACACCCCGTGACATTTCCCTCGACTCACTAATCGCTATATCCGGTGTACGTTGATACACGGTGATATTCCAGGTCGTATACGTGTTAGGACTAAAGGTAAGAATGTTAAAGTTAGCCTTGTCATTCTGTATAACTAACACTAATGAACATTTTGTGGGAATGACCGCGCGAATCGCTTCGGTCGGCCTCGCTTTTGGCTTTGTTTTGTTGCTTCCGGTAGAAAATAAAACTTTTATAGAAACCTCGTTTTAACGGGATAGCTTAAATTATTTTTCAATTTTTAAATCTTTCTTTTACGAACGATACTTTAAGGCATTTTTCCAATACAATTTTTGACCTTTTTTCTATCCTGCAAGTGAATTCACTCCGGCTGAGAAATGACACGATTTCTTTATTTGACAGTAAAATAGAATAGAATAGAATAACACACGTTACCATAAACGCTCGCTTCCCGCTCACGGCCTTTGGCCGTTCGCGAGCTGCGCTCGCTATTATGTCTAGAAAGCCACTCATTCGGAACACCACTCGGCCATTTCCGTAAACTGCAACAGACCTCGGATGTATGTAAGGCGGATGGGTATGTAACAAAATCGTGCATTTTGTTAGGCGGAAACAGTGTAAGAAAAACTAGCACTGTAGATATATATCATTTTCAGTAAATAACGGCGGAAAAATCTTAATTTTTGAGAATGACGAATCATTCTCAAAAATTAAGATTTTTTCAGCCGTTATTTAAGATTCTTAAGATATGTATACTAGGATACGATGGTTTCACGTCAGTGACTTTTAACGAGTAGCGTTGGCGACGTCCAATGTTTTCACTCGCAGTTTCGAGAGCTAACGCCATTTTTACTGACGTCATCGAGTTTTTCCAAGGTTTTCCCGTAATTTTAAAAAAATAGTCCGTCTATGTACCTCCGAGGTTGATCGTGAGATTGGTCGAGTGGTGCTCCGAATGGAAAGCCATCATGTGATAATGATCGAGAACGCTTAAAGACGTGATGGCAAAATAGAAGCACACAAGAAAATCATGAAAACTTTGAAAGAAATATCAAATACCTCATTCTCTTCTCAATTTGGACATGCTATACTCCTTACAAAAAGTTAAGCATCAAAAATATTTTTTTTTTCAATATTTCTTTTGTAAGACAGAATTTGTTTGCATCGAAATGAAATTCTTACAGCCATATCTAATATAATAAAAGGTTTAACCTATAGACGGGAAAAGTTATTTAAAGAAAGAACCATTCTTGATTTACTTATTTACTCAACTTAAGCTACCGAATTTAACAATAAAGCTTTTGAACCCCAAACCTTAGCTGTATCGACACGTATGAATGATGTATCAAATTCAATATTATATATGTGTCTGTCGTATCCGACCGCTCTTTCTGTTTTCGCTTGCATGGGATTTAAGGCCGCTTTTTGTCATTTTTAAGTCATATGCGAACAAAACAAAGAAAATAGAACCCTTTGTTGACTTTTTTCCACTTCGAAGATATTGTCACTGGAAAAAATAAGTGCAGTAAAAATGTGAAATAAAATTCCCCAGGTGCTGTACAAAACACGCACATGATAACTGATTTTCAGAATAAACAATTATGCTATTTATCAAATGGATGGCTACTTGATTTTTCTAATTTATTTCAATATTGATTTCCACAGTCAGTCAATTTGATAAGTGCTTACATCGGAAGAAATTAACATAATATTAGAATACAATTCTTGTTGGTTTTTCTTCGTAAAAATGGATGGGGGGGGGGGTACTTTGAATATGGGCGCAGGTATCATAGAAACTGCGCCAGATGTGCGTTTCTTAGATTAAGATTCTTAAGAATCTCATTAAGATTTTTAAGATGTGGCGTTTTTTAAATCAAGATTATTAAGCGGCTCAATAAGAATCTTAAGATATCTTACTGAAGAAACGAAGATGGTTTTGCATTGGCTTAAAACGAGTAGCCTTGACGACGTCGAATGTTTTAACTCAAAATATTGAAAATCGTTTCTAATGACTTCTTAATAATTTCATAAAGCGGGATTTTTCATCTTGCTCTAAAAAACGCACCTCTGGTCTAGATCCGATGCGATTCCGACAAGATGTTGGCCGAAATAGCTTTGGCTAAAATAGCTGTTTTTACATTTTAAAAAAAAAAAAATCAAACTGCGAATTTTGTTGAAGATCATCCTTCATCCTTTTCAAACCTTAACCGGGAATATTGCATTGCTATTGATTTCATGTCTTTCAAGTTTTAACCCCCTTTTTTACCCCGACGTTAAAACGGAACAACAATGACGTTGTTTGAGCGGGAAATAGTACGGGAAAAGTAACGCAAAGCGACCGAAGGGCGCTTTGTGGCTTTTCCCGCTTCTAGATAACGCGTGTGAAACATTAAAATAATCAAAATCAAAATGAAATACATATACCATCAAAGTTTAAATTTGTGTCGTATTGGCGGCCTACATGGAGGATAATGATCTCGCGAGATTTCGCCATTTTGTTTTATTATTTATCTTAATTTATCTACTTTTTTTCGATTTTATTTATGTCGATCATTATCAAAATTAAAATTATAGTGAACGTAAAATTAGGATAAGAATCAGCCTTTCATGTAAAAAGTTGCACATTTTGCTTAGAATCTCGTCTGGATGACGTTTTTCTTTTATACCCTTCGCAAATGACGTCATTCTTCACTTTGGGGAAATTAGACGCTACTTTTTCCCGCTAAAACAACGTCATTGTTGTTGCGTATTTACGTCGAGGTAAAAAGCGGGATAAGCCTTGAAAGAGATGAAATCTATAGCAATATTTCCGGTTAAGACTTAAAAAGATGAAATCTATAGCGAAATTCGAAGTTTCATTTTTTTAAAAATATATAAATACAGCTATTTTACCTAAAGCCATGCCGGCCAACATCTTGTCGGAATCGCGTCCTTTAGGATTTAGCTCTGGCGCAGTTTCTTTAATACGTGCGCCAATATTCAAAGTAACCCCCTCCTCCTTACATTTCTTACGGAGAAAAACCAATAAGAATTGTGTTGAGTATCTTTCACTCATATTATGTTAATTTCTTCCGATGTTAGCAATTATCTAAATGACTGTGGAAATCAATCTAGAAATAAATGAGAAAAATAAAGTAGCCATCGATTTGATAAATAGCCTAATTTGGTCTTCTGAAAATTAGTTATCATGTACATGTTCTGTACAACCCCTGGGGAAGTTTATTTCAAATTCACATTTTAACTGCACCTATTCTTTCCAGTGACAATATCTTCGGAGTAGAAAAAGGTCAACAAAGGATTCTATTTATTTCTTTGTTTTTTTCGCATGTGACTTGAAAATGACAAAAATCTGCCTCAAGCGAAAACGGAAAGAGCGACCAAAACAGACAGACACATAAGATTGAATTTGATGCATCATGCATACGCGTCTATACCGCAAAAGGTAGGGATGCAGGAGCTTTATTGTTAAATTCAGTAGCTTAAGTTGAGTAAATTCGAGGTATATCAAGAATGGTTCTTTCTTCAAATTACTTTTCCCGTCTATAGGTTAAACCTGTTATTATATTAGCGTCTTATTCCCCAAAGTGTAGGATGACGTCATTTGCGGAGGGTAAAAGGAAAACGTCATCCAGACGAGATTCTAAGCAAAAATGTGCAACTTTTTACATGTGAGGCTGATCCTCATCCTAATTTTACGTTCACTACAATTCAAATTTTGATAATGATCGACAGGAATAAAATCGAAGAAAACAGTAGATAAATTAAAATAAATAATAAAACAAAACGGCGAAATCTCGCGAGATCATCATCCTCCATGTAGGCCACCATTACGACACGAAATTAAACTTTGATGGTATATGTTTTTCATTTTGATTTTGATTATTTAAATGTTTTACACGCGTTATCTAGAAGCGGGAAAAGCCGCGTTACTTTTCCCGTAATACTTAACACACCTTGGACAATATCAAATGATATTGAATCCAAAATCATAAATCTCGTGATTTGAACATAGACGCCCTCAAAACATCCATGCAAAACGTGTAGCATACACTTGTTCCACACTTTGCATGTGCTCTTTATTTGCTTAAAACCTGTCAGAATGGATACTTTGATGTCCTAATCATCTCAATCATGGCAAGAGGTCACTTGACACCAACTGAAGTGGCTCAAATTGTTGGAATGGAACATGGTGGATGACACAAGCTGCTGCTGCAAATCACTTTAGTATTCATCGCAGAGTTGTCTCAAGAGCAATAAATCGGTACCATCAAACTGGAAGGATGACAGAGAGACCACGTTCAGGTCGTCCACGGGTAACAACACCTCGCGAAGACCGTTATGTTGCCACCCTAGCTCGCAGAAACAGATTCACTACAGCCAGATCGCTACAAAATGACCTTTAGAGGGTTTCAGAAAATAGAGTTTCTACTCAAACAGTGAGAAATAGGCTTCATGTTGAAGGTCTGAGGTCCAGGAGACCACTTCAGGGCATTCCACTTCCACAACATCATCGAAGGCAAAGATTGATATGAGCACATCAACACCAAAACTGGAGGGTCATCCGTTGGTGTCACGTTCTTTCTACGGACGAGTCAAGATTCTACCTTGACTTCAACGATGGTAGGCCACGTGTGTGGAGAACTGATAATGAACAATATGCCGACTGTACCATTGCTGAACACGACCAATATGGAGGGGACAGTTTGATGGTCTGGGGAGGCAGTGTCGGGCGCAGAACAGAGCTGGTTGTCATCAGGCGAGGACTTATGACTGGTGTAAGGTACAGGGACGAGATCATCACACCTGTTATCATCCCTCTGGCACAGCAGACAGGTCCTATCTTCATCTTTATGGAAGATAATGCTCGACCCAATCGTTCTTGAGTTGTGACTGAGGTTCTGCAGGCAAACAACATAAGATATATGGACTGGCCTGCTAGGTTCCCAGACCTTAATCCTATAGAACATGCATGGGACATGCTTGGAAGGCGTGTTTACGGTCAGCATGTTCGCCCACAGACCCTGGATCAATTATAACAACTCTCGAAAACGGAATGGAGGAACATTCCACAGAGGACATTGGACATGCTTATTTGGTTTATGCCTAGGCGTGTTCGCGCTTGTGTTGAAGCTAACAGGGGTCATACCAGATACTAAACTCCCAAACATTGACTAAAAAGAGCTTTTTGACTATCACAACTGATAGTAAGTGACATTTTGCACAATTGTTTCTAAGGCAGGTTTTACAACAGTTTGTGACATTGTTACTATCTAACGATTATTCAAATCATTTCACGCAATTTGTGCTTTAAGACGTGAATTTCATATTGCTCAAATTTTGATCGTGAGTTGTGAAAATAAAACTTTTTGAGAAAGAAAAAAATCCTTTTTGCCTAACTTTTTGTGAGGAGTATATTTGTCTAGGACTAGAACAAAAATCAAAGCGCTAAAAGCGCTGAATGTCTGGCTTATAAAGAAGCAAGGTGACATTTGAAGCATGCATTCCAATTTTTGAATCTTTTAAGCAAGGCTTTTTCTGCCGAGGGAAACCAAGGGTTCCATTTACCTTTAGGGATCGTAAGCCACAGTCCCTACTTCCGATACCGCTTTGAAGACAGGCGCATCTCGCGTTTTATAATTCTAGTTGAGTTGATTGGTTTGCTACTAGTCAGTTAATTTATCAATTCGATCATTCCGTCTAACAATCGTAGTAGAAATTTAGTTAAATTTGTAGCAGAAAGGGTAGATTATATTAAGGAGAAAGTGTTAGTTCGCAGCATTTTCTTCTTTTCCCTATTAGCAAGGTCATCCGTCGAGATCAAATATAAAAGCGACGTATCTTTAACACAGCAGTGCTTTTGGCAGTGATAGGTATGAAAAGATCTGGTACACATGATGAGGACAAGGTGAATAATCAAGGTTATATTCCAGAAAATTGACCTCGTGTGTTGTTTCGTCTATTCGGTTCCCTCGCCTTCAGTACTATCAGTACTTTGATTTTATCGCAGCGTAGTGATATGCAAGCACTGTGTTGAACACAGAAATCACTTCGTGTCGCACAAAAGTTGATGACGTATACTAGACCTATTTTTTTTGCGTGCGCACGAACACAAAAAAGCTACGTCGTACACATGTTCATGTTGTTCAGTTTTTGACTCAATTATCTTTTTCCTACGCAATTTCCAGAATTCAGGGATGTTTCTTATGACCTGCTGAACCAGGCCTTCTAGCCTTTCAATGACATTGATTTTGAACAGTTTTTTTTTTTTTTTTATTTCTGACGTTTTCTTAAGAGAATGTGGATTCTTACTAAAACTGGTTATTTATCTTTGTTTCCTTATCAGCTTCTTTGCTTGCATGTTATAACTTGTTTGTTTTATTTTTGTACTGATAAACCGTCTTTTCGTTCATATGAAATCTGCCCTGCTTTCGAAATGATACCTCGCTTTGCAAAACGGAGTATCATCTCAAAGCGCTCGCGAAACGTTTTAACATCCTGAACACAGGGCTGTTTGGCGTTGTGTAGCTTGTCTGTTTTAAATAATTGAAAGAATCGCGGATGAAAAACATATCCATCTTTTCATATTATATGAGCCCGTGCGTGACTTTTCAAACAATTTCACATATGCGTTGAATGGAAACATTTAGCAGTTTAGACTGTTACGTAGTGTAATTAGAAGATTGTCTAACCGTCTATAGATACTTTAAGACCTTATTTATCTACAGATCGTATTGTGAAGACTCAGGTCAGACTGTGCGGATGCACAGACTAGCCAAAGTCTTAGCTCTGCGCACATTTGATATTGTTGGAAATGTCACGCACAGGCTCATTTCATAAATAATACTATATTTTCGTTAATGCTTTTTCGGTGATATCGAGAAATAACGGTAAACAAACATTTGAGAAACTCACTGACTAACCAGCGAAATTATCAAAAAATAATATCCCGATTTCTTTCATTTCACCCTATCTGACGGCATATAAGCCGTGTCCCGTAAGTGACGTCACATAGAAATAACCTTCAAATTAGTGCGCTTAAAGAAAATGTGTCCATTTTTTTTATTTTTATTTATTTATTTTTTTTAACATTTTGTCTTAAATACACAAAGAAAAGTAATGCAACATATGAATTTTATTGATACAAAAGTCATTTTAATAAAGTAAGATGTAAACCTGGTAGAGCCTTGTTGGACATCTATTTGGTCTCCAAATATGTGAGCTACCACATCCAATGGGGAATATCGGTTTGTTGTCTCCCTTGAAATACTCCCAAAGGAGGAAGGGTCCAAATCAGAGGTTACCTTGGGTTGTATCCTTATTTTCTTTGCACTGTAAGATTTAAAGATAAGCTCTAAATCAAATATTGCGCAATTTTAAGATATATTTGACGTAAAGTAAATATTTATTTTGCTCTTTGCTATTGAATACTGTATCATTAATACGAATTGCATTAACAAGTATTTTGTATTTACAAAAATCAAATTCACAACTTCTCCATAGAAACTATGGATAAAATCCAAGGAAAATTTCTAACGATTTTGGAACACCTCTGATTTAATCCACAGGGCAAACAAGGGAGATAAACCACCAAAGTCTCCCATTGAACATCCGACATTTTCATGACAGGCGCTGCAATAGCAATAGCGACATTAATTTACAACGTCTGACCTAGGGTATGGGGAGAAAAGAAAATACTGTTAGAATCGACGCTGATTGATATACCAGATATTGACTGTACAGTTAGTGTGTTTGGTACTCTTGGATAGGAGGCAATGATCAGTTTGAAACCTCACCTAGCACATTCGTTGCAGCCATAGTAAATTGCGAAAGTACTTTTAAAAACGGCCATATATTGCAAGAAATGGCTGAATTGGGAATAAAACTTCTTTTATCTGTTTCATCACAGGTCATTAGGTTCTCTGAAAATATTTCCTCGTGTCTTAACCCTTTCCTGTTTAATCCCTGCTTTTTACGTGCCTGTGATTTTATAATTGATAAAACATTGTGAAAAAAGAAGAAATTGCTTCTGACAAGCAATTTCTTCTTTTTCCACACTATTTTCTACCCTACTGAATGGTTATTTTTCAAATTAAATCCACTTTAAATGTTCGTCTGCAAAACCTTTGAATTTGGACAGGTCCAAAATTTTGTAAAACAGGAAATGGTTAAGTGCGCATAGTTACTACAATACGCCCTTGTTGAGAACTACTTTATTGAAAAACGGATGTTGCAATACTTTTTTCTTTGAGTATATTTTGAAAAAAAGAAATAGAATGGTCGTTTCATTTTCAAGTAAGATCGTCGCCGTCAAAGCGCAGTTGGTAGCGCGTCGGACTGTCAATCTAGAGGTCCTGGGTTCAATCCCCGACGGCGGCATTCATTCTTTCCTACTTTTTGTCTCTCACCAATAAGTTGAAAATCGTAGACCTATGTAAGATAGCTGCTGGAGGCTAGGGAAGGATGTGGTGGTTGTACTGGTAAAAGAAATACCAGGAAACCGTTGACAGTGATCCAGCCGCCGCGATTTAACTGAAAAAATTGTTGAAAGCGGCGTTAAACTCTATTCAAGCAAGTTCAAGTACGATCGATTTATATTTCATTGGGTGAACAAAAATAAGCTCTATTTTCACTCGTGGCTCCGCTTTATCATTGAAAATCTAACATCATCCCGACAGCGCCCAGTATCCTATTAACGATTGTTTATTTACATATGTGACCCGTCTCGCGAAAAGGGACCACCTGGGTGGTGCGTAAAATGTCGACCCTAGTCAGACTGCGCGGACTGCGCAGACTGACTAGGGTGGAACCCTTTTTGCATCGTGCTTATTTACTGAATCTAGAATGATCAATCTACCTTCCAGTGAAAGAATTTTTGAAATACGACTTCTGGTTGATCTATGCTGGATCAAATCTCTTTTTCAATGATTCCTTTTACAGAATTCCCGGATGATCCCTTTTCGCGTGACGGGTCACATATGTTAAATGAAGTGTACAAAAAATGTACTTAAAGTATGTACTTTACTTTTGATCGTAATTACGAGTCATTTACATAGTTTTCAAATTTCAAAGCTCTGTTGAAATGAAAATACAACATATTTAACTTAAAATAAAAGCATGATGCGTAACCATATACTTAGGAGCGCAATGGACATTGGCTTCCATATTTTATAAACCGGAAGCGGGCATTTGTAAGCGGGCATGTGTTTATTTTACGACTTATTTACTCATAGTTTCCCGTCGTTTCTCACACCAGTACAACAACAACATTTTACCCTAGCAAGCAACTATAGACAAACAGTTTCAAGTGAGTGATCAAAGATCAATTTTACATTAAAAATAATTGGTGATAACGGATAGCGGATCTAAATGTATTCACCCCACTTAGGCGTACTTCCTATTAATTGGTGAGAGACAAATGACTGTTACGGCTCATCGGAATTTAACTGAATGATTAGACCTTTGATTACAAAAGTAAAAGAATTAAGTAAGACATTTACCGTCAAAAGTATTCTCCAATTCAAACATTTTGACGACAACACACGCATCAATCATCATGAACTATTCACTATTAGGACATTTGATGTCTTACTTTCACAGTTGGCAACATCGTGAGATTGACAAAGTGAAAGATTTTTGAATAAATCTAAAATGAAATTGAATGAGTCGGACGATAAAAAGACCTCCCCATATAAATTAATAAATATCTAAATGAATAAAATACAACTAAAACAAACACTGTACTAAAAGTGTTTAGAGTTGTAAACGGGTTTAATATCACCAACAGTTAATAAAATCGTGAAATTGACTATCGTTCCGATCAAAACCATTCTATATCGTTCGCTCAGCGCTCCATTCATTCATTCCAAACAATCACTCTTACCATTCCAAAACGCCCCAAAATCACAAAAATACGATCAACAACTACATTCAAAATAAAAATAGCTGGAAAAAAAATCGCGCTTGCACTGAGAAAAATGAAATTATAAGCATCTGGTTGGTCCTTAATTAAATAGGAAGCTATTTATAGTATGTATGCATATGTTATCAAAAAGAGATAATAAATATCGCTTATTTTGTTCATCCTGAATGAAATCAGCGATAATTGATTACCCCCTACACACACTCTTATTACAATCAAACCCAACTCGTCGCAATAATTCAATTTGATTCCAAAATCATTTAATTTCTCAATTTTACGGTGTTTCTAAAGTAACACCTAATATTCAATTAAGATATAAAACACAATCAAAGTCGTCATTTTGACTTGGACCCTCTCTGGAAGAATATCCTATTTCCGCCCTTGATACTTACTGTATTTTTGCACTGTTGTTTGTCTAAATGTATTCGTCAAAGTTTCCTTAAGCAAAATGTCATTTCTTGATATAAACAACAGTCACAACTAGTCAATCAGAAATAACTTTTAACTTAATTCTAACTAAGGACTCTTAAATAGGGTCCAAGTTCTTATCTATAATTTTCTTTATATCCTGGTAATTATATGAAAAAAATCACGATTGCTTCATCACTCCCAATTTTCTAACCTATTTGCATCCATTTTGAGTGGAGTAAATGTGTTTATTATATACTTTGATATTGTCTCTATGTATTTGAACGGGAAGAAAGTGTGCAATATTTTTTGATATTGCATACTTTGATATTGCACTAAGATTATTTTCACGTGCACAAACGGACTGGACTACTTTCTGGTTGCTACCTCGCCATAAGTCAACATAAAAATCACATTATCAACGCTTTCTTTTTGCGTTCAATAATCGAGAAATAGATTTGTCAGAGTAAAGAAATACTTTTCAAGTTCTTTGAATGCCCAAAGGGCATTACGCCAGTGTTTGTTTTCATCTATTTGAAAGATTTTCCGAGAAATAAACCACTTCACCCCCCCCCCCCCTCTCCATCGACTCAGATCCCCCCCCCCCCCACACCAATCAAATTTCTTCCAATTCAATGTTTTTGTTTCTCCTTTATCTATGTTATTTAATAACTCATTCAAAACTAATTCATGCCAATCTCTTTGTGTCTATCTTTATTCTAGTATCTATCTCTCTTCCTCCCTATCTTTCTCTCTTTCTCTTTATCTCGTCTTTCACTCCGCCCCGTCCTTCATGACTATCGCTAGTCTGCTCCCGTATCAAGTACGCCGATTAAGTCAGTTCTTGAACATGTAACTGGTAAGAATAACAAATGAACAAGTTTTTATAAATATATTTATTTCATTTTTATTCAAAGTAAGTCGAAATCAACGCGTATTTAAAGATCGAAAACGCGAATCGACACAAAAATGTCTGCCGTCTTTTTTGTTTACACTGTCACTTCATAGCAACGGATGTATTCATCCGAACGTAAAAATATAACGGAAAGGATTTTGCGGGAAAAGGTCTATTGCGTAACTGTTTTTAAAAAGCGGTTTAAATTTAAACAAAAAATCGTTTTTGAAGTATAGGTGATGTAAAAAATTAATTGATAAGAAGTGAACATCGTCAAACAATATCAAAGTATACAATAAAAAAGGTTATTGAATTTAAATGGGAATATATTGTGTCGGACTCGTTCTTTTGGCGTAGTTGCCCTCGCAAGCTCGGGCACTCTGCCAAAAGAACTCGTCCGACACAATATATTCCCATATAAATTCAATAACCTATAATATAAATTTGCTGTCCAACAGCAACAAATTCGATGTTGTATTTTACTAATAGAAACTAGAACAGTTAACAAAATTGAATAATTGATAAGGTAAATGATTTTGAAATGGATTTGAAATGGATTTGAAATGAAATTGAATGAGTAAGTGGAGCGAGTTTTGAGCGACTTTAATGGGAGGTAATCCATCATCGCAAATTTTGTTCAGAATGAACAAAATTAGCGATATGTATTACCTCCCTTTAATTAAATATGCGTAGAGGTTCTATAAATAGCTTTCTATATCTTCAAGAACCTATCAGGCGCTTATAATTTGAATTATGTCATTGACGTCGCGTGTTTTTATTTTGTTTTTTTGTTGTTGTTGTTGTTGTTGTTGTTGTTGTTGTTGTTGTTGTTGTTGTTGTTGTTTTTATCTAAAATTATCTATTTTGAATGACATGGTCGATTCAATCATTTTCAGTGAGTTTGTGGCGTTTTGAATGGTTTGAGATGAATGAATGAAGCGCTCAGCGAACGATTTGGAATGGTTTTGATCGAGTTGTATGTCAATTTCACGATGTTGTTGACTGTAGGAAACCTACAAGACCCGACATACACGGTTAAAGTAAAATAAGAAAACGTATGTCAAGGCTTAAACGTAAATAGGACAAGAGTATCTTCCTACATTGCATTTGATATGCATATTGAGGTATTGCAAAACGTCGATGAATTGTAAGACGCAAGTTAATTGGCTAATAAACGTAGCGAATTCTAACATCGGCGCACGTGGAATCGAGGTTTCCCAATGATTTTATTGGGAAACGTCGGTTAACATCGTTGAAAGCTAAAAGATCAGAGTCGTGTGGAACTATTACGGGTCGACTTCCGTAAACGTCCGTTTGAAGCTTCATTCTTTGTTTGTAAATAACACTGAAGCATAAGTTTCGCAAACTATACAAAGCAAAATTAATGGCTCGTTGGCCCACTTTTTGAACTCCGCCATAACACATCCCACAGACACCAAAATCATTTTTCTGGGAAAAAAATGTCAACGGCCATAAAACAAACTGCAAATTTTAGGAGCGACCTAAACGGCGTGATCACAGCTTAATCAAGTTGTAGTTACAACTTCAAAGTTGCACATCCACGAGAATTATTGAAACTAAATGACGATAAATTTACACTCCAACAATCATCATAAATGGGTGTTTTGATTGATTAATTGATTTTGTCGGGTCCGCTTCTGGTAAAGGATTAATATGCAGTAACATATTCGATGAGTGTAAAAAGAACAATTTCGTCGAGAAATGAGGATTATCTTGGTCTGTGACAAATTGTGCTTTCATAGCTTGGCTCCCAGGCTGCAGGCTGTAAGTTAGTTTTAGATAAGGTACACCACTCATGTTTTACTGTTTCTAATTACCTCCCATATTCTCAAAAACTGACACGATCTGCAATAGGCTTTCCTCAAATAGCAAAATTAAAGCCAATCTTGCTCAAGCGACCACGTCTATTAAGCGACCATTATTATTTAGAGATCGTTTTCAAAATCCCCTTCTTTAAATCGAAATGTCTGAAAAAATAGATATCACTGGTATAAAAAAAATACTGCAAATGAATTCTATGCTGTTAAAACTCACCAGAACCGTCTCAATAAGACGATTCTGTTGAGGTTTTACAACATCTAGAAAATTTCGCTATGACATACATATTCGATCAAAATCATATTTCTTAGTTTTAAACAAAAGGTGTGATAAGCGACCATTTTCTTTAACGACCGCTTTTTGGTAGTCCCATTCCTGGTCGCTCAATACAAGTTTTACTGTATGTTGTTTTAGTGGTATTATAATTATTTTATGTAATAGCTCTTGTTATCAAATGTTTTATTATAATAGTTTATCAACAATTATTTATTTTTATTTATTTTTTTTTTCAACTTAATAATTTTTCATTTGAATTTGATAAGATGGAAAAAATGTCAGTGTTAAAACAAAACAAACCAAAAACATGCAGTTTTCGGTAGGTCAGAAATGCTAGTTTTTCTTTCATGGAAAGACCTGTGAAGAATTTTACATCAAAGCAAACTTACAGATTAAATATCTCTTAGACTGACCAGGAGGTGATAACAATTTTGTTATTGTAAGACTTTTCAAGCTGCTGTAAATGACCCACAGGGAAATATAAGCTTATACGTATAAGAAATTATACTATCTCTAGTTGGCTCATTTCACAATACTTCAGATCAGTGGGATGGGAGGCAGTCTAAAGCTTTCAGTAATATAACAGTTTTCGTGTTGACCAAATTTATTCCAAGAAGGTAGGATTTAAAATGTTTCCGTTTGTTTTTCTAAGCTCTTAACTTTTTCAATAATCCCCTGGTTTTTAATTCGCGTAGTGTAGTTTTAATTTCAAGTGTGCGTGGATAGACCTCAGGCCGGTAAAAAAACAACACCTATGAACCCTTTGCGAATGTTTACAAGAACGCCTACAATAAAGGTCTTGACTAGTTTCAAGCGAGGCTTTATCTAGAGACATTTAATTATTTTTACAAACATACTCATGTTAATATTCAGGCTTTCAAACTATAGGAAATTAAATAAATTTAGCATTGACAACAAAATTCCAAAATCCGTTCAAAAAGATTGGAGTGTTCTCTCGGATGCTTTAATTTCATTTTTTGTTCCGAAAACGGACGTAAATATCATTGTGCGTACATCAAGTTTTATTTTTTCCAACGAATTACTTCCATTTCAAAGTTTAAAGCCTCGATAATTGCATGATAAATAGAATGATATGTAAGTGTCTTAAAATATCACTGTGTTCTGGTCTTGGCTGTGAGAAATTATCACGTTAAATTCTCCCAACCTCGACCAGATAACATTGATATTATAAAACACCACCAAGTTATTCCCTATATAAATGTCCTTATACAATGAACGTTATCAAGTTATTTTTATCAAATATATGCGTTCCAAATTTGGCTTTTAACGTGTAAAAATTGGTATAAATGTTAGAAATTGAGTATATTAATCGTCTTTATTTGATGCAGGCTACATTGTCTGGAATAAAAAAAATTGTTGTTCGCCAAGGCTAGCTTAATTACATATAATTCTATACTAGGGTAAGGTGAAAAACAAAACCTCATGCCAGATGATATATTTTTCAAATATCCCCCTTGAACAGCCATAAGAAAAATCCTTGTCTTACACTTGCGTAGGATCGCATTAAATTGGATCATCTCGGCATTTCCGATATTCTAGTAATTCGGGGGAAAATATGAATATTGTCAATGAGATTTGCAGATTTGTGCACTGTGAATTTTGAAATATTTCGCAAAGCCTCGTCATGATACTCTCCAAACCTCGCCCAGATAACTTTGATATTTAAAGACACCGACATATTATTTTCTATGTCTCAACGACACAACTCCAATGAGTACCAACAACAGAGAGTTTGAGCTTAAAATCTGTTCTAAAATCTACAATACCCACTCTATCTGTAGCGAGTGTTTTTGTTTTTGTTCTATTTGTTTTTTGTGTTTGTTTTAAAGAAGCAAAATTTCAGAGACGCTCATGTCTGATGTAACAGCAACGTGAAAGTCTATTCTTTAACAGACTTAAAGGGATCTTTTTGTGTAACTGCAAGATCAATTCTGCGTTTATTGAAAGAGCGTCAAAATATTTTATACACGAGTGGCTAATCCATGAATGAATATAGTTTTTTTATTGTTTACGAAACGAAAGATGCATGGATCTTCCACTGGAAAAAAAGATGGTTCCACTTCTTAAAGGAATGAATGAGATGAAATATGAAAATGTTCAGACAAATGTTCAATTTGGACGTGAATTCAAAGTAACGTCACTGCGTCACCTGTTCAATGCACTCTGTTTAAATGACGACAAGTAATGTTAAAGTATTGGACCCGTAATAGTGCCGCAATGTGTTGGAAGTACTGAACTTCAACAGTGCTAACCGAGGTTTTCTTATGATTTTCATAAGGAAACCTCAGCCAACATTTTGAAAGATCATGTGTTCCGAAATGTTGCGGAATTATTGCGGGCTCAATACCTTAATTGAACGAAAGGAGTGTTTAATCTTTTGGTACGTGCACTGGCCGTGGCTGATATTATCAAGTGATAATGCACAAAAAATCATTAACGAAATGGAAATAATTCATTAAATACAGACTTCAGTGAATTCAGACGGGATTTATATTTGACAACTGTTTCAGGAGGTCATTACGATTTTATTAGAAATCTTAAAACAATATAAGAAATTCAAGTTTCAATATTGTAACAAAATGTCTGAATGACATACATGTACCAATGTGCGAAAAAAGAAACTTATCCGAAGTAAGGAAGGGTGTTCCTTGAAACGAATTACTTCGGTTTAAATGCCATTAATAGATGAAGTTCAGATCATTTCAAAAAATATGTAGTAATGAGCACGGCACAAAGTGGTCCCGAATTGACCCCTTTCATTTAACAACACTGTGAAATTGACATGGTGAGTGATTTTGGAATGAAATTGGGTGCGACAAGTGAGTTTCGAGTGAATTTAAAGAGAAGTAATCCATTAACGCTAATTTTGTTCAGGATGAAGAAAATTAGATTTTTTTAGTATCCCTTTAATAGAATATGCATACAAGTTATTAGTCCCCCCACCGGTTACCGGTTGGGGGACTATGGGTTTGCTCGATTCCGTCTGTCCGTCTGTCCGTCCGTCCGTCCGTCTGTCTGTCCGTCCGTCCGTCCGTCCGTCCGTCTGTCCGTCACGCTTTTGTCCAGGCTATATCTTCAAAACAATATGTGCTAGCAACTTCAAACTTGGTACACTTATAGATCTCATTGAGGGGAAGTGTCATGTTCAAGAACCATTACTCTGCCACGCCCACTTTTTCAGTTATTGCCCTTTGTTGTTTTTATCCTTACATTCTTGTCCGGGCTATATCTTCTAAACCATATGTGCTAGCAACTTCAAACTTGGTACACTTATAGATCTCATTGAGGAAAAGTGTCATGTTCAAGAACCGTTACTCTGCCACGCCCACTTTTTGAGTTATTGCCCTTTGTTGTTTTTACCCTTACATTCCTGTCCGGAACATGTCTCCTAAACTATGTGTTCTAGCAACTTCAAGCTTGGTACACTTATAGATCTTATTGAGGACAAGTGTCATGTTTAAGAACCGTTACTCTGCCACGCCCTTTTTTGAGTTATTGCCCTTTGTTGTTTTTACCCTTACATTTTTGTCCGGATCATATCTCCTAAACCATAAGTGCTAGCAACTTTAAACTTTGTACACTGATAGATCTTATCAAGGACAAGTGTCATGTATAAAAACTATTACTGTACCATGTCCAGTTTTTGAGTTATTGCCCTTTGTTGTTTTTAGTCTTACATTCTTGTCAGGATCATATCTCCTAAACTATAAGTGCTAGCAACTTTAAACTTTGTACATGTATAGATCTCATTGAGGACAATTGTCATGTACAAGAACAGTTACTCTGTCACACCCACTTTTTTAGTTATTGCCCTTTGTTGTTTTTACTTTTACATTTTCGTCCGGAACATATCTTCTAAACCATAAGTGCTAGAAACTTCAAACTTGCTACACTTATAGATATCATTGAGGACAAGTGTCATGTATAAGAACTGTCACTCTGCCATGTCCACTTTTTGAGTAATTGCCCTTTGTTGTTTCTATCCTTACATTTTTGACCCGTACTTATCTCCTAAACCATAAGCCCTTGCAACTTCAAACTTTGTACACTGGTAGATCTCATTGAGAAAAAGTGTAATGCAGAAGAACTGTTACTCTGCCACATCCACTTTTTTAGTTATTGTCCGTTGTTGTTTTTTATCCTGACATTTTTGTCCGGACCATATCTCCTGGGCCATCAGTGTTAGCAACTTTAAACTTGGTACACTTATAGATCTCATTGAGGACAAGTGGCATGTACAAGAATCATTCTTCTCCGCCCACTTTTGGGGTTTTTGCCATTGGTTGTTTTTACTCTTATATTTTTGTTTGGGACATTTTGTTCAAAACCTAATGTGCTAGCAACTTCAAATTTTGTATACAGTTATAGATTAGTTAGTAGGAGATATATTATAAGAAAGGATTTTTTGTTATCCGGTGGGGGACTCCTGTATTGCATCGCAATACGACATGCACTTGTTTATATAGCTTCCTATTTTTCCAGAAACAAATCAGACGCTTACCTTAACCATGTCATTGATATCGCGTTTTTTTCCTCGCTACATGTATACTCACAAGCAATGAAAACGCACCACCTGATTTTTTTTCTCAAATATTCATTAAATGTACCAAACCTTCAGACATGAATATTGCCATCTCTAAATAAATTTGTAATGGGCCATTTTCTACACAATAATGTTAGAGGAAGCTCAGAAACGGTCTAATATTTTTGAACATATTATGACTTAAGAAAAAAAGTTAAAAATCGTTAAATCTGCAAATAAGGTTTGCAAACCCTTTCTGTCGTTCGATTTTTGGTAACATAACCTCTTACTCAGGACAGAATGCTTGCTATCACTTTGTGGAGCGGTTACCATAGTCTAGACATTTGATTGGTACATAGGCTAACGCTCATTAATTTCTCGGTATACACTGTACTTTCGGCGTCACTTATGGACCTAAACATGTCGTTTGAAGTTCAAATCACTCGAAAACACGAGTACGAAAAAATGTTATTTACGATTCACCGGTTTAAATGAAAAAATACGTTCTGTTCTTTGTTGATCCCATACCACACGTAAGTTGAGATCGCTTTACTGCTTTTTGCTTAGAACAAATGTGAAATCCAATGCTGTATTTTCATTCGCTAAGAAACAGTACTTATAATTAAACAATTTAAAACTTGTTTCAAAGGTACATTTAAATGAGCAAGCCAAAAGGACCCTTTTAATGACCATCAAAGAAACAGTGACGTCTTAGGGTTGATGTTAAGACAAGCGATGACTACATGTTCATTTATGGGCTGTAAGACAATAAAAAGTATTTGAATAAAAATTTTCTAATAAAGGACAGTTTGTGTAAGTTTTTCATGTGGTGCGTTTTCATTGCGCTTGAGTATATATTTATTTGGAATATAGTTGTTCATCTTATATGTTTAGTAATTTTAGAGCGTTTTTGAATGGTTGGAGTGTGTGTTTGGAATTAATGAATGGAGCGTTGAGTGAGAGGTTTAGAATGATTTTGATTGAGATGAATGTCAATTTCACGATATAACTTACTGTATTACAAAAATTAGCAAATAACACAACACATGGCGCTTCCGAATCGACCCCCTAAGATCCCACTCGGAACACCACTCGGTCAATCTCACGATCAACCTCGGATGTACATAAACAGACTAACGGACTGGAAAATCTCGATGGCGTCAGTTAAAATGGCGTTAGCCCTCGAAACTGTAAGTGAAAACATTCGACGTCGCCAACGCTACTCGTTTAAGTCACTGACGTGAAACCATCGTATCCTAATATAAATAACTTGAGGTTCTGAAATAACGGCTGAAAAATCTTAAATTTTGAGAATGATTCCTCATTCTCGAAAATTAAGACTTTTTAGCCGTTATTTACAGTAAAAGATATAAATCTACGATGCTAGTTTTTCTTACACTGTTTCCGCCTAACATAATGCACGATTTTGTTACATACCCATCCGCCTTTCATACATCCGAGGTCTGTTGCAGTTTACGGAAATTGCCGAGTGATGTTCCGAATGCCAATGACCCCTTAGACCAATTTTGTAAATATATAGAGGATAATCAACTTGTTATGTCAGATATGAAAAATATTCTTCGAGAATGCGTTATTAGGCGTAAAAAACGAGTCCGTTGAACGTGTTCAATCATGACCAGTGATATGAACGAATTGATTGAATGGAGTTTAACGCCGCTTTAAACAATTTTTTGTTATATCGCGGCGGCTGGAGCACCTTACAATGATTTTCTGATATTTCTCTCACCAGTACAACCACCATATCCTTTCCTAGCCTCCAGCTGCTATCTCATATAGGTCTACGATTATCAACCCATTGGTGAGAGACAAATAGTCGGAAAGAATGAGTGTAACTGTCGTGGATCGAACACGGGACCTCTAGATTGACAGTCCGACGCGCTACCAACTGCACTATTACGGCGGCGGTAATATGAATGAAGAAACATCCTGAAATGATACTAAAACAAAAACTATTTTAATCAATCCTAATTCAACTGTTTCTGTTTTCTGTGACATTTTGGCTTTTTCGAAGGCTCGAAATCCGAGGACATTGCTAAAAATTGCTTTGAGAAGCTTCTTTTTGTTATTTAAATCTATTGTTTGTGCACAGAATTATTTGTTTTCAAGCAGTGAGTTGCCATTAACTGGGTTTGTAATTTAGCGTTCTCAACTATATTACTAATATTTATTCATGGGGTCGGAGGGGTTTATATTCGGGACCCTTATGGAACGTCAGACATCGTCGCAAGCCAAGGGTTCTGACTCCACTTTATTTTTAACGAGAAGGATTGCAATTATTTGTAAAATGACACAGAGAAGTTAGAACAGATGGTTTTGTCATTTTCTTAAAAGTTCTATCTTCTGATAGCCAAAAGAATCATTAAACAGATTGCGAAAGTAACATAGTCGAATGCGGACAAATTTGTTCTACTCGCTCTTCTGTCCCCTTTGAAATCAATTAAAAACCCTTGGCAATACTACGGAATAAACCTCGGGAATAATATAGACGCAGTCATAAAGGCGCGTTGTTTCGCACGTATGTTTACATGACGTGACAGTAGACGAATTACCTATATTATTCCTGGTTGATATGGCCAGGGATTTGGGCCCGTTTTACCAAACTTCTTACGAAATCAAAGCACTGAAAGTACTGATGGTGGACGTTTCTGTTGGCATACATGAGTGATTCCTCCATTTGTGGAGAAAAGAGAAATATTACATGTAAAATTACGATAAAAGGAAAATTACCTGACAGATATCGTCGATCGTAAACAAAGTTCTGTAATTACAAGGTTTCGATAACTTTCGGAATTATTCCCCGTGTAGTTTAAGCAGTGATTCTCCGATTCATTTGTTATAAAAGGAAAGAAATGACAATAAGATGATCAGGTTATTATTCTTATTTTGTAATGCTAATCCGTTCTCTGTAATCTCATTATTAAAATTATGGTGTTATCTGCTTAAACTAGAAAGCTATGAATGGCTTGGGTCGCTCCACAATCTTGAAATTCTTGTAAAAGAAAAAGAAAAGTTTGACTAGATTTTTAGATATTTTGGATTCTTCTGATGTTGAAAATGATTTTCAGAGTTTCCACTATATAACATATAGAGAAAAGACCTCCGCTAATAAAAAAAACCCATATATTTCATCCAATGACAATAATTTTGACTACATGATAAAAGGGTCGCCCAAGGATCATACCAATGAAGTTTGATTAATATCCATCCATAACATTCTGAGAAAATTATTTTCAAAGATTACACAAAATAACATATTGCGAAATTACCTCTGCCCATAAAATACATATTTTTCAGCCGATCACAGAAATTTTTGGTAGACTCATAAAGGGTTACTCAAAAAGATCATTCCGGCGAAATTTGGTTGAAAACCATCAGTTACATTCTGAGAAAATGATTTTCAAAGTTTCCACTAAATAACATATAGAGAAATGACCTCCGCCAATTAAAACAATTATTTTTCATCCGATCACAATAATTCCTGGTAGCCTGATAAAGGATCACTAAAGTATCATTCGAGTGAAATTTGGTTGAAAACCATCAGTTACATTCTGAGAAAATGAGATAAAAAGTTTCGACTAAATAACATATAGAGAAATGACCTCCGCCCATAAAATACTTATTTTTCAACCGATCACAATAATTTTTTATACACTGATAAAAGGCCACTCAAGGATCATTCACGTTAAATTTAATTGGTATCCATCAATTAGAGTCTGAGAAAACCCACTTTTAACCATATTTGGAAATAAGCAATGCCCATTAAATCCATGTTTGTCATTGGATCTAAATTTCTTGAACAACTTTGAAAGAGGATCACCCTAGGATCATTCCTGTGAAATTTGATTGAAATTCATCCAGTAGTTTCTGAGAAGATTTTTAAAGAAAAAGTTTACGACCGGACGCACGAACGGACGACGGACACAACGCCATGACAATAGCTCCAGTGGCCTTCGGTCAGTGAAGATAAAAATTCTATAAAAGAATATTAATTGATTATTCCGCGATTTTCATTCTCAAAGAAAAGAAAGGGTAAGTGTTCATATAAACGCGTAAAAAATTGCAGACACTCGTCTCGAGTTTGGCTTTCGTGTGTTGAAATGTAAAGTAAAATCCCTTTGCATAAACCTTTATCGCATGGCCTGAATGCTTTACTTTACCTGCTCAGACTGTATCCGTATTCATGTGTATATCGATATTTCCATTAATTTGCCTTTGTTTTATATACATTAGTAGTGTCAGGGGAGGTTACCATTCCAGTAATTTCATTTCATCAGTGACCTCCCATTGACCATTGGGAAATAAGGGGCAAATTACTCACTCTGTCAGAAAAGTAGTTCTACGCAAGCAAAAAATTCACCCGATTTCAGAATTGAATATGATTTCACACTTAAAAGATGTCTTTGAGGTTGCAACAAGTTACGTAGACTCCTTGTTTCACTCCATTTTGGAAATGCATAGTTGTCAGACGGTTACAATTCTTCAAAAAGAGTAAATTGAATCTTAATGAGTACTACTGTTTTGAAAACCTATTAACATCTGACAGGATTGTTCAAACGTGGTATTAACACTGGTGAACGTAAACGTCCACCAAAAATTAATCGAAAGTCAAAATCACGTAGGCCTATCGTACCTGTTGTTTCATTCATCATAAGATTCCGCCTTGCAATATCTCATTCGAATCGTCTTAAAAAGACGATTCCAGTGAGACAGTGCGTGGCAGATTTCCGTATTTATTTACTACTTTAGAAGCAACTTTAATTTTTGACTAACGAAAAAAATATCGTAAAATATTTATTAAAACGGGCACCAGGTATGGTTCAGAACATGGTAAAATTGACACTATGAATGGTTTCGAAATGATTTCAGAATGAATTAAAATGGGAGAGAGAAGCGAGTTTTGAATAGATTTAAAGATACAAGATACAAGACAGTTTATTGACTTAAACTTGACAGTTTCTCGTCAAATAATATACAATATACAAAGACATCAATGTACATGCACATGTAAACATTTAAAGGGAGGAATCCAAATACAAAAAGGTAAAATTGATCTTTGATCACTCACTTGAAATTGCTGGTCTATACAATTTGTAAAAGCGTTCACGATGAAAGCAATAAGCGATATTTATTATCTCCATATAAAGAAATATACAAAGAACGTTCTTTAAATATGTTTTTCATATCTTTGCGAACCAAAATAGATGCTTAAAAATTCAAGCATGTCAGTACAATACTTTGTGGGTAATTTGAATATAAATATTAACCTTTTTAGTGATATTAGAACGTTTTTCAATGCTTTTGGGAGAACTTGGAGTGAATAAATGGACCGCTAAGAGAATGAGTTTGCTCGGAACGAGAATCAATTTAACTTCGTTGTTAACTGCAATTCATCATCTGTCTGTGTAAGCAGTTTATGATTTAGCCTACAAATATTAACCCTTGTCATGTTGAATAAATTTTGGCTATTTTTCATCAAAATCAAAGGGCAAAAAGCGCTGAAAGTTCCAACTGTAGGTCATTTTTTATTTGAAAAACTAAATTTATTGACAATTCTGGTTTGAAAGTGAGAAACAGGTGGTGAAGACTAACATCAGGCTGCACATATGTGCAGGCTGATGTTTGTCTATAGCTCCTGCCAAAGCAGGAATATTCCGGGTTCAGCATGACAAGGGTTAATCAAAGAGAAACACACGTGACCCGTCGCGCGAAAACGGACCATCTGGTTAATGGGTAAAGTGTTGACCCTTGTCAGACTGCAAATACTGACTTGATTCAAGACTGTTCGCATTTTACAAATTTTCTGAATCAAGAATAATCAATATATTCTCCAGTGGTAGAATGTTTAAAATCTGACCGCTGGCTTGCCCGTATTCGAGCCTATCTATTTTTCAAATGTTGATTTTACGGAGTACCAGGATGGTCTCTTTTCACAATTATGTTAAATATCTTATATATGCTACAAAACATCTCAAAAGTTATCCAGCTAATATCGGCACTGATCGGTGAAAACAAAAAAAACAATGGGGGATATCGGTTGGTTATCTCCATTGAAATACTCCAAAATGAGGAAGGGTCATATAGTTAGCAACATCTTGAAATTGACATACATCTCGATCAAAGCCATTCCAAATCACTCGCACAACGCTACATTCATTTATTCCAAACACTCACTCAAAACATTCACAAAAGCTCCAAACTCACCGAAAAAAATAAATAACGCCATTCAAAATAAATAGAGCTAGAACACAATCGCGATTTCACAGACATAATTAAAATTTTTAACGTCTGATAGGTTCTTGAATAAATAGGAAGCTATTTATAGAACTTATATGCATATTTTGTTAAAGAGAGGTAATAAATATCGTTAATTTTGTTCAACCTGAACTATGTTCAAATTACCTCCCTTTAAATTTACTCAAAACTCGCTCAACACACTCATTCAATTCCATCCCAAAATCATTCCAGAATCATTGACCTTGTCAATTTCACGATGTTATTCACTGTAATCATAGGTTACCTTGGATTCAATCCTTGTTTCTTTTGCACTATAAGATTTAAACGTACATGTAAGCTCTAAATCAATTATTGCGCAATTTGTAAAATACATTTGATGTAAGATAAATATCGACCTTACGAGTAACATGAATAAATATTTTGCATCTACATAAATAAATTCGCAAATTCCTCATAGAAACAATGGATAAACTCCAAGGAAAATTTCTAAAAGGACCGCTAATGATTTTGGAGCACCTTTGATTAAACCTTAAGGTGGCAATGGACAGCGGTCTCATGACTACATACCGGAAGTGGGTTTTCGTTTATCTTACGGCTCTTTTTGCACGTTGTTTAAAAAGACCGGTTTTTCTGCTTATGGAAATAACGTAGAATAATGATGGTTAAATTTCAGAACTTAGTTTCTTTTCAACATTTGATGCCAATTGAATGACTGGATCATTAAATTTAACAATAAAATGCGTTAAAAGAGTAATTCAATTAGGTGGGGTCACTATAGAATAATGAGAAGCTTTCTTATATGCATGGAAAGGTATGCTGAATTTTTTAGCAAATAATGGCAAAATATGGGTTTTAAACATATCGGAAGATAAGAAAAATTCATTGGGTAATTTCTTCAAAAATTACAAAAATTGGGAGATTTTTAAATTTTGAAGGCAAATTGTGTAAATGCAATTGATCAAGGAGAACTTTTTTAGGCAACAGTCATTGTGTACATGTATAAGGTCTATCAAAATGTATCTGTCTTATAGCTATATGCTGGTACTTAGTTTATACTAGACCTAAAGCGTTTATACGAAAAATGGTCAATACCACTCAAGAGTAGATAACTCTAGCATGAAAACGAGCATGGAAAGGTACCTTCAAATTTTGATATAACGACAACACAATGTTAATCTACAACATATGTGACAAAGAAAAAGATTCATTGGGCGGAAAAAATTGACGCCATGTGTCCATTGCTACCTTAAGAAAAACAAGGGAAATAACACACGATCTTCTCCTATTGACTATCTTTTCCGAACAAACAGTTGAAGTAAATACGATCTACCACTTTCCGCCATTTAACCCTTTATCATCAAACGTTTCATCATTTAACAATGTCTTACTACTGTTGAAATCTTGTCGAATCTTTTTCATTGAACGACACAATTTACTGTCATACATATACGAGGGTTGATCCAAAAGTTCGTAAAATGAGATTATAAATCTACAGAAAAAGCTTGCTATCAAAATGAAAATTATACTGTCTTTTAAACTATCATCTGTGTGATAAACGTGGAAATTTTTAAATGCTTACATTCAAAATAGCGACTGTTAAGGGCATGGAATAAAACAGAGACCCAGCACGTAGACAGGGTAGCAAGAACGTCAATTGCGACGTCATTATTAACTCTCTTCTATATAGCCTCTGCTAAATCCTATTCCCTTCTTTGCCTGATACACCAACTTGCAGAAATTATCCACATTACGTTTGGAACCAAATTAGTTTACAATTTCTATATGCATGGTATTTCTAGTAAAGTTGAGATCCAGATATAGGGCCTTTTAAGTTTGGGAAAATAATGAGAATTATTTGTGATAAGTTCGTTCGTTCAAACTCCATTACTCCATTCAAAATCCACGAAGCCTGGCCCTCTTTTTATATCCGAAGGAGCTTTACGAAAAATTCTCTTTCGCACATTTTCATCATATTTTTAAATCATCTGAAATGTTTGGGTTGGTGAATAACAGATCACGAAAAAAAATCGAAAAATAAACGGCATTTTTTCTCGAATAGTCTGTGATTTTGAAATATTCTGTGTCCGTAGAAAGTCTCCAAACAAGATTAAAAATACCAAATAATTTTCTATAAGCTTCTTATTTAAATTTGCTAAGGATTTTCAACTAAAGCTTTAGAAAACTTTCGGAAAACTTGATTTATTTAACAGATTTTCAATATTTTTAACGCTCCCCCGCCTAAGCATACACGTGTTACTATGGTTACGTATTCGTAGGCCGCTAAAGATAATTTATGCAAAAATAATACTATTTATGAACTCCGCAGTTACTAAACTGCACATTCACCAAATTGTATTCTAAACAAGCCAGAAATGCGAAAGTTATCAGCCCATTTTACGAACTTCTGGATCATCCCTCGTATGGTTGAATTTTAAATGTTGTTACGTGCCAATATAACAAGAACATAGAAGCCAGCAACAAACTTTAAAATTAACAATATTTATTGACAATAATAACATAATCATTGACAATATGAAATTAATACAAAACAAATTACAGTACCTTGAACGTTTAATTCTAAAGTTTTAATTTTAGATCCAAATGATTTAAGTTATTGATCCACAAATAATAAGTCCAATAATATCCGAATTTAAAACTAAACACACTTTTAATCACAATTTTAAGATAACGAGAAATCCCCTTTTAGCTGAACACAGTACTACTAAATGAACCATTAGTCTAAACCAAGTGAACCAAGAACGCTTTAGGAATCCCTTTATATAATACCATAAAACAATCTAGAATAGCTTAGAACATTATTCAACAAGATTCTAGAATTTGAATCACTTTCTAAAAGTCCTTTCTAGAAAGATCTAAAACATTCTACATACATGCTTACCTCATAGTCAAGGAATCGGAAATTTCCAAGACTAATTCTGAAAACAGACTCGGAAAAACCCATCAACATTTTACATTCATACATACATAACAATGTTCCATCAAGATTTGTGCAATCCGATTTGCTAAAAATGTTTGATTCTCGCATGCAAACAGTTTTGAGTGAGCAGCGTTTTTGAAAGCATGCGCTCAAAATAGTTCCAGAAGAAATCAGGCCTGCGTTCAGGATGACAAAACGGTGCAAATAGATTACCAATTATACCCCGCTTTGCACGCAGTTGCGCAAAAAATAGCGGGGTATAATTTGGCCAACTGTTTGCACCATTGTGTCATCCTGAACCCATGGCATGTCTCATTTTGTTTAAACTTTTAATATGTGCTTTACGATAACAAACTTTAAAGTTCCCGTCTGTGTTTAGAGTAAGAAAAATGCTACTTCGTGTACATTCTTTGAATAATTATCCTTGACACAGTATTATGAAAGATTAGTTACATAAAAATACAAATCAATCGACAATTGGCAACTTTTTCGGGAAACACATAATCTGTCGTATAATAGTAATAAAAGTAAATAAGATTTTGTCACGCGAAAATCGCCCAAGCGAAAAGCGTTCTATTCAAATTGGCGTCCGAAATCTTGCGGATCATATAATTTCATTAAGTTAGGCTTGCATTTAGATCATCGCGTCTTAATCATTTGAACAACCAAATATTGGAATGACAAATTCAAGCTTAAGTTTGAGAATAAAAGTCTAGTTTTTGTGTACTTGGCGTTTTAAGATCATTGTTTTGCGTTTCAGAAATATTCACGAATACAAACGGGGCTTTAAGATATAAGGGGGATAGCTTTTTTGTTTACTTCATCGAGGTAAAAAAAACCCCAAAAATAGTTCGCTTGCCTTCGGCAAGTGGAGCTTAGAATTAGCGTTATTGGATTACCTCCGTTAAATTCAACCAACGATTCTCTCCAACTAGGCATTCAATTTCATTCCGAAATCATTTTTAAAGTTATTCAACTTTTCACTATGATTATGTTTTTGAACCGTTCCTCACATATATCCTAGTTCCATCATGACAAGTTATTGATTACCTTCCTTTAATTAAACTAAAAATCGCCCCAAATACTCATTCAATTTCATTCCGAAAACATTCTTTAGTCAATCAACTTGCCAATTTCGCGACGTTCTTAACGATACCTTCACATATATTCTAATTCCGTCATAGCCAGTTATTTATGATCTCTTGTAGAATGAAGGGTAAAATGTTTTCCACAACGAAAATCCTTAACTTTCTCAAAAGAAAGAAATTTAACACAGTTGTGTTTTTATATATAGCGGCTATTTGAAAACATGTATGACCATGTTTCGTCATATTGTCTGGGTTGATTCCAGCACCGATCAGTAAACGCACCATTTCAACAGATTGCTTAACTGATGCGTGATGAAGAGCGTTCGATCCATCAATATCTCTTTTTCGAAGAAGATGTTTGTGATTTTTCAGTATGTATCTAACCACTTCAATGTTTCCATTTCCTGTGGCAATGTGAAGTATCGATGCAAGCTTGTTTGTTGTAGACTCTGGTTTGATTCCCGACTTTATGAGGTGTTGAACCATTAAGTATCCATGTTTGGCCGATGCAAAGTGCAGAGCATTCCAACCATTAGGATCACATGAATCAAGAAGATTTTTATGTTTTTCTGTGATATACATTATAACAGAAAAATTTCCATGATCAGCGGCTATATGTAAGCAGGTATGTCCTTTTGTCGTTTTACTATCCAACTGCATACCTGCATCATTGAGAAGCCTAAGCATCTCGCCTGATTGTTTAATTGACGCATGATGGGCGGCATTCATCCCATTATTATCTATTACGTGTATAAGGTTAGCATGTTCTTCTATGATAAACCTTACAACATCCTCATTACCACTACCACACGCAATATGCAGAATTGTGAAACCTTCGTTTGTGGTCGTCTCTGAATCCATCCCTGATTTTAACATGTACTGAACTATCTCCTTCCTTTGCCTCAATGATGCAAAGTGAATAGCAGTCCATCCCCGATCGTCCCGAATTTTTAAAAGATTTCCAAAATTGTCCACAATATACTTTACGACGGCTATATTTCTATGTTTAGCAGCGATATGGAGACACGTATGTCCCCTTTTAGTGGTGACTTCAGGACTCATTCCATTTTCTATTAGAAGCTGCATCATCTCAATACATTCTATATCCGAAGCGAAATTGATTGCAATATACCCGAGGTTGCCCCTTTCATCTAGAATTGTATCATAACTCCGTGCAACCATATTAATTACATCTATTTTACCCACAGATGAGGCTTCAAATATCATGTCTTTTCTATCCTTTGTATATTTTATTGATTTTATTCCAGACGCGAAGAGATATCTTTTTACTTCATCCGAAGTGATAGGACACTCTGTCTTATTCTGATCTGTCTTGTCATTCCCGTATAATTTCAATTGATTGATGAAGTCAACTATTTCGTAATTAAGTGAGTTATCAATGGAACCATTCTGGTTCTCTAAAGCAGCTAGCAATGAATTACAAAAATTTGTAATTAACGGTGCGCATTTCAGGAACACGCTAATCAAGTCTGGTTGCAATACAAAATGTAGAGCATTGAACCCATTGTTGTCAGTACATTCCAAGTCATCTTTAGATTCTTGAAGAAAATATTGGACAATATCCTTGTTTCTCAGAAAAGCTGCTAAATGAAAAGCTGTAACGCCTGACACCGTAGGTTTCGTGGAGGAGGCACCTGCCTCGATTAAAAGTTTTGCGACTTCAAGTGACAGTTTTCTAGAAGAGGTGTATGTAAATCCCATTTCTTCAACAAACTTTGGGCTATCGAGCGTTTCAAAAATAGAACTTAAGATCTGGGACAGATTCATTTCCTGTTTTGATGGAGAAGCATTTTTTTCTAAAATTCCATTTTTAATCACTTTGAAGAGCATTGATATTTGAGGCATACAAGAGTATACTATGGCGAAATGAAGTGCATCTAATCCAACGACGGATTCCGAATATACGATATCCATGTTTTTAGCAACAATAACCTTGACAGCTTCCACGTTGCCCTTGCAGCACGCAATGTGCAAAGCGTTTAAGTTTAACACTTTTGCTGCTGTTAATTGAATACCTGCATTGAGGAGCAACGATACGGTCTCAGCTGATTGGTCTAACGACGCAAAGTGAACTGCATTAAAACCGAATGCATCTGCTTCGTGTATCATGGAATTATGATTTTCGATCAGAAATTTTAATACATTGTTGTTCCCAAATAATGCAGCAATATGAAATGTATTGTGTCCAAGTCTATTTATACTATTCGGTTGAAGGCCAGACTCTACGAGATAACTGAATACCACATTACCCTGATCTATAGAGGCAATGTGTAAGGGGCTGTTTCCAAATACGTCTCTTCCACTGATCAAATGTCTATGCCTCTCACAGATATATTTGATTAGAACTGTGTTTCCGTTTCCAACAGATATGTGAAGAATATTATGACCATATTTCGTAACGGAATCAGCCTGCAATCCAAGTCTCAAAAGTAATTCAATACACTCTACATCTTGTGTAAGTGCTGCAATATGCATAGCAGTCCAACCGTCTTTACTTTCCTTGAAAATGAGCTGCTGTTGTGTTGCACTTATATATTCGATCATCTCGACACTACCGGACAAAACTGCCGCGTGGAAAAGGTTGTGTGAATCTGAGTCTGTTATATTCGGATTCAACCCGGCCTCTATGAGCTTGCTTACAGTGTTAATGGATTTAGATAAAACAGCATAATGTAAAGCACTTTTACCACTTTTTTCTATGGAATCATTTATATCTCTTACATTGTCAAGTATATATTCAATCATTCTTGTATTTCTGTTTGCAGCTGCAATATGAAGAATGGTCAGTTTTGATTTAGTCGTGCTGTTTCCAGGTATTCCAGCTTTGATAAGACAATCCAAACATTGAACATCTCCAGATACGGCTGAAATATGAAGGGCGTTCATTCCATCAGCATTAAGGGACCGAAGAGATTCTGTGTAACTCTTAAAAAGATGCCTTTCTTCATTGTGATCAAGAGGGACGTGGCTTTGCCACGATTGTAAAATCAGCTTCATCATTTGAAAATCTTTTCGTCCTGTCGCTACGTGAAGTGCATTTTGACCCTGTGTCATCTCTAAACTTAGATCAATATGTCGTGTAAGCAAAAACTGTAAACAATCTACGGAACCATGTGTTACGGCGATGTGTATGACATTTCTCTCGTTTTTCCGCAGAGTATCAATTAAATCTGAAAATACTTTATGATGATTCGCCCATAAATATTTCAGAACTTCTATTTTATTGCTCTTGATGGCTTCTGTCATGATGTTTTCTGTATTTTCCAAAGTTCCCGACAAGTTGCCTCCTTTTCTATGTAAGTAATCGAGCATTGGAACACTATCTACACTGCGAACTGCAGCTATCATAATTTCGTCTGTAATTCTCACAACATCAACAAGGACATCTATGACGTTCCGATGTCCTTTAATACAAGCAGATTCCGTTGCTCGAGTTTGGATTTTGTCTCTTTCCACGCAAGACCCAATATCGTCTTGTTCCATAACTAATGTTTCAATTATTGATGCATACCCAAGCGAACTGAATGCTTCAAAAATGGTAATATCGCCTCGTTGGTTGTAGAAAAAACCGACACCTTTTTCTTGAATTACTTTCTTTATAAATGTGTTCTGTTTCCATAAAGAACACTCAGCAATCGTTAGAACATTTTCTTCATTAGAAAATCTTTCAATAAGTTTCCCAAAGAAATGGTCACTACTTCTAATGTTTGAGGCATATAGGGAGATATACTGGATGGGGGATTCCTGCAATAAAAACGCAAGATTGTTCTCACTTGCGATTTCGAAGAAAATTTCCAGAACAAATTCATTTATAAAATGAAAAACATCCCCGTTACGCTTGAGGTATGTCCCATCAAGCGTCTTTGCCCTATCTTCTATTTGTGATACATGTTGGAATTCACAACAAAGATGTCCTACTTTTGTTACTATGTTTAGATATTCATCCGACGCAAGGCAAGTGACATCAAGGTGGTTTAATGACAGCAATAAAAGAAGCAGTGTTGCATAGTCGATATTTCTTGATTTTGTCAATCGCATTATGTTGTCGCTGATGATAACTTTTGGTTTGGTAAATAGGTCCATTACATCATCGTATGTTCCTTTCATTTGGGAACATAGGAATGGAAATCCTATAGTTTTAGAGGTTACCTGACTTAAATTGACAATTTGTTCGTTTGACAACTCTATGTGATTTCTACTTGCGTACAAGCGCAATAGTTCTTGCTTATCAAAATTGTCATCCTTAAGCTCCATACACTTCCCTTTACTAAAAAGTTTCTCGTGGACGTAATGATGAACAGACGCTTGGAAAATATTTGATCTAATGGTAAAGACAAACAACTCATCAAATAATCCGACCCTAGACAGTATTTCATCTATATGCTAGTTCCATTCTTTTGCGTCATCTTCGTCAATTGTATGGCGACCTAAAAGATCTTCAACAAGGATAATTCTTTTTGATTTACCGTCTAAATATCGTCTCATTTCTTTAACATTACGTACAATAATCGGCTCAAAACCTTCCTTTTGTAACTCCCAAAGTGTGATGAGTGCAAGGTTAGTTTTTCCTATTCCTGGGTTTCCTTTAATGGTTAGGATGCCTTCACGTTTAAGAAGCGTCGTCGTGTTTTCTACTGTGTTACCTGACCAAACATTCATTGCGTCATTTGTTTTTGTTATTGCGCCTATCTGTAGTTGAGCTGACCCTGAAAAGATATGTAGGCTACTCTAAGATTTCTCATTTTAGATATATGAGCTTTAAGATTTCAAACCGTAGTTGCTTAATGACCGTACATGTTATTATAGTTAATATGCAACCTTTTTTCGCACTTGATTATAATTAACCCTTAAAATAAATGAAATTCAGGTGAAGGTTTATGCACAATGTTTCTAAAATAAGACTATCCGATATCATGCTCTGTTATCAGATAGCTTATTAAAGGTTAATACAAGCTTCATTGCATGATAAATGGTAATGATTTTGTATTTTGGAATCGGAGTTAATTATCTCATTGCCTCAAATCTAATGGCGTTTAATTAGACATATATTTGAGACATATATTTGATTTTTCATTTGATTTTGATCACCAACGGAACATTTTTGCAGTGTTTCATTGAAATCGGCTAAGTGGTTCAGGTGAAGAAAAAAGTTTTAAGATTGTTGACGACAGACGAGGGACGACGCACGTCGCACAAAGGACGACGGACTCAGGGTGATCCTAAAAAGCTCCCATTGAGCACGTTGTGCTCAGGTGAGCTAAAAATGTGAACTCTAGAGTGGTTACGATACAATTGTCTAAAAAGATCGCTTTCCATTAGCATGCGTCTAATTGCAATCCAAATCCTTAAGCCAAACATCCTAAGCAAGTCCAGTTTAAGTAAGATTGAGCCAAAACTGTGACCTGTAGAGCAAAAATAAGATTTCACCTTTTGATCTCATTGGATTGTTTTACCGGCTAGGGTCAAATTCTTTTAAGAATTTTGAAAAAGCTTAGCCCAAAGATATGTTCATTTTAAAGGTATTATCATTATATATCTTCATATCCTTAATGGTAAGAAAAATTCACACGAAAAGTTAGATTCCAACTTTTGACCCGTCTTTTACCATATCTATAAAAAAAAACCGGTCGTATTCTGATCAGTAGTTTCAGTCGACGATATTTTTTGTACCTGTTGACGGCTGGACCCATGTCATTTTAAAATGTGAAGGAGTACTATTTATGTTGATTTGTTAAATGCTGTGGGTGTATTTCCGTTTATTTATCGTCGCTACCGTAGCACAAGTCCATATGAGCGACGCCCCCAGAAGACGGTTAGTTAATTGCTGTAATCGACTACCACTTGTTATCGGTTTTCAATGACTTTTAAGTAGTATTAATTATGTCATGTTTTCTAACCAGGTAGCCAGTATTCTCTCTTTTAAAATTGATACATTTCTAAAAACCATGTGCGAAATTTGCGGTCGCCAGCGTGAGCCCATGCAATATTCAGACACAATTTTAAGATATATTTAAGTCAAGAATGCGACCTCTAGTGTACACACTAATTTTTTCTCTAAAATTTTATCTTAAGACCTAGTGTTTTCTCGATTTGGCTCATTTCAAATTTATCCGAGATACAGAGCAGAAAAATCTTAGACAAAGTCAAAACATTTGAGAAAAAACAAATAAGACCTCTGCACATTTAGATTTCGTCATTTAACCTAGATATAGAGGCTTGGATCAGAAATAATTAATTTGGTATCAAAAAAGGTAAATACTGTCAATTGAGAGAAGGTAAAAAACCAGTGTAAAATCACTATTTCTCAATGAAACCCAATTTTGTGGGTATTCATTTGAATCGTCTCGACAAGACGAATGCAATGAATGCATGTACAAACAACATAGGCTTCTCATTGAAATACGTTGATCAAAAATCGAAAATACCGTCTCTTACTTGAACAAACATAGTTACCTACATACAAACAAATAGGTAAGCATACAAACATACATACAATTAGTCTCAAATAAAGATTTGGAAGCATAATAAACATGAGCCCAAAAGGGCCTGTATCGCTGCACTGGCATTAACATCTCTGTACTGTCATTTAACAAAGCTAATTTTGACTGAAAACAACATTTTAATGTCTCTTTGAAAAAGATTTAGTGATGATTTACATGATCCGGCCACACTGCACCAAAATACTCAATCAGTACTAACCTGCATAACCTTTATCTATATTATTTCCAATGTAAAGTAGATTGCAATAAATAGACCATTGTGAACACAATTTAAGTAAAGGGTCATTCATAGAACAATCATACTACATTCAATGAAATAAGTCGAGTAAGATTTAGGGGAGAAGATTTTCAAAGTTTAACAAGTGAAAATACACCCCCGCACTTCCACCGCACATTTATGGAGCAATAAAAAATTGGGTACAATTTAAACTGAAGGTGCTCCCAAGGATAAGTTAAGAGTCACCAAAGGAACATCAATGCCAATTTTCATTGGAATTTCCAATGGTTTAGGGAAAGACGATTTTAAAGTGAAAAAAAGCCCCGCCCTGCCAGGCCCACATTTAGGGGTCAATCAATCGTTTTTTGAAAAATAAAGAAGATTTCTGCCATGTTTCGCTAACATCCGACCATTGGTTTAGGAAGAGAGGATGTTTAAAGAAAAGGTTTACGCACGGACCCACGCACGCTATGACACACGCACGACGGACACACTACCATGGCAATAGCTCGCTGGCCTTCGGCCAGTGATGCTAAATTGCTTTTACAATCAATTAAGGTGGTGGACCCGTAATAGTTTTGCAACATCTCAGAAGTAATGACCGTTAACAGATTTAACCCAGGCTTCCTAATGATTTCATTAGGAAACCTCGATTAACATTTTGAAAGAATATGTAGTCCGAAATGTTGCGGAACTATTATGGTCCACTACTTTAAGATTAAAGATAAGACAAAAGAACTCTGACAGTCCTAAATCTCTCAACTAGTTTTCTACGGCCCCGCCAAATAAATTTACAACTTCAAAGTAATCTGAGCCCGTTTGTGACATTTCCGACATTTCGAAATGTTCGTGAGGTGTAAACATTGAGAGGCATAGACAGCAACAAACTGTAAATATAAGTAACCTGATGGTGTACAGATGATTTGAGACCTTATCAATGTATAAAATGCTTAGTAAAGACTTTGGTCAGACTATGCAGATGCACAGGCTGGTCAGAGTCTTTGCTTTGCGCATATTTGAAATTGTTGGAAATCTCACGCACAGGCTCATCTTTAACTTACTTATCCGATCTTCTATTTCCTCCCTATCTGCGACTTCTTGTTTATTGATCTGTGTAGACTGTTGTTCAGGTGTGATTTTTTGTACTTTATAAAGAGATGTTAAATACTGAATTAATCCATTACCTCGGGTGAATGTAACTTTGCACAAAAGTTCTTAAAATTTATTTCCTAATTTATACCTTTCGAAATTCCAGTGGCCCGTTTTACTAAACATCTTTCGATCATTTCTGTGTAAGGAAAAGAAGTATAGTTCTTCTACTCTAGATTATTGCCTAGATATGGAATTCTGTCATGCATCATTTCTTGGAATCGTCTTCGAAAGGCGATACCTATGGGATATTGCTAGGCAGAATCTAACAATGAATAAAAAAAATAAGGTGCGATTTGTGATTTTGACTTATGATTTTATTTTGTTTTTCGTAAGAAGTTTAGTAAAACGGATCCCAGGTCCGCATTTAAAAGTGTTAAAAAGATTAATCAAAGAGAAGAGAAGCAATATTAATCTGCTTTCAGTGAAATTGAAGTAAATAATCATTTTAGAAAGCAGGTCATGATCTGTGTATATGTACAAATCAAGGTCGTGGTCAAATATTCAATATGATGCAAGAATCAAAGACAAGCACCTATTTGCATTGTTCTATTGATTGAATACAGACCAAATGCTTCAACATTTAAGTGAGTAGGTCAAAGGTCAGGGTCAGGGTCAAGAGTTCAATATGATGCCAGAATCAAAGACAATCATCTACCAACCTTTAGTGTTGATTTTATATGGTCCAAGACCAAAGATTTCACTTTTTGAGAAAGAAGGTCAAAGGTCAAAGCCAGAGTCAATGGTTTTTACAGGATGTCAGGATAAAAGACAAGCGTCCTTCGACACACACACACACACACACATATATATATATATATATATATATATATATATATATATATATATATATATATATATATATATATATATATATCTCCAAAGCAGCCGAGCTGTCTTAAGAACATCTTAAAACTTTCTTATTTATTCATTTCTCCTTTTTAGCCCCTTTTTTCTTGGCGTGAAAGCCTCAGGCAACCAATTCAATTTCCAACAAGAATTTAACAAAAACATCCGTGAAACTATGGATCAATTTAGTGAAGTTTGGTTGAAATCTGATAAGCAGTTTCGGGAAAAAGGAATTATCAAAAGACCAAGAAGGCCCATTTTTTATGACGCAGTAGCACGTAGCACCCATGATAACTACCAAATCAGAATTTAACGAAGAAATCTGAAAGAGCATGTCCATACCTGTGAAATGAGGTTGAATTCTGATAGGTAGTTTCAGTGATGAAGATTTATCTAAAATTTCACCAAAGGGACTTTTTATGATGAGGCAGCTCCTGTCACCTATGATATTTGTCCCCAAATCATTCTGGTGAAGTATGGTTAAATTCTGTACAATAGTTTTAGAGAAGAAGGTTTGTTTAATGTTTTGCCATTGGGCTATTTTCTAGTGACATAAAAAGCTTTATCGCCAATGTTATCAATGCCGATCAGAATTTAACAATAAATCTGAAATAGGGCATGTCCAGAGGATCATTTTTGTAAAGTATGGTTGAATTCTGGTGGATAGTTTAAGAGAAGAAGATTTTTTTCATATTTCATCATTAGGACGCTATTCTTGGTAGCACGTCAGCCCGTAGCGGCCGTGTTCTCAACCTGATCAGAATTTTACGATTAACTTTGGAGGAGGCTGTCCCGAGGATCATTTCTGTCGAGCTTGGTTAAATTCTGTCAAGTAGTCTCAGAAAAGAAGTTTTTTTGTATATTTATTTCACCGATAGGAACCTTTTTTGGTGACACATCAGCCTGTAGCGCCCAAACTATCCACCCGATCGGAATTTAGCTAAGGAATCTGAAAATGCATGTCCTGGGTATAATTTCTGTAAAGGTAGGTTGATTTCTGACCAGTAGTTTCAGGGTATATTTCACAATAAGGACCTAAATTTTGGTGCCTCGATAGCCTTTATTGCCCAAGCCATCAATCGATCAGGGGGCCTGTTTCATCAAGCTGTTTAGGACGTATTTTTGTCTTAAAAACGTCCTAAGACATTTTTAAGACACAAATCGGGTTTCATCAAACTCGAGATATTTAGGAAGGTCCTAAATTTTGTCCCAAACGAAGGACACCGATTTCGGCGTCCTACGTGATACTTTTGTCATAAACATTGTATCTAAAGAAGATATGACTTCTCTATTCCAAACTTTTGATGAAGAAAGGACAAAGAGAATTGAGTGAGACTAAAGGGAACTAGAATATTTTGGCCAGATGGGTATGGCAATCCTCGTGGTGTTCTTGTTGCGATCCAAAAATTGCTAGAGCAGTCTGAATGCGAAGTTATATCGACATTGTAATGATTAGCGCAAGTATGCAGTAGGAGCACCGAGCAAATATGTAGAGACAGCACAGCTCGCAGAGTGACGATGTCCTCTTTTGGTATTTACAAAACGGTACACGTGAAGGGCGATTTAGCATCTCGGGATCGTCTTTGCAATCGACATGAGATTCTCCAACTGTACAACGAGACCCTCTTGAGTGCGAAACGATAGCTTGGGTTGAGTGTAGTAAGTACGATTTTTGCAGGCGATAGCCGAACATTCTGTGTACATTGGTTACGTCTATAAATTTGTTCTATTGCGATATAGGAAATAAGCATAGCAAATAAACAAGAGGATAACAAACTCTTGCCAACTTCGTCTATAAAGTACTTGATATTGGACAAAATTTCTGGACATGATATGTAAGAAAATAGAGTTAGGCTTGCCATGTTATTAATATAAGTTGCCTATCATGTGTAACAGGTTTCAGCTGATAGCCTTCAGAAATACCAAAGAAATTGAAAAAATCAAAGTTTAATCTCAACAACGGCGAAGCAGTAGACGACATGGAAGCTGTATCATTACCTCGAATTTTATTCTCCAAAAACAGTCAAGCTAAAAATGTGAAAAAGGAATGAAATTGTCGTTCTTTTTTAAACTGGAGGCACCACGAGAGCAAAGGACGCTCTACTGGCTTCTTATAGCATGACAAATCTGTGTGAGATTCAAGCCTATGTTATATCAAAGTACATGTACTTCAGAAAAACCATCCCGCGTGGGCGTGGCAGGGCGGGGCATTTTTCACTCGAAAATCTTAAAAAAGTCTTCTCCTCCCCAACCATTGGGCTGATTTCAATGAAACTTGGCCTGGATGTTCCTTGGGTGGCCCTTTACTTTAATTGTTAAAGACATTTTGATTGACCTCCAAATACGGACGTGGCAAGGCGGGGCTTATTTTGACTATAAGATATTTCAAAATCTTATACTCAAAAACCATTGGACGGATTTGAATAAAAAAGGCGTGGTAGGGCAGGGCTTGTTTTTACTCTGAAAACTTAAAAAAACCCTCTTTCCATGAACCAACTCTTACTTTGAAAACTAGAGTATCATTAAAATGGGTCATTTTACAAACTAGATTGTTTCGTGGATATATATCCATCAAGACTTATCAAGACTTATCCATAAAATAGATTAGAAACATTTCATTTTTACAATCAGTACTGATATATATTTATAAATATGGTTTCCTATTTAAAAGATTTAGCCTACACTAGAATAAGCTTCTCTGTCTTCTTCGTAAATTTTCTTGTAAACCTCCTTATCTGCAGAGTTTCTCACTAGTTATATAAAATCCAGTGGAGCGATTCAGGCCCTCATGGGCCTCTTGTCAAAAGGACCATCCTGATGATACAATTATTTCATTAAAGTTTAAAACAAATCGGAGGAACAATGTTGATTCTATCGCGATATCATTCTCCATCGTTTTGAACAGTGCTTTGACTTTTATAATTGACTGTGTGAAATAATAGATATTTTGTTTTCCTTAGCAAAGAAATTAATAGCGTTAAAGTGATAATTTATGACGAAAGTAATCATGAAATCCGAACCACATATGTACCGAAATTTGATATAATGTGATAAACAAATTACAAAAGGAATTCCTTTAAAACGACAATTTTGAGGCACATTTAACCGACCTGAAACCTGATTTCTGGTAAAGACGGAAAATGTTCAATTTTTCCAAACCTTATTACGAAATATACGATTCTTTTTAGCTCAGTTCAGCCTCTTGTCTTATAATAAAGGTTTATTCTGATAGAGTTGAATGCAACTTCGCCTCTTTGGCGCTTGTAAGCGATGATGAGATCTTATGTTGTTTTTTTTCGACTTTTTTATGTGAACCTAAAGTATCTCTCCCGTTAGATTACTAGTATTATCTTTATTAGTTTTCAACATTACTGATATTTCACATTTGAAGGATAATCTATGTACACGGCTATAATTAGCTTGTATGTGATTTTATAACGTGCGTTTTGTGGCCTTTTAATTGAGCATGGTTAAATTAGGACAAAGTTTGATGAAACGCAAATGCACGTCCTAGGAACTTTTTAGGATGTTTTGATGAAACTGACTTACGAACATCCTAGGATATGTCCTACGACACTTTTAAGACACGTCCCAGGACATTTATTGATGAAACAGATCCCAGAATTTTACAAAGAATCCGAGAGAGCATGTCCCTAGGATCATACTTGTGAAATTTGGTGAAATTCTGCCCGATAGTTTCAGATGAGAAGATGTTAAAATGAAAAGTTTACGCTCGGGCGCACGGTCTAACGGCGGACGACCCGCCACAACATTAGCTCTCCTGGACTCATTTTAGTGGAGGTAAAACCAGTAAGTACCTTATAGTCGTGAAATTAAATATATTTAAAACGAAATCTTACCATGTTTAAGGATCTGTTCAAGTAGTTCTCTTTTTGTTTTTATTTCACCAGTCTTCTCTCTCTCAAATCCGATCGCCATTATTGCCTCAAGTATTTGGTGTAACGTCTTGGTGTTATCTTGGCCTTATGAAGGAAAACACAGAAAGATTACTAAAACGCGTGTGAAAATCTGTTCAATAATCAGTTTTTATGATCGGGAATTTCGCTTTTCACTATTAAACGGGAACTCATACTAAAGAACTAAAGCAACGTTTTGATTCATTCAGAATGATTCAGCAAGTTATACAGTTAGATACATCGTGATATTGACATTCACTTCAATCAAAACCATTCTAAATCGCTCACTCAGCGCTCCAATCATTCATTCCAATCACTCACTCAAACCATTCAAAAACGCTCAAAATCATTTTATTAATATGGATTCAATAACGTCTTTCAAAAATAAATTTTGATAGAGAAAATTGGCGATTTCACTAACATAATTCAAATTTTTAGCGTCTCATAGGTTCTTGAAAAAATAGGAAGCTTTGTATAGAACTTGTATGTATATTTCATTAAAGGGAGGAAATCTAAATCGCTGATTTTGTTGAATGATTTTGGTACGATTTTGGGACGAAATTGATTGAGTAGGTGGAGCGAGCTTTGAGTGAAATTAAAGGAGGTAAGCCAATATCGCTTATTTTGTTCAAGATGATCGATTCGAATTTAATGCTGATCGTTTTGAACGATTTCGGAATGTTTTCTTATGATTTTCGAGCGTTTTTGGTCGTTTTGAGTGAGTGTTTGGAATGAATGATTGGAGCGCTGAGTGAATGATTTAGAACGGTTTTTATCAGAATGACAGTCAATTTCACGATGTTTTTAACTGACTACACAATGCCAGATTGGTCGGTTTCCTAATGTGATTTAACGATTTTACCATTCTTCCGATTCAGGGGTAGCTTAAGGTTCATGTAAAGTGTTTGAGACCCAATTTTAAGGGCATTCATTTGCCAAGAAAAAGCAGTATGTCCAGGAATATTATATATCAAAATGAAGCTATTTATGAGCACAAGCAGTTGAAAAACATAAGACTGATATAACTATAGCCAAACATTGTGGAAAAGGGTCATTTTGTACAGAACAAGCAACTGCATGGCTGTTGGATAAAATTGGCTCATATTTTAACAAAGTCTAGCCTAAAGTACTATCCAGGTAGTGCTACAACCATTGGTATAAAACTCAGCCCCAAAACGTAGTTATGCAAGCAATTTATTTTGACTTATTTTATATACACATATGTCATATATGTCATTCTAATTTTGTAAATGTGTAGATCTTTTTAGGGTATGGTGTGTTATCACAGCATAAATAGACATTAATTGTTTATATACCCGTAAGGTTGTTTAGCAATATATCAATTTCTATTTCACAGAATGATAAATATATAGTAATATTGTAGATCATTGAATTATAAAAACTATAATTTGAAATAAATCACAGAAAATATTTCACAATATTATGGTGTGATGTTGCACCATACCTTACATCTATTTTAAAAACAGACCAAACCGGTTTGACAAGTATATTGACAAAATAAATGGAAATTGATTGTTTCAAAAGAGCCTTTTGAGACTGAGTTTTATATCCAAGGTTGTAGCACTACCTGGATGGTACTTCAGACTGTACTTTGTTAAAATACGGGGCAATTTTATGCAACCGTCATGCAGTTGCTTGTTTTGTACAAAATGACCCTTTTCCACAATGTTTTGGCTATACCGCTATAGCTATGGCGGTCTTATTTTGCCTAACTGCTTGTGCTCACGAATAGCTTCATTTTGATATATAATATACCTGGACATACTGCTTTTTCTTGGCTTATGAAGTGCCCTAAATATTGGGTCTCAAACACTTTACATGAACCTTAACCGGTATATCAGTCATTAGACCACGCTTGAAGCGAGTCGGCCAATCAGAGGACAGTATTTCAAAAGTATATATCACAGATACAACCCCGAGCGTTGTATCAACAGATACATGGTTGTAGTGTGTCTTGCACGTTAATCTCGACTGGTTTTTGAGCCGAGTCGTTTCAAAAAGATGACGAGCATTTTATACAACTCTTTTTTCCTAAAGACTTTCGACAGTCGCAAAAGTGCAAAAGATCTGAAAATGGTAACGGAAATAGATTTATAAGTAATTTCAGCATATTCACACTTGATTGCAGTAATATCACAGCGAAATTTGCTCTTTTCATTATTTAGAGGTTCGGGTAAAAAATACAGATAGTGTAAGTAAAGTCAGATAGAAAATCTCATGCCGCGGTATATGGGAAATAGACTCTCGCTAACGCTCGTGTCTATTTCCGATATACCACGGCTCTCGTTTTCTATCCTATACACTGCAGATTGTGCCCTTGACAAATTCTACTGAGAAAAATGAAGGAAATTTGGACTAGTTAATTCCTAATACAACAAATTTCTTTGTTTTATTACTACACTAAAATGTGTATTAAATGTCCACTGAAGCGGTCGTTAAAGAGAAAGATCGCTGCTTTGTATACGTTCTGTTTACAAATAAAAATAAGTATTTTGAATGAAAATTTATGCTATTGTGAATTTTTCAATAATGTTATGCTGTTTAAACTCAAAAGAATCTTCTTTCCAGGAAGAAGAAGCGAGAGGAATTAATTTTTGTGTGTTAGAACTTCCAAAGAGTTTCCAAATCGATGCAAATTACAGTAAATAGGTTTAAACCGATTATTTAAACACGTTCAAAATTCTTCATTTAAAAAACAACTTAATGGCACGCATGTGTGTACTTCATTGTGCTAAAGGAATAATTATCGGACAAACATATGACGGATGGGTAAGCAGGAGCCGCGCAAAAAACATTCAATAAAGTCTGTCATACAGTTAGCAGGAGTCGCGCAAAAACCATTCAATAAAGTCAGTCATACACTTAAACTCCATTAAACGTCCACTAACGGGACCACGATAAAGCGGTCTTTTAGTTTAGAATTGGACTTACTGATACATTCCCTAACTTTTCTCGATATTTTATCTAAAATATCCATGTTACTCCTTAATAAAATCGAAAAAAGTATTTTGCTCTGAAATTTTGAAAAAAAATCGTATTAGCCGGCGATAAGACATATATGAACAGTTAGTAACATTGTAAAATTGACAAGTTGAATAATTTTGGAATAATTTTGGAATAAAATTGAATGAGTGCGATGAATGGGTTTTGAGTGAAATAAGATTATGATAAGAGGAAAATCAATCGCTATTTATTACACCCCTTTGATAAAATTTGCATACAAGTTCTTTTAATAACTTCCTTTCTCTTCAAGGACAATTCAGACGCGTATAATTTCAGTACAATCGCGATTTTTCTCTAGCTATACTTATTTGAATTTAGATGTTGATCTTATCATTTTAGTAATTTTGAAACGTTTTTGAATGGTCTGAGAAAGTGTTTCAATGAATGAATGGAGCGCTGAGTGAGCGATTAAGAATGGGTTTGATTGAGATGAAAGTCTATTACAAAATTTAGTAAACTATAATTCTATTATGGAAGCACGAATATCGAAAGTCTCACCTTCAAGTTGACTTGCTACAAAGTTCAAATCACCATAGAAATTTGCTGTCCCACCCTGTACATTCAGAGCACCGTCTCCGCCCAAATTCACATTAATATTAGCTGCAAATAGGGGATATTGAATGAGTGGTTGTGAAATACCAAATGTACATGAATATGTATTTAAAGTTATAAGTGATGAATTTTCTTATCTGCCAGGAGTTGGATTTAAGCTTTATATTATAACTGCAAATATTAAATACGAGCATTTCCTAGCGAGTCACAGATTAAAGGCTCGCGTTTCGCGGTATTTTTCATTATTTTGGCGTAACAACGTCTTCACTGAATCTACAATATAAATGTTTATTTAAAACGCCAAGACTCGCATTCATAGGCGTATCAAGGACTTTAGAATTTATTTGCACCCAGAAGGCGACACCCAAAGAATATAGAGAATAAAGGCGAAATGAGGACTTACTAAGGATGAATGTCCTCTGTCTGCTCCCTTTTAGTTATTTGAGTGTTGGTGAATAATCAAAACATCGTAACTACAGCTTGAATAAGCCGTAAGTTCGATGTAATGATCATTCATCAACGATATTTTTCAACAGAGGATTATTTCTTTTACGCACTTGCGTAAATTGAGTAACGGGAGTCACGCCCTTGGCATTTATATACTAGGCTCGGTTAAGAGCAGCATGTCTTACAGGTGTAAAGGGTAAACTGCTAAGGATTATTAAAGACATGTATTCTAAAGTAAAGTCTTTTGCGAAGGTCAATAATATATCATCTCCTGTTTTCGAAAGTCATGTGAGATTAAAACAAGGGGAAATAGTATCTTCCCTACTTTTTTCTCTGTTCATAGATGACATTGAACTTTATTTGCAGAAAAGCTCTTCTTCAAGTTTGGATCTAAATGAAATGAAAATTTTACTTCTTCTTTTTGCAGACGCTATGGTCCTTTTGAGCGAAGACCCATTAGATCTACAAAATACTTTAGACCAACTATCAAATCATTGTAACAAATGGGGCATAGAAGTTAATACAGAAAAAAAATATGGTTTTTAGAAAACGGAGTGCTCTTAAAGATAACGAAATTTGGTACTATAATGAGCAAAAAATTGAGATTGTCAATAGTTTCCCAACAACATTTGATTATACGGGATCTTTTAATATTAACAATAAAATATTATCTGACAAAGCGCTGAAGGCCCTTAGTATCTTAAATAGTAAAACACGAAACTTTGACTTCGAGACAACCACCTTATTACAGTTATTTGATGCTTTTGTAGGATCCATATTATCACATTCTTATGAAATTTCTGGATTTTGTAAATCAGCTTGTCTAGAAAGAATTCATCTCAAATTTTGTAAAAAATTATTAGACGTTAAAGTTCTACAGCTAATGCATCGGTTTATCACGAGTTAGGAAGATACCCACTAGATCTATATATCAATAGATTTTGCAAAATAATTAAATTCTGGGGTAAAATATTAAATCCTAAAAACCCTATAATCAAATCTTGCTATGAAGCGCTATTGACTTGTGATAGCGGGACTAACTGGCGTAGTAACGTTAAAAAGCTATTAAACGATCACGGATTTGGTTATGTATGGTCTGATCCTTGTTGTGTAAACCATGAATATTTTTACCAGATTTTTAGACAAAAAATAATAGACGAATTCCAACAAAGGCAATATAATTTTATTAATAACAGCTCAGTATAATGTACATATAAGTATTTGAAAGAGTCGTCACTTTAACTTGCCTTATTACCTAGACAAATTACCATAAAAAATGGCGTTCGCACATTTCTAAATTTAGATTGTCTTCCCATTCCCTAAGAATAGAAACCGGTTGGTATGGTTTGTATAGAATTGATAAGAACCAAAGGATATGCTTGGCATGTGATTTGATACTACTATACTCGCCCAAGCATGATTAAATTTATAACTTTAATGAATACCGAAAACAGATACTTTCTTTTGAATTTGGCAAAATATTTAAAAGAAAGTTTTACACGAAGATCTGGTTTAGATAATACTTCTTAGCTTCTGAAACATAAGAGATGTAAAACTTTGTCTTAGCTTCTCTTCCATTTTGTAAATAGACCTAAAATGTTGATTGTTTGTTTACATGTGCATGTTCATGATCATTAATGTCTTTGTATGTTGTATATCATTTGACGAGAAACTGTCAAGTTTAAGTCAATAAATAATCTTGTATCTTGTATCTATCTAACAGATCCTACTTGTGATACAGAAATGCACGTTGTTTTACCTGTGTTCTCCTTTTGCTTTTCCATGATTGGGTAAATGACCACACACCATGTTCTTCAACGAACGTCTGTCGTGCCTCTGGCATACATATAAAAATGAATATTCAAAGTTCTTTTAAGCACTACCAAAATACATGTAATTGACAAATGTGTTGATGTAATCCATGATTATTGGCCTGGCAGGGCGGAGCCTTAATAACGGTTCGTTGCGTTTAGGGTTAAGGTAAATTAGCTTTCATTAGCCACGGCGGCCACGGCGGTCCCGTTTCTCCAAGACGTGGCACGCCGTGGAACTTTGATCAATTATTTTTTCTGTTAACAAGTTCTACTACGTTTTGAGAACTCAAACTAGAATCAAGCTGATCTCCAAATTTCATCCTTTTTTATTCTCAACCCGCATGTGTCGTGACGATCGTATCATAACTAAACACACCTCAGCAGGACGTGCCAAACACCGTCCCACACCGTGGTACGCCGTAACTCGTGTCAAGTTACCCTAAGCTTGCCGTGAAAACGGAATGAGACCTGAGAAATCCGTTGCAAACGCAACAAAACGTGAAGCAATCGTAGCTTGCCAGGCTTCAAACAAGGCTTCCCGTTGCGCTACGGATCTCTTACATGTTTCGCTACGGTATGTTACGTGCTATCACTGTTTGTTGCGATGATCCCGTTTGTCACGTTTTTCATTTCCACCGGGATTTCCGTGGCAGATTTTTGGCGGTTTTAAAAAATTTTACCGGTGGCCACGGCAGTCCCGTTCTGTTACGCTTGCTTATCCCGTCGCCCTGCGTGTCCCACGTTCGTCCCGTTTTAGCCATGGTTGTCTGAAATGGGGTCGCCGGGAACATAGTGGAAACGCAGCATAATTGAACGATGAAATGTGATCACTTTCTTTCTGCATGTAAATCCTTTTTGTTTTCGGGTACAATTATTTGCACGCGTGAACAATAATTTCAGACTAACTTTTGAATGACCGAAATTATTGATAGTTAACTGACCAAATTGCGTCACGGCTAAGCCACGCTTAAAAAACATGACAAATTCATGCATCACACTTTTATTTCAAACTATTTTAGTAGGATTTATTTTAAAACAGTTTCAAGTTGTAATTTTTAAAAGCGAAAAAATGCGCGTATAATTCGAAAACGGTATTGTGACTTGTGATTACAATACATTTGTATACAATCGACGAGTCAAAATAGCGTATTCTACTTATAACATGTAACACAAAGGCATCGCCGAAAGATAAACATATTACATTGTATATATACATGTATTTTATACAGTTTGAAAATGTTTCAACTGCTTGAAAATACACCAAATTTGAACTGGTATGACATCCAACAATTTTAACAACGGAGTTAGAATTTTAACCACAAATAAGAAAAACATTGTTTTAATCAACAACACACAAAAAAAAGATGCGTAACATCAAGCATTAAAACGCAGAAAAATTGGCATGTTTCGTTTATATTTTCGTTAAAAATGGTCCAATATTGATCGGGCTGAATGACACGATGTTGTTAACGGTAATTTGTAGCGTATATTTCCTAGTAAGAATGCACAGACTTCGGAGACTGACAAGGGTCGAAACTTTTTGCTCTTTGGTCAACTTCTGAATCTAGAATGATCAACATACCCTCTCGTGAAATAATATTTAAATGTGTTCTCTAGTTGACCAGTATTTGGGACATGAAATGAGAGCCATTACACGTCAATTTTGAAAGTTTATTCAAATCCGAATTCTTTATAAAACTAAATACACCTATGTCACTTAATTCAAGGTCAACACGTTGAAAAGATTTTGAAAATACACCTATAAATATTTTGGCCCATTCATGTACACGCCTCTATGATTTTAAGGTAAAATTTCAAGAGTTTAAATAAAGATGATCATTTTTGAAATTAGACAATTATATAGTCTTTCTTGATTGTATTTTTACGAAATCGTTCGATCACCATACAGTAAGCAACATCGTGAAATTGACAAACATCTCGATCAAAACCATTCCAAATCACTCCCACGGCGGTCCATTGGGGTAAAACAATTCGGAAGGAGGAGTACCACCGTCGGGAATCAAACCCGGAGCCTTTTGAATGATAGTCCGACGAACCACCACTGCGCTATGCCTGTGGCTCAATCATTTACATTAAAATACATTTGAATATATATTTTTGTGCATGGTAAAATCTTAGTTTTAGCTTAAAACCATTCCAAAAACTATTGTTTAAAAGTAAAAGGATTTTAAAAGGATTTCAAAATGACGTTCGTCCATATATAGATCTGCAAGCAAGAGTGAGGCTCGAGAAACGGTCATCTCCTATCATTTTCAATGTAGAATTAATCTTTGAACACTCACTTGAAATTGCTTGTCTATAGAAGACAAACGGAATGTATTTCAATCATGCTTAGGGAGGGCCGTTACAGTTTCGGGGGATTTCCAGATATCTGCGAAACAGATGTATGTTTTAGAGCATTCATATGCACAGATATATTGAAAATATCAACGTAGCTTTCCACGCATATTTTGAAAATATTTACATTTTTATTAAGGTGGCCATGTTTTCGAAAATATCAAAGAAAACTGTTTATTACACCGACCAATTACGATGCTGGTGTACTTAATTAACGCATATTTATAGCAATAGATATGGAAAACATAAAAATATAATAAACTTTCTAGTAAGGGCATAAATATGTGACAAGTGGACATTTTGCTTTAAATGCTCCTCAAAGATAAAAAGTGAATATTTGGAAGGCAAAAAAAAGCAAACACTTATATCAAATAAACTCGAAATATATCAATAGAAAATTAGACCAACTATCGTTCAACTGAAATTAATAAAGAAAAGAATATGTATCCAGGCACTTTTAGTCAATTTCATAAGTTTGAAATACAGTACCCCTCCCAAAATTTACTACTCTTATTTGATTTTGTCCAGGCATTTTTACGTCCCCTGATTTCCCAATCAACAATAAAAAAACATTTGTAATTTTGATACACTTGGTAACGCCTTTGGCAGTTGTAGGATTTTGTCCAGGCATTGTTACGTCCCCTGATTTCCTAATCAAGAATAAAAACCATTTGTAATTTTGATACACTTGGTAACGCCTTTCGCAGTTGTAGGATTTCTGTAACGGGGTTTAAACTACAACTAATGGGGGAGGGGTAGCCTTTTCACATCATTACCAAAGTTTTGCCGAATTACCCAGTGAAAGACTGAACACCCCATTCCCTCTGGATCCGCCACATGCACAGCCATTATCCTGATCAAAACACGAGGTTTTCCTCCATGAACTCATTTTCTATATGAGGCAATTACATATAGAAATGATATGTCATTGCATTTGCCAAGGAAGATAAGATGGTTTATTACTCGATTGAAACAAAAAAGAAAGAAAACATGACTTTTGATTGATTTTAAAGATTTTAGAATACATATTATGTTGATTATTTTAACTTATTTATTTTACAATGGTTTGGAAACAATTTCCTAAATTTAACATTGATCCCTCTTATTTCTGTGGATTACAGAAGAGTTCAACTGTCTCGGGCCAAATAAAGGAAAAAGGACAATCGCCAGTATTTATACCCGATCTCGAGACTTCTTGGTCAAGGAGCAGACGCAGTAACTCTCGACTACATACGCTCTTCGAATAATACGAAAGCTTTTTGAAATCATGGCTTATTGACATATTCAATGTTGGCAAAGCTATTGATGGAATATTAATAATTGTTATCAAACTATCGTTTTCACTCTTACAAAAACACATAAACGGAATCAAATAAAGATGGAAATTTAGAGAGAAGAAATGAATTTTTTAAAGGTTGAAATTGTCCTTTTTCTACGTTGTCTCCTTTTCCGTTTTTACAACGTGTAACATACGTAATGAATGGGATCTTTATAGGCAAAAGTAACATATCATTTTATCATTTTTGAAAATTTATAAAAAGATTAGTGAAAAACGAACAGACAGTTAACAGTGCAGAAAAGTAAAGTGAAAAGGAGAGAAATCGCATCCAAGTGGCAAAATCTTATTATTTTGGGATATGATTCGTCATAAAAAAGCACATTTTTTCTCCTCCAACTGAAAGATGACTACCTTTTATAAGCACCCATTAAATGATAGTTTTATACTTACAACGATATGACCCGAACTCAAATATTCCCTTTCGATGATGAAGAGAACGTGACAGCCCTGCGTTCAGGACAACAAAGCAAAGTAAACGTCTAGCTCGTGCACATGCGAGCAATGCAGGGTATAAATAGCAAAAATGTTTGCTCCGTTTTGTCATCCTGAATGCATGGCTTGTGATAGGTCTATCAACATCACCCGCTCTTCGTTGGAATAACGAAGCACAAGTAGATCTATGAAACACTCATTAGATATACTTTACTCGGTAATGCAGACTACCATTTTTCGGATGATCGTTTGTGATTCGTTATTCTGAACGCATGACCGGATTTCATTTTGTCCCTCGTAATAATTGCCAAACCCTGCAGTTCAGGATGCAAAAAACATTTGCATACGTTTAGAATGTGAACCTTTCTTAGCAGTCGTATGTTTCTGAAATGTTTCGCGAACGTTTTTATTTTGAATTCAGGACAATCCTGCGTGTAGGTTGACAAAATTACGATTATTTGAAAAAAAGCCTTTCACTGTGCACGCCCAACTTCATATAAAGTTGATTTTAACAAGGCCCCCTCACAATTTTTTTTTAGGCGAGTTGTCTCCCCAAAACTGTAACGTCCCACCTTAAGGTAGTGGACACGCAATAGTTCTGCTACGTCTCTGAAGTAATGAATTTCACTGGTGTTTACAGAGGTTTCCTAATGATTTTCATTAGGAAACCTCGGTTAATATTGTTAATGTTCATGACTTCCAAAATGTTGCGGAACTATTACGGGTCCACTATTCATTATTCACCTTTTGATTTATCGTTTGTACTGAATATTGACATTGAATGTACCTAAGCTAAATTCTCTTTGATATCAGCAACACTAAAACAATCCGTACCTTTAAAGTTCAGCAAAAGTCCTTGAAAATAATCAATTTTGAAGATGGAAACGAAGTCATAAGACGTCCTGTTTCGGAAAAAATCTACCCGTATAACGCTTTAGAGGTATAAAATCCAAATAGCTGTATTGATTATAATAGCATACCACGTGACCAACCTTCTACGTGTCTGGTAGAATAATCAATATTATAGGGATGAATGTCTTTTTCACTGCGTTTATTGGGGTATAAAGTGCAATTGCCTTAGCACATGGCAAATAACGCCCGTATGGCGTTATGTTTAAGCCATGTGCTAAGGCAATTGCACTTTATACCCAAATAAACGCAGTGAAAAAGACATTCGTCCCGTATAATTGCAATCCTATAGATCGAAGAAACTATTAAAATACTCGGCCAAACATTAAAGCTTCAAGTCTACTATCTCCGCGTAAAAAATTACACGATCTATTTTTAGATCGTGTACTATCGTATTGTTTATCTCGCTATCGAAGTGAAATGTCACAAAGTAAAACAAATGATACACAGATAAACGACAACATTAAAATTCGTAGAGGTACTTATGACAAAAAAGCTTGTTTCTGCCAAGTAGGTCTGTGTTTTTAAACGAAAACGGCGTGGTCGGTCTTAGTTGAGAGGGTTGCTTGACGGTCTTCGTCGACTTGCTGTTTTCTAAGTTTACGTCGGCACAGAATCAGAACTGCATGCTTGTTATCGTAAATTCTTTCGAAAATATCTTAATTTATAATAGATTGAATAGAAATGTTGCTTTGATGATCGGGAACTAGGTTAATTCGAGTTCCTACAACACAGGACTTGCAGATCGAAGTTCGGGGGTTTCCCGAACGACCTATTGCACTTTATACAGAAATAAAGTGCAATGGATTCCCCCACGTGATGCGATTTAAACCAATCAGAATTCTTTATTTTATTGAATTGCAATTATTCTTTCATAATCATACAATTACATTTTTAAAATTAGCTAAACAATGCGATATCAGTCCACAATCCGACGCCAGTTTGGCAAAATTTCTCCAAATTTGCTGGACACTTTTATGCTTCCATGATTATCTGATAACTGCTTCCGTGGGACTATTAAATGCATCACGCTGCCTGTTACAGTTGAGTAATACTGAGAACTGGCCTATGATTTCTCCTCGTTCCAGCAGAGTTAACAAAATGCCATGATTAAAGCCCCGTTCCCACTGTCACGGTTTGGACCCCCGGTTAGTCCCGGATGAGTGGTCCGGGGGAAACCGTGACAAACCGGGAATACAACCGTGGCGGCACCGTGAATATCCTGGACCATCCGGGATGAACCTTGTTGATCCGGCAACCGACCCCGGATGTTTTAAAATGTTTAATACAACCGGCAGTCACCGGGACTCACCGGGAGGATGTCAAGAATCGGCTTAATCCGGAGAAACACCGGCATATTCCGGGGCAAGTCCGGTTCTCTACCCTGGCTCAACCGTGATAGTCCCTGATGATCCGTGGACATTTTCAGCTAAGCCCCGTTCCCACTGTCACGGTTTGGACCCCCGATTAGTCCCGGATGAGTGGTCCGGGGGAAACCGTGACAAACCGGGAATACAACCGTGATATGAAGGGGCGATACCGGCGGCTACCGGTGCGCTACCGGCGACGACCGGGGTTACACCGGGTCGTACCGGGATAAACCGGGATCACGCCGGCCCCTGCACCGTAAATACACCGTGGCAAACCGGGAACAAATCGGGATAGTCCGGGGTCGAACGGGAAGATCCTGCTAGTAAACCGGGGGTACACCGGGGCAATGTCGGGAATATGGGAATATGAATCATTTTTTAGAGAAAACATCCCGGATCATCCCGGAATACCGGCTCTTTCCCCACCGGGAGGTACCGTGGGTGTCCGGGACCAACACCGTGACAGTGGGAACGGGGCTTAAAAGTGCTTTGGTTACGGACTACCTGGGGTTAATCACCTATGATATTCTGGTAAATCAGGATTATGGTCAATAGAGCAGTGGTCCAAAATGAGGCTTTGATATGTCACGTGAAAAGGGGACCATCTGGGGAAGTACAGAAATACCCCCCCTCCATTCTAGGACAAGCAAGCGCTGCAAATTCGTAACACATATATAAACATATGATATAGGGAGTTACAATTGTTTCGTGCTGAACCATATATATCATTACATCTCTTTCATAGTAAGTAGGCTCCACAAAAATTAAAGTTTACGCCTATCGCTAATTTCATTGTCATTTAAGCAGGTTTTCCAGTATAACAGACCATTTGTAATCCAACTCACAGGGAACAGGCTCCCAGTTATAAAGATAAGATTGGTAACCAAGCACGCAGGAACACTTTAATTATTGTACTATCCACCGAGATTTGTTCTTTCTGATTTCAATGTAAACAATTTTGAGTATGCAACCATTTTGTAAGCTTTGGCAGAAAATAGTCCCATAAAAATCTACCTTCTGTTAAGTTCTCATGGATATGTTTTTTCATCATATCAAATAATAAGATATGAAGAAAGTTTTCGTTGATTTCACGGAGGTATAAATTAAAAACCTAATAACATTCACTTCTCATATACATAGTCTGATTAGGTTCTCAGTTTCATAGCTTCAGGAAATCAACAGATACCTTCTTCATCTCTTAACTCTTTCCTGTTTTACAAAATTTTGGACCTGTCCAAATTCAAAGGTTTTGCAGACGAAATTTAAATGTGGAATCAATTTGAAAAATAACAATTCAAAAGGGTAGAAAATAGTGTGGAAAAAGAAGAAATTGCTTGCCAGAAGCAATTTCTCCTTTTTTCACAATGTTTTCTCAATCATAAAAAGTAGGGATTAAACAGCAAAGGGTTAAATGGTCACATGGGAGGGGTATATACAGTGACAACAATGATATAGAGACTAGGTTATATTTTATTATGATAACATCCCAAACACTACAGCAACAGTTTCTAATGGTCTTTTTAATCACAGATCAAAAATGCTGGACTTTCGATTAACACTTTCCCGTTTTACAAAATTTTGGACCTGTCCAAATTCAAAAGTTTTGCAGACGAAAATTAAGAGTGGTTTTAGTTTAAAAATAACGATTCTGGAGGGTAGAAATTAGTGTGGAAAAAGAAGAAATTGCTTGTCAGAAGCAATTTCTTCTTCTTCACAATGTTTTCTCAATCATAAAATCACAGGCATGTAAAAAGTAAGGATTAAACAGCAAAGGGTTAAACATAGTAAAACATATTTAATTCTATTAATGTATTGCTTGATATATGTAAGGTTTTGACAAAAATATTGTTAGAAAAAAATTCGTGGAGCTATTCCACATTAGTTCAAATAAATTTTCAAATCAAAATATCATGCAGGCCTCTAAAATAATACCAAGTAATTATTTATTTGAGGGTTCAGTGCAAGAATGTGCAATGTGTATATACAATGTATATACACTTAGTACAGTCTTGCGCCAAACCCTCAAATTGTCAATAACTGTCAATACGCAACATTCATAAAAGGATTAATTTTTTGGTTGTCTAATCGACAGTTTCTTATTTCAGCGACGAATACATGATCAATTATGCAAGAGGGACCACCAATTGGGATATGTGAACAAATTCAGTTTTTTATGAGCTTAAATTCTATTTACAATTTGACCTGAACTTTTGCGATAAATTGAGGAAATTCCAGGGATTTGTTGATTCAAGTTATTCCACAAAATAGATACTATACAAAGCTGTCGGCAAAATGATGTCAGCAAATGCATTATGACTCCATTTTCACCTCAAAAATATAGTGTTGCTATACATTGCTAGCTCATTTGCATAATTATTACACTGATGTAAAATCGCCCCTGTAACATCAAGAATGTTCAACAGGGTAATTTCATCCTTGCCAGTAGGTCATTTCATAAGCTTTAATGTATAGAGGATAATCGTCTGTTTCAGTGTAAGATCAATTTTTATTTCATTGAGTGAACAACAAAAGCTATATTTTCACGAATATAGCTTTTGTTGTTCATGAAATAAAATATTAATCGATCTTACTCGAAAAACAAACGATTATTCTATTTCTTTATTGCAAAAATGAGGCAAAATATTAAATTTCTAGGACATTATTTCGTAAAGCGCGTCATTTTGCATGTGATTGCAATGCAACGTTCATTGTGACGTCACTTATTTCGCCTCGCACAGATGACGTCAGATAGGATGAAATGCACAAAAGCAGGGTAAAAGTTTTTGAAAATTTCACTGCTTTTGTGGTGAGATTATCAAGTGATAATCTACCCCTATTTCTCGATAAACCACTGAAAATCATTAAAGAAAAGCTAGTATTTGGAAAACCTGGTATATGTATTTTTTCCTCTATTCGATCCAAATGCTTTTTCGAATATGCTTTTTGAAGTGCCTAAAGGGTCCTTGTAATATCTCACATTATTCATCCATAGACTTACGATAAAGAAAACTCAATAATGGTACACATTACAAAAGAGAATTTATTAATTTTCAGACAAATCAAAATTTGCAAATAATAACGTTTTTAAAATGAGGTTCCTTTACAAAAGATAGACAAGATAAAGTATACTTTAAACAAATTCACTCTTTTTGAGAGATTTCTTGTTTATCAAAGATATTTTTGTTCAATGCAAATTTCACAATAAAGGAGAATCTAAATCCTTACATATACATCTTTTTTCATTAATTTTCACTTTGTTTTCTGCAATAAATTAAACCTAATTGACCAATTAGAAACTGTTGCTTAACCTTTAAACTAGTACAAAACAGTGTTACTACTAAAGTCACAAAGCTGAATACTATCCAAAAGTAACAAAATTATAGTCAATAATACATGTAGCTACCCTGTGTTCAGGATGACAAAATTGTGCAAGCTGATTGTAAATTATACCCCACTTTGCATGCGCAAAGTGAGGTACAATTTGCAAACAGCATTCACCCTTTTCTCATCCTGAACACATGGCTAGAAGGCCCTCAGTAAAACTCTTTATTAACCCTTGTCATGCTGAGCCCCCGAATATTCCTGCTTTGGCAGGAGCTATAGACCAACATCAGCCTGCACATATGTGCCCTACAGTTGGTTCTTTCAGTGCTGTTTACCCTTTGATTTTGATGAAAATTTTTAGTCAAAATTTATTCAGCATGAAAAGGGTCAACCCACAACTGTATAAACTAATAATCTATGATATCTTTATGACAGTGTGTCAGCCATTGTTACCTAAAATGCTCTGACAAAGTATTTGTTTAAGGAACCACAGTTTACCATTTTCCTGCTGAATTTAAATCTTGCTTCAAACATATTGCTAATATTTGGGGCATTTCAAGCAGTTTGGCTCAGGTATTCCCACCATAATTCTGTAGAAATCAGGCAGCATGGACTAAGATCAGACTGCATCAGTGCAGTCTGATCTTAATCTATACTGTTTGTTGAAGCTTTTAAAAATATAGCTTTTATTGTTCAAGAAATGAAATATGAATCGGCCTTACTCGAAAAACAGACGAGTATTCTATTTCTTTATTGCAAAAAATAATCTTAAATGAGAAAATTTTAAAAGACAATACAAACCTGCTCAATGTGCGTTTTTTAAGATTAAGATTTTTAAGATTTCTTTTTATTTTAATGAACAGAACAGAATAATTAGGATATCTAGAGCGTTGAAATCCAACGACACAACCCGAGATATCCCAATTAGAAATCTTAAGATATCTCAGAACTCTTAAACGCACCTCAGGGCATACAATAACCATAGTATTGTAAATGACAGAAATTACATGCATGAGAGAGTGAGTCGCCGGTGATATAATTGGAACAACTAGATCCCATCGACATTTCATAGAAATATGATGGTAAGAAGTAGCATTTAATTCATAGATGTAGTGAATAGCATGGCTTAAATACTCCTACTCTTCTAAAGTCCTTGTTAAAACCTCGCAAAGTAAAGAATATGTGTTTAGATATAATTCAGCCACTAAAAAGTCTGGAATTAATGGATCACCGGAATCACGCTTGAAACCGACTGTCAATCAAAAAATCTATTTTCAATTAAGAGCATGAATAACCCGAATAACTTATCTGGCATTTGAGTGCTAAGTTTTCATGACTGCCCTGATTGATGATGGGCAGGCAGACCGACACACAAACAGACAAATTCGTTTTTGACGTATATACAGAAAGTACATTCTCACAACACATGTGCATATATGATTTGAAACCAATTGGGAACCAGTTCTAACAACTTCGATTAATCGCTCTCAACTTTTTCGTGGAAAATTAACTAGTACTTGCGCCGAATGTATGGGCCAAAAAATTAACAAAGATCGGTAGCCGCCCTCGGGAATCGAACTCAGGACCTTTGGCTCAAGAGGACGACGCTCTACCTCTAGACCACAGACACCACAGAGTTTGTGAGCACTCTGTCTCAATTTACAAAGACTAGAAATTTCTTCTTTTAAACAAACACCTATTAACACAGGTGGCAGTATCAAAGAAATCATGATAGAAAAAAATATACAATACTGACAAGGTGTCTTTGAAAAATTCCAGGTCAGCTTCCAAATCAACATTACCAAGAATATTTTGCACAAATACAAAAAAAATATCAAAATGTTTCTTTCATACCCATGTTTATTTCTATGTGTAAGCAAAGTTTTGTTGAAATTGGTCTTATACTGATGAAATAAATAGGATAAATACGCCCTCAATTTTTAAGGACATCACTGAGGTGACAATTTGCTTTTGTTTAGAAGCATTCCAAATGTTATTTTTCAGTTTCACACTATTTCATGGGCTATAAGACATCCCCCCCCCCATTACATCACATTCTTTACAGGCCAATCAACCAATAAAATAAACTCAAACCATTTGGGATGACCCAGTTTTTCAACAAAACAATATGTATTTGATAGAGGCTACATAGTGAGGTTTGCAGAAAATAGAAGATTTTCTATGCGGGCGCAGACTGCTCGAAAATCTTCTGTTTTCTGTAAACCTCACTATGCAGACTTTATCTAACTTAGTGTTCGACAACCAATGAAACAGTGATTAGAATGCAGATAATGTAGGCTACGATCAGACTGCAGCATGTGTAGGCTGAAATATGTCTTTTCAGTATGTCAACATTTTGTGTACTGCGGAAAAATGACATAACTCCGTTATCAAAATGAGGAAGATAGAACTTTATTCTTTTACTCATTATCAGTTACAAAACACCTAGAGCTAATATACTCCTTCCCAGGGAAGTTTGAATGACCACAAACCTATTGACTAACACGTGTGTTAAAACAACAAAGACGTGTACCATACGCCATATCGAGGGTTCGGTGCAAGACTGCAGTAAGTGTATTACATTGTATATACACTTACAGTACAGTCTTGCAATGAACCAACGATATATCGATGGAAGGGGCTAAAGAGCTTAAACAACGATGAGAGGACCTTCGTATAGATCATCATGTTAATCTAAATTCGACCTGTTTATGCGTTATAGAGCGGCGAAAATTTGAAATATCCAGCTATTTCCGGCATTGATTTAAAAAGTATGTCGAACACTAAAGTGAGAATTGTTGATACTTTGTCGAGACACTTTTGCTGATTACATTTACATGTATATTTTCTCTTTTCACAACGAATTCAATATATCACTTTAGAATTCTATCAGAAACGTTCACCGTCAGTACTTTTAGTGCTTTGATTTATCATCGGAACTGTCCCCTTGAGACACTAGGTCATCTGTATGCTCGCGTTCATCTGACGAGAAGGGAAAAGTTTGCGTTATCTCGGCGTTTATATGCGATTCGTTCATATCGCATTTGTAAAATGAATGATCACGGCAACGTTTTAAATCAGAAAAAAATCGAGATTAAATCAGGGTTTTGTCAGGAGACATGAATTTTGAGATGTCACAAGACCTTCGTTTTCAAACGTTTTTCTGTGAAGAGCCACTCACAAGTTTGTCATATCGCAAAAGTACGCTCTAATTTGAATGATTTCTTATTTCTATAACACGATGAAATACAATGCTTCGTCTGTGTTATTTTTCATAAAGATCCCTACGGTCTTTAAAGTAAATTTTCTTCTAAAACTGGACAAAAAACGCTAGCCTCATTTAACAATCTTACGTAAAAATGATTCGTGAATAGATTCAGCTATTTGAAAAGATTTAATATGTGAACATAGATTGACAGACAAAGTAGTTATATGTTTACGCGTATACGGCTGAAAAGACATTTTCTATTTGGTAGTAGATAACAGATATAAGAGTAATTGTCTTGAAACAAGAGCCATATCGGACGTGGACATCCCCCGCCATCAAAGCTTGATAGTAAACTGAAGCCTAATCAAACGGCAATAACTCCAAAATTATACAAGCAAAAGTTGTTGTTCTAGTGCACTGCACTTCTTCTCCATGAGATCTATCCAAGTTTCAAGTTGATAGCTTTTATACTTTAGGAGATATGCTCCAGACAAGTTTAGTGACGGAATGTCGGACGGAGACCATTACTATATCCCCTTCGCCGAACAACGGGGGATAAAAAAGGGACATACAAATGCGCAGGCACACTAATGCACATATCGATGGCTCAGCACGAAACAATTGTAACTCCCTATAAACATATAGGGAGTTACAACTGTTTCGCGCTGAACCATCGATATCATTACATCTCTTTCATAGTAAGTAGGCTCAACAACAAATAAAGTTTATGTTTACTATCAATATCATTGTTATTTAGGCAGGTTTTCCTGTATTACAGACCATTTTAATACAACTCACAGGGAGCAGGCTCTCAGTTATACAGATAAGATTGGTAACCAAAACCATGAGAACAATTTAATTATTATACTAACCGCTGAGATTTGGTCTTTCTGATTTCAATGTAAACAATTTTGAGTATGCAGCTATTTTGTAGGCTTTCCCAGAAAGTAGTCCCAATGAAATCTACCTTCTCATGGATATGGTTTTGCTTCATGATCAAGGGCTTAGCTCCCATTACGCAATTTAGGCAAGTGCGTAAAAGAAATTTAATCATCTGTTGAAAAACATCGTTGATGAATGATTGAAACATCGATACTACAGCTTATTTAAGCTGTAGTTACGATGTTTTGATTATTCACCAACACTCAAATCATTAAAAGGTGGCGGGAGTAGGGCATCTTATATCACAGTCCATATATCGCCTTTATCCTATAATATTCTTTGGTTGTCGCCATCTGAGTGCGCATAAATTTCAAAGTCCTGCATACGCCTATGATGATATTAAATAATAAGATATGAAGAGAGTTTTCGTTGATTTCACGGAGATATAAACTAACTAGAAAGCCATGAATGGCTTGAGTTGCTCCACAGGCTTGAAATTCTTGTAAAAGCAAATAAATGTTTGACTTGATTTTTAGATATTTGGGGTTCTACTGATGTTGAAAAATGATTTTCAAAGTTTGAACTAAATAACAGATAGAGAAATGACCTCCGCTCTTCAAAGACATATTTTTCATCAAATCAAAATGATTTTTGGCTGCATGATAATGGGTCATCCAAAGATCATACCAAACATTTTTGATTGATATCCATCAGTTACATTCTGAGAAAATGATTTTCATAGTTTCCACTATTTAACTTGTTGAGAAATGACCTCTACCCATAAAATGCATATTTTTCATCCAATCGAAATAATTTTTGGTACACTGATAAAGGGTCACTCAAGGATTATTCCAGTCAAATTTGATTAATATCCAAATATCAGATTCTGAGAAAATGATTCTCAATTTTTCCACTATAATAACATATAGAGAAATGACCTTTGCCCATAAAATGCAAATTTTCCATCTGATCACAATGATTTTTTGAAGAGTGATACAAGGTCACTCAAGGATCAATCCAGTGAAATTTGGTTGATTTCCATCCATTACATTATGAAAAAATGATTTTCAAAGTTTCCACTATATAACACATAGAGAAATGACCTCCACCCATAAAATGCATATTTTGCATCCGTTCACAATGATTTTTTGTAAACTGATGAAGGGTCACTCAAGAATCATTCCAATGAAATTTGGTTGATATCCATCTGTTACATTCTGAGACAATGATTTTCAAAGTTTCCACTATTTAACATATAGAGAAATGACCTCTGCCCAAAAAATGCATATTTTCCATCTGATCACAATGATTTTTTGTAGACTGATAAAGGGTCACTCAAGGATCAATCCAGTGAAATTTGGTTGATTTCCATCCATTACATTCTGAGAAAATGATTTTCAAAGTTTCCACTATATAACATATTGAGAAATGACCTCCGCCCATAAAGTGCAAATTTTCCATCCGATCACAATGATTTTTTGTAGACTGATAAAGGGTCACCCAAGGACCATTCATGTAAAAAATTAATTGGTATCCATTGATTAGAATCTGAGAAAACTCACTTGATACCATATTTGGAAATTAGCCACGCCCCTTAAATCCATGTTTTTCATTGGATCAAAATTTCTTGAACAACTTTGAAAGAGGGTCACCCAAGGATCATTCCTGTGAAGTTTGGTTGAAATCCATCCAGTAGTTTCTGAGGAGAAGATTTTCAAAGAAAAGTTTACGACCGGACGCACGCACGGACGGACGGACGGACGACGGACACAACGCCATGACAATAGCCCCAGTGGCTTTCAGCCAGTGGAGCTAAAAACCTAATCTCACCCACTTCTCATATACATAGTCTGATTAGGTTCTCAGTTTCATAGCTTCAGGAAATTAACAGATACTCTCTTCATCTGTTAAATCTTAAATCTCTCTCACATGGGAGGGGTATAAAAATTGATAACTACGATATAGAGACTAGGTTATATTTTATTATGATAACATCCCAAACACTACAGCAACAGTTTCTAATGGTCTTATTAATCACAGATCAAAAATGCTGGACCTTTAATTAAACATTATTAAACATATTTTTTTCAAATCAAAATATCATGCAGGCCTCTAAAAAATTACCAAGTAATTATTTATTCGAGGGTTCAGTGCAAGAATGTGCGAAGTGTATATACAATGTATATACACTTATTACAGTCTTGCGCCAAACCCTCAAATTGTCAATAACTGTCAATACGCAACATTCATAAAAGGAATCATTTTTTGGTTGTCTAATCTACAATATCTTATTTCAGCGACGAATACATGACCAATAATGCAAGAGGGACCACCAATTGGGATATGAGAACAAATGCAGTATTTTTATGAGCTTAAATTCTATTTACAATTTGACCTGATTTTTTGCGATAAATTGAGGAAATTCCAGGAACTAATTGATCCAAGTTATTCCACAAAATAGATTCTATACGAAGCTGTCTGCAAAATGATGATAGCAAATGCATTTTGGCGTCATTTTCACAACGAAATTATAATGTTGCTATACATTGTTAGCTCATTTGCATAATAGTTCCACTGGTGTAAAACCGCCCCTGTAACATCAAGAATGTTCAACAGGGTTATTTCATCCTTGCCAGTAGGTCATTTTATAAGCTTTAATATAAGCTACTATTTGGAAAACCTGGTGCATGTATTTTTTCCTCTTTTGGATCCTAATGCCTTTTCAAATATGTTTTATGAAGTTCATAAAGGGTCCTTGTAATTTCTGACATTATTCATCCATCGACTAACAATAAAGAAAACTCAATAATGGTACACATTACAAAAGAGAATTTATTAATTTTCAGACAAAACAAAATTTGCAAATAATTATGGTATTTAAAATGAGATTCCTTTACAAATGATAGACAAGAAAAAGATAAGTGTACTTAAAAAGGCTTTTTCTCAATGCAAATTTTACAATAAAGGGAGTATCTAAATGCTTACATATACATCTTTTTTTATTAATTTTCATTTTGTTTTCTGCAATAAATAAATAAATTGACCCATTAGAAACTGTTGCTTAACCTTTAAACTAGTACAAAACAGTGTTAACCAAAGTCACAAAGCTGAATACTATCCAAAAGTAATAAAATTATAGTCAATAATACATGTACCTGCCCTATGTTCCGGATGACAAAATTGTGCAAGCTGTTTGTAAATTATATCCCACTTTGCATGCAAGAGCGCATGCAAAGTGAGGTACAATTTGCAAACAGCATACACCCTTTTCTCATCCTGAACACATGGCTCGAACGCCCTCAGTAAAACTCTTTATTAACCCTTTCCTGTTTTACCAAATTTTGGACCTGTCCAAATTCAAAGGTTTTGCTGACGAAAATTTAAAGTGGATTGAATATGAAAAATAGCCATTCAGTAGGGTAGAAAATAGTGTGGAAAAAGAAGAAATTGCTTGTCAGAAGCAATTTCTTCTTTTTTCACAACGTTTTCTCAATCATAAAATCACAGGCACGTAAAAAGCAGGGATTTAACAGCAAAGGGTTAACCCATAGCTGTATAAACTAGCAATCTTTGATATCCTAATGACAGTTTGTCAGCCATGCCTACCTAAAGTGCTCCGACAAATCATTTGCTTAAGATACCACAGTTAACCATTTTCCTGCTAAATCTAAATCTTACTTCAAATATATTGCTAATACTTGAGGCATTTCAAGCAGTTCAGCTCAAGTATTCCCACCATTATTATGAAGAAAACAGGCAGCATAGGCTACGATCAGACTGCATCAGTGCAGTCTGATCTGAGTCTATACTGTTTGCTGAAGCTTTGTGTATAGCATTTGAAGGTTTCATTTATTGTTAACCCTTTGCTGTTTAATCCCTGCTTTTTACGTGCCTGTGATTTTATGGTTGAGAAAACATTGTGAAAAAAAGAAGAAACTGCTTTTGACAAGCAATTTCTTCTTTTTCCACACTATTCTTTACCCTACTGAATGGTTATTTTTCAAATTAAATCCATTTTTGATTTCGTCTGCAAAACCTTTGAATTTTGACAGGTCCAAAATTTTGTAAAACAGGAAAGGGTTAAGCCATGATAAAACTAAAGACTCCCATAAATATTATCGCCAGTTCAAAAGGAAAAGGTTTGTTTATCATAGCAGGACCTATGTCTAAAAACTAAGCCAACTTTGTTTTTAACAATACTATCTCCATTATTTCACATAATACCTTCTCTTCGTTTCCAGGCTCCTGATGAAACTGGGCATTTCTAGGACAACAATTCAGTTTTCACAGGGATTTGAAACTTCAACTTTCCACATCCAAAGTAGGCTAGGGTCAGACTTCATGTCTGTGCAGGCTGATTTATGTCTTACCCATACAGCAGAAATATGAGAAAAGTTAACTGAAGATTTTTTTTCCAAATGGAATCATGTCATTTGGCTATGCAAGATTTTTTTCAATTCAAAATATCCATTGTATTGTACAAAAGCATAAAGGTTAGCTAATAATTATATAAAATTACAAAGCCTGGTCTCTAGGTTATAAAACCAACATTCATATTCAACATTTAAAATTGTTAAAATAATCAATAGAAACAAATTCACTTGCACAAGAAGATCAGGAAGTAGATAAAAGATTTTTTTTTAAAAAATCTTTGTTGAATGTAAGGTCTGTTTCAATTGCTCAATACAATTTACATACTCACAAATCAAATGAGCCTCTGTGTGACATTTCAAACAATTTGAAATGTGCGTAAGGTGCAAATATTGAGTAGCAGAGACAACCAAAAACTGTAAATATAAAGTTACCTGATTGTCTGCAGATACTTTGAGACCTTATCTATGTTTTAAACACACAGTGAAGTCTCTGGCCAGACTGTGTGGCTGCACAGGCTGGTCAGGGGCTTTGCTATGTGCATGTCGGAAATTGTTGGAAATGTCAAGCACAGACTCAAATGGTAATATTAGGAAGTCCTTCAATTATGGTGTCACCAATACTTTATCCTTCTAAACTAGTTATTAAGAAAAGGAAGTGTTTCTTCCTAATCTTATTCCACCTAACCTGCTTCAGGATGACAAAATGGTGCAAACTGTTTGTCCATTATACCCTGCTTTGCATGTGCAATTGTGTGCAAAGCGGGGTATAATTGGCAAACAGTTAATACCATTTTATCATCCTGAATGCAGGGCTGATTTGACTCCAATAGTTAACTCTCCCACAGTTCAAAAATTTATCCAAACTCCACAAAACATTTATGCAAGTGGAATGTCTTATTGATTTCATTAAAGATCATGTGCTGAATACTTCCAAGCTCTTTAAGTTGAATATATTTGGTATAATAACCTAAAGGCCAATTCTACTCTATATGAGCATATTATGTGGAAAGATAATTCAATGGAGCTGCAAAAATGAATGACCTAGACATAGTTGGAATTTTCTTCCCTTGCATAAGCTATGTAACCATTGATCAAAACTTAAACAAAAGGTTATACAAAGGAAACTTTGCCATTTATTGAGTTTACATGTTTCATGTCCCAATCATCAGCTAATGTCAATGGGTCACTAGTCCTGCATTCAAGATATTAATGTTTGCAAAACATTCAAGAAATGATACCCTGCTTTGCATGTTCACAAACATGCAAAGCAGGGAAATATTTTTGAAATGTTTGCAAATATCTTAGCATCATGAACAATGGGCAGAGTTAAAAAAGCTCATCTGGGCCCGAGGTTAAAAATCTTTTCTAATTCTCAAATCAAAATTTTCTCAAATTTCAATAGAACATATCCAAACAACAAAACAGGGGTGTGGAAATACAAATTTTCTTTTGGTTTTGGTTTTGACCCTGGTTGTGCTAGAACCAGAATATTACTGGTTTGGCTAGAGGTATAGACAAAGATCAGTTTGCACATATGTATATTTGGAAAGGTCTTTTATTTTGTTAGATGGTCTGGGGTAACTCTGGTGAGGGGTAGATATGTTATATCTGATATACTGTAAGAGGTTAACCTTACTTTGAAGCCTTTTATAAACAGTATTTAAACAGTAATTTGATTTATAGATTGATCTGAGAAAAAATGTTAAAATGCCTATATGTTTATAGGCATGTGAAATAGCTTGGAATTAAGTAATCATGGTTGTGCTAAGATGTTAATCCTCACAACTAGGTCGTAGCTCTTCCATTTTTGCACTAACATTTAAAGCCCTTTCATGCGAAATAATGATTTTATGTTAAATGGTTATATAGCAAAAATTAATAAAATGTACACAGTATGTAAAAATATAATACAAAACTTACAAAACACTAGATCTTAACATTTTAATTACCAAAACTCAAACTCTTCAGATCTATTTCTAGGAAACGCATTTATTTCATCCTTTTCAAATATGTGACTTGTCACACAAAAAGGGACCATCTGGGAACTCTCTGAAAAAGAGATTGTTTCTAGAACAGGCCAACCAGAGGTCGCATTTCAAAATTTCTTTCACAGGAAAGTAGATTGATCATTCTAGATTCAGAAAAATTAGTAAAATGTGAAAATTTTCGACCCTAGTCAGTCTGCGCCGTCTGCGCAGTCTGACTAGGGTCGACACTTTACCCACTATCCAGATGGTTCCTTTTCGTGTGTCAGGTCACACAGATTTCATATCAACTCTATCTTGTATTCTTGTATGAGGATAATAAGATATCATTGTTGAAAATGTAGCTGTACAGAGATTTTTTTCATTTATATCCGCAATTTTTCTCGAAAATCCTAGAAATACTCCAACATTTTTTTCTACAATCTTTTCAAATGCACAATGCTTTTTAATTACAACAAGCCTCATTTCCTGGTTTGGGGATAGAGTTTGTGTTGCATGAAAATGAATTTGAGTCAAAGCCAATCAATAATTGTCTGAGACTGGTCACTTAAACTACCTAACTGCAGTTTGTTCGAGGTTTAATTATGATTGCTCACAATTTGTTTACCGTAAATTTCATGTTTTAATCTTTTTCTTGCTGGCCACAGAATATTCCTACTTAGGCAGATGGTATAAACTAAGATCAGGCTGCACATGTGTGCAGTCTGATCTTAGTCTTTACCAGCTGATATTCCCTTTTTAACGAGACAATTCTTTTTCTTTCCACAATAAACCCTGACCCACAAAAAAGTACATTCAGTATTTTCAGTACTTTTATTTTAATGCATTTTTACAAAGGTTTTTTTTATTATTCAGCATGACAAGGGATAATATCTGAGGCAGTCTTCCATTTCAATTGTAAAGGGGTATAGCCATTGAATATAGATCAACCTTATCCCACTCATGTATGAATCAATTTTGCATCATAATACACCGTAATTGGGCCTTTAGTTTGATACCTAAAATTTATCCTCCTTATCTCAAATTATACCATAAAACTGCCCCACCTCAAACCAGACTCGTCTTTAACAAGAGTCATGTACGACATGGCCATCCCCCACCATCAAAGCTTGATAGTAAACTGAAGTCTAATTAAAGGGCAATAACTCCAAAATTATAAAAGCAAGAGTTGTAGTTCTTGTGCACTCCACTTCTCCTTCACGAGATCAATCCACCTATAAAGTTTCAAATTGATAGCTTTTATATCCTCCGAACAAGTTTAGTAGCACAACCCTCAGATATTAAAACCTTGTTTGTTTGCAAAATATGAGTTCACTGACATTGAACAAACAGCAAATTGTTGGAAGACAACCTAAAATGATGTAACTACAGCTAATTCAAGCTGTAGTTACAACATTAAGGTCGTCTTTTCACAAAAATGTCCGAAAACAAAATGGGAGAAAATGATGAAGGTCAGCAGTCATCTCATTATAAATATTCAATTTTGATTGGTCAATCGATTTTCTTGATTGAGAGCAGCCATCTTTTTTATTAACTTTCCTTCCATTAAAATGATTTCAAGATTTTGGCTTTGATCTGTTTTTGTGATTATCTACAAATGACTATTCTTTGACACTTAAAACATACATCTAAAAGCTACTTGAATGCATACATAGTATTGTCTAATACAAAATTATTGTAGTAAATTGAAATATACATCCGACATATCAGTATATAAAATACAAAACAAATTACAATATAAAAACATTGAGTATTTTAACTTTTCCTCAACCATAAGCCACTGAGGGTTCTTAAGTCTTAAAACATTTTCCATAATCTTATGAAAGAGATGAATGTATTGCAGAAAATTTTTAAGGAAATCAAATTTTCAGATGGCATTAGTGACATATGAACATACATTTTTTAACATTTCTAAAAGTTTAAGCACACAAATGACATGGGAGCCTGCGCATGACTTTTCTCACAATATTGTGTGCGTGATGGAAGATACAAATAGCATCCGAGATTCTCCTTCACATATTTTTCATCTTTTCTCAGGTAAAATTTGTAATAGTCTGATACCTATAGATAATTTCTATCATCTCTTTTTGATGTCACATGCAGTGTCTATTCTAGGATTCAAAAAGTAGGGAGGAATTTCTTTGAAAATCTTCCAACATTCCATAAAAGATGATAACTTTTGCTCTTTCTCTTTGTAAAAAAATCCCCCCCCCCCCCAACATCTTCAAAAACAGGGGGAATTTTTCAAAAGTGTGTGCTAAATCCCCATCCAAGAATAGACGCTACAGGTGTATGCAACTGCATTTTTTGCATACACCTCACTAGACCATTGGTATTTGTCCCTATATCTTGGTTAAATGCCTATATGTCCTCTGTACCTATGTACTAATGACATTAAAACCAAAAGATGCTGATGAATATAAAATGTGTAAAACTTGGCAAACAAAAAAAAAGTGATTTATCTAAGCATTGGAACTACACTTTCATTTAAATTGTAAGCTTGATATTGTGCTTACAATTTCACATTGTACATATTCATTGAAAGTATATGAAATAAGAAATTACTCTTAACTTATACTATACAAAGAAATCCTGGTAAATATTAAACATTCATTCCATAAGGTAATAAAGTAAGAAAAATGAATTAAACAATAGTTGTCACTGGCTACTTTGATAAAAAGAAAATAAGATAAAAAGAAATAAACAAAATTGATTGTATCTAAATTCAAATTGGCGGATTTCTAATAAAATGTAAATAAGGAAAAAAATGGCACAATTGAAAAAAAGAAATAAAACAAATAAAAATAGAAGAAATACTTTTGTTGTCTTGACTAGGATTTTTCAAAGAATATGAGTATGTGCGTGACATTACCAACAATCTCACATGTTCGTGAAGCGGAAACATTGAGTAGCCTGGACAATCACACAGTACATTTACAAGAATAACTGACTATCTAAAGGCACTTTGAGACCTAATTTATCTACAAAGTGCACATTAAAGACCCTGGTCAGACTATGCGGATGTACAGACTGGCCAGAGTCTTTGCTTTGCGGTCATTTAAAATTGTTGTAAATGTCACTCACAGGTGAATGTACATAATAAAGTACAAAATTAATATGCATCTAATGCAAAATGACTAAAAATATCAGACAAAAATATTTATTCGAAAATTCAATAGATGAAGTTTATTCAAGGGCTGGTAATGAAAACATGAACTCTTTTATTTTGAAAATTTTTGAAACCCTGATTTGATGATTGCTTCAAAATTCACATAGAAAATGCGTAGTGTAAAAAAGTTGTAGCTGCTTATAAACATATAGGCAGCTACAACTGTTTCATGCCGGGCAATCAATATAAAAAACAAGTCTGTATCAAATAAAGATTAGACTCTCAGATAATGTACGGTCAAGAACACTGGCATTTACTGATTGATTTTCTATGACTAGATCTACATATACCCAAAATATCCCGATTTTATCGAAATAATATTGACTAGAAAAATCATTTTATATACAAGTATCAACAATAAAAGATGTAAAGACGTACATTAACTTTTATGGCTTCATACAAAATGGCTTGGAAATCTAGCTTTATAATATTGTTTTATCTATATTTTCTAAATCAATTTTTATTTCTGATTTTACCCACATATATTTCTGATTGACTTTAGACACTATTGGAATCTAAAGTGGCATGAAAACATAACTCTTAAACGAAACTCAAGGGTATGAGCAAAACTACTGTAAGTGCCTATAAACATATAGGCACTTACAATATTTCTTGTTGAATTTTAAGGTAGTTGAACCATAATAGTTCTGCATCATTTTGGAACTCGTGAACTTTCACAATGTTGACAAAGGTTTCCAAATGAAAATCATAAGGAAACCTTGGTCAACACTGTTAAAGTTCCTTACTTCCGATATGTTGCAGAAATTTTACAGGTCCACTACCTTAAAAATAACTATTTTGTTGACAATTACAAATCATGAGACAGTAAAAATGGTCCTCATATTTTATTACTATGCAACACATTAAATCAAAATAACATACCTTAAACGTCTTAAACAAACACAAAATAAATATGAAAAAAAAAAATTATTTGGTAAATGCACTACACTGACCAGGAAAAGCTTGGCTTTTTAAACCAATTCTACCAGCACTTTCTTATCTTTCCACTTCAATAATATTTTAATTTAAGAGCATTAAGGGAAATCAGAGTGGAGTATGAATGAAAATTAAGAAATAATCATCTAATTTCAATCCTTAGTTAAGTAGATTCCTCATAAGGTCATTAAATATGTGTTGCATACACAAGCAAAATACAAATATTTAGATTCTCAACAATAATCATATGAACACCATGATGTGTTTGAGGAACATGGATACCCCTGGAAACTGCATTTTTTCCCCAAATCTTTTAACTTGACAGATGACCTTGACCTTGTCACATGACCCTGACATTGGTATCTATCTGCAGATGCATATCATTTGGTCTATCATCATGCAAAATATGAGCATAGTATATTGACTTGCCTTGAAGAAATTGGCAACTGTAAAGTTTTTGGTAAAGTTTTGCAGACAGATGGACAGACAGTGGGAAAGGTAGATGGCCAAATGAAAAACAGTTAAACAAAATGTCCCAGGTCTTTTTGATGTAGGGGCATAAAAAATGGCGGGTTTATAAAAAAGAAAAGAAGCGTACAACATTTAGTCACACTTCTTTCAAAGGTACATAGTGTCTCTATAGAGTGCAGCCAAAACTTTGTAAATACAGCATATGTGAAGCTTTACAAAGTCTTGATCACCCACACAAATAATTCAAATTGTCATTGTTATTCTAAAACCTCGTAACTACAGCTTTATAAAGCTGCAGTTACGAGGTTTAAGAATAACATCGACAAAATCCAGACAACTATTTCCTATAATCTGAAACAAATCACAAGTGGTCCATCTTTATCATCAGTTGACTTCCTCAATTGTCCACTTGAATAACTAAAATGCACCACAAGCAGCCCCTCCAGCGTCACCCATGGCCTCCATTCCATCACCGCCCATTTCCATTCCATCAGCCATTTCCATGTCTCCTTGTCCTACATCCTCCATTTCACCAGCTTCCACAGTTTCTGCTGCCTCGGCAACCTGTTACCATGGAAACAAAATTTCATTTATAAATTAAAGTGATGAAAATTTATTGTTTCTTTACTATCCCTTGTTATCAAGGTGATCTGAAATGAATGATAGGATAAAGAATTCTACTACCATTTCAGTTATGTTTATCATTTATTGCCTTTCGCATATTAATTTTCAAACATAAATCTACATATAAAAGATTACAGTATCAGTATTATTAACAACTAGACTGTTGCAAAGCGGACACCCCCCCCCACCCCCCTTACAAGTTCTTGTCAATAATGAAAAGCCATTCTCCATAAAAGGGGCCATAACTATGTCAAAAGTCAAAGGATCATCACCCAAATTTCACTTGCACATCTCTTCTTGATACTTATCACATCTGTAAAGTTTGAATGAAATCTACCCATTAGTTGCTGAGAGAACTTCCAGACAAAAAAGGTTACAGATGGACTGAGTGAGGACAGGCAATAAAACTGACATCTATATACCCCCCAAACATAGTTTTGGGGGGTAAAATCAGGGGTTGACACTAACACCAGTCCTTGGGCCCGAGGTCTGTGGATTTTAGGTAGGACTGGTATAGTAACCATGTTGCAGGTCCTTCAGGCCTGTAAGAAATGATTTCTTATCTATCTTGGTCTATTTTCTATTATGTTGCTTTTCCAATAATAATATTACATTACCCTTTGGAAATCATTGTGGGAAAAGAAGAAAATACTTATCGAAAGCAATTTTATCTATTCCCACAATGTTTTTCTAACAATTTGTTTTTTAATAGATAAATAATATCTAAAGTTTTCTTGAAGGACTTGTTTTCATCAGGAAAAACCTGTAAGATTTAAGGCTAAAAGGTCCTTTTAGATTGTGGCAAAAAGTAGTTAGTCTCGAACCCTGGGTAAAATAATCACAGTAATAGAATTGCCCACAAACAATTATATTGTCAATATGTAGAATATTTTCAATCATGTATCAGCAATATGTGAGATGAATGTAGTACTGTAAACTCCTTTAAAATTGAAGTACAACCAGTCTTGCTCGAGCAACCTTGTCCATTAATTCACCATTTTCATTTAGTGACTGTTTAAAAATCCCTTTTTTTGAATCAAAATTTCTTAAAAATGAAAAGATTATAGGTCTTAACATTATTGTGGATGAATCCTATTTTTTTAAAACTCATTAGAATCATCTCATTGAGACGTTCTATTTTGTTTTAACGACATAGTATTATCGAGAAATTTGCAATAACATTCATAGTCAAAGAAAATAAAATATCCTATTAGTAAACAGAAACATGTACAAAGCTACAATTTTCTTTAATAACGGCTTTTTAGTGGTCCCCTAGGTGGTCAATTAATACATGTTTTACTTTTTAGGCATCTATAAGAGTCAGGTGAGAAACAAGTGAGATAAAAGTCTGAGAAGACAAAATTCTTTTTGTAAGATTTTACATGGAACAGGGGTTAGCTTGAAACAGTTTAACCAGATTTTTATTTTAAAGACTCGCAGAAAAAAAGATTCCAGCTATCTTGACCCTTGTCTTCCTAAACCCGAGATATGTTTGTATACAAGGGCGATAAAGAAAAAATATAACTAGAAAATATTTTTTCCTGAACCTGAAATATGTTTGTTGACAAGAGAGACATAGACAAACTAGAAAGCCATGAATGGCTTGAGTCTCTCCACAGGCTTGAAATTCTTGTAATAGCAAATAAAAGTTTTTACTAGATTTTTAGATATTTTGGGTTCTATTAATGTTGAAAATGATTTTCAAAATTTCCACTATATAACATATAGAGAAATGAGCTCTGCCCATAAAATACATACATTTCATCCGATCAAAATAATATTTGGCTGCATGATAATGGGTCACCCAAGGATCATTCCAGTGAAATTTGGTTGATATCCAGCAATTACATTCTGAGATTTTTTTTTTCAAAGTTTCCACTATATAACATATAGAGAAATGACCTCTGCCTATAAAATCCATATTTTTCATCCGATCACAAAAGTTTTTTGTAGACTGATAAACGGTCACTTAAGGATCATTCAAGTGAAATTTGGTTAATATCCAGCAATTACATTCTGAGAAAATTATTTTCAAAGTTTCCACTATACAACATATAGAGAAATGACCTCTGCCCATAAAATCCATATTTTTCATCCAATCACAATAATATTTGGTGGACTGATAAAGGGTCATCCTAGAATCATTCATGTAACATTTAAGTGGTATCCATCAATTAGAATCTAAGAAACTCACTTTTTACCATATTTGGAAATTAGCCACGCCCATTTAATCCATGTTTTTCATTGGATCAAAATTTCTTGTACAACTTTGACAGAGGGTCACCCAAGGATCATTCCTGTGAAGTTTGGTTGAAATTCATCCAGTAGTTTCTGAGGAGAAGATTTTTAAAGAAAAAGCTTATGACCGGACACACACACGCACGCACGCATGGACGGACAGACGACCGCACGACGGACACAACGCCATGACAATAGCCCCAGTGGCTTTCAGCCAGTGGAGCTAAAAAACTTGAAAATATTTTTTTCCTGAACCTGAAATATATTTGTTGACAAGGGAGATATAGACAAAGAATAACTTGAAAATAATTTTCTCTTAGAGTTCAGAGTTGATTAACAAGAGCATTCATGCCAGAGCCAACACTTGGTTGCATGAGCAAAGTAATGAAAAAGATTTTAGTAAAAATAAAAGACAATTTTTTCAAAAACATTTTGTTACATAAATGTTTTTTTAATATTTTTCCCTCTTGACAGAATAAGCTGCAAAACAGATGTAATTGCCTATATTTTTTTTAGGCAGTTACAACTGTTGCACACTGAACCATTGATATGCACTTGCAATCAAATATACAGTAATTGTACATTAGAAAACTTCCTTTATTTTCTTCTAATAGATGGGTTAAGATGCACAATGGCTCAGAACAAAACAGATGTAAATGCCTATATGTTTATAGGCAGTTACAACTGTTTCATGCTAAGCTAGTTATATGGTCAAGGTTAAAAGTTGTTATACTTACCAAGCCAACAACTCAGATACAAAGGTGATGAAAGTAACATGACTGCATGTATTTGTTTATGAAAACCTCAAAAATGAACTAGCCAAAGTACAAAGTGAATCTGCAAGACTTGTAACTTATATTGTTTCATTCCAAAGTATGAGATTTAGAAATCCTAGGGATGAGAAGAGAAACAAAAAACAAAGGTCTTACTCTAGATTATTTGTCATCTCTTGTCCCTAATAAAGTATGTATTACATTACATGATAAGCTTAAACTGGCTTCAAAAATCCTAAGGGCAAAGCTGTTGTTAGTCCCTATCTATTTCAATGGGCTAAGGCTCAGTTAATCAGACAAACTAAACAAACAAACTAATTCGGGTGCTTTTAATTTAGATTTAGCCCAAATCAATTGAAATGTCATCCAAAATTGCTAATAAAGTGACATTAACATTTTTCTTTGAGTATAATAACTATAACAGAACAACAGATATAGTTTTATTCTGAATTTTAGATAAAGTATTTCATTAATAATAACATAAACCCTGTGTTGTAGGTACTTACTAGAATTGTCTCAAGACGATTACAATGTGTACCAACAACATTAGGTTTCATTGAGAAATAAACATTTTAGACTGGCTATACCCCTCTTATCTGTATCTGTACAACATTTTAACAGAGGTCCAGATAAGAGGGGGTAAAGCCAGTCTAAAATCTTTATTTCACAATGAAACACTATGTTGTTGGTACTCATTTGAATTGTCTTAATGAGAACAAACAACATAGAGTTTAAATAAGGACTAATGAAATATTTAAATTTGAAAACAAAAAAATACATCCTCTATCTGTAGCTCTATTATAAGAAGGATATTTTTCAATTCTTGACAAAAGTTTTACCTCAACTTCAGCCTGGGCTTGGGTTGCCACCTGTCCAATTTGCCCGACACCGACGTCCATACCAACAGCGACACATCCGGCACAAGCATTGTCCCCGTATGTCTTCTTGATGTGATCATTGGTTGCTGTCTCAATATTATATCCTGGTGAACAAAATAAATGGGTGGGGTCAGCAAAGAATTATTGTGAGAGGCCACGTCTCATAGGCACTTACAATGACTTCTTAAATAGCAATACAAGTAGCAAATAGCATATATATTAATCCTAGTCATGCTGAATAAAAAGATCTTTGAAAAATTGCAACAAAATCAAAGTGCTCAAAGCACTAGATGCATTAATTGTGAGTAGGTAATCATTTTGAAAATAAAAAAAATCAGCTTTTATGGATTCAAAACAGGACAAACAGGTGGTATAGACAAAGATCAGACTACACATTTGTGCAGGCTGATGTTTGTCTATAGCTCCTGCCAAGGCAGGAATATTCTGGGTTCAGCATGCCAAGGGTTAATAGGCACTTAAGCAGAGGGGAAGAATTCCCATGCCAACATGCCCGACACCGGCTTTTCTACCTGCGGACAAGGACTTTTTTCAAGGCCACTTGTCTGTGGACAAGTACATATCAAAACTAATGGTAGAATGGTACTATATGGATCTGATAGAAAAGTTAGCCCAATGTTTGTATCATAGGGTAGTAACTTTGTTTTTGATAAAGAAAATGCTGGGCTCAAAGACAATGATTTCTCAATATTCATCTATTCTCTTTTTTGTGGAAAAGTGGAATTGACAGAAAGAATATGTCTTTACATTACGGATCATCACAAAATCTAAGTCTTTAAACTTTAAGTCTGACACAAAGTCAACTGGGCTATGACAGCAGCTTGCCTTGACAAAGGTCAAGAGCAGGGGTCCGGAAGTGTCCTTCCAAATATGTCTGCAATTATAAACCAATGAGTGGAAAACAAAGCCATGGCTCAGCGCTAAACAGTTGTAACTGCCTATATTAATAGGCAGTTACAACTGTTTTGCACCAAGCTATTGAAATGTCAGAAAGACACATAATACAAAACCTCAAAATTTTAAATCTGACACAAAGCCAGCTGTGCTATGACAGCAGCTTGCCTTGACAAAGGTCAAGGACAGAAGCCTGTTTTACTAAACATCTTACGATCTTTTTTTGCTTAAGTCATAATTTAAAGTTGCTTCTACAGTAGTAACTAAATATGGAATTCTAAAATGCATCATCTCAGTGGAATCATCTTCTTAAGACGATTCCAATGATAATTTGCAAGGCAGAATCTAACATTGAAAGAAAACACCAGGTATAATTTGTGATTTTGACTTACGATTAATTTTTTGGTAAATTTTTTTATAAAAGGGGCCCCATGGGTCTGGAAATGTTCAATTCTTACCTGCAGCTAAGACCAGTCCCAGTTCATATGTGGGTATGGGTGGGAGTTCTTTTGCTTTCTTACTGGGAGTGCCTGGATCAGACTTTGTGCTCTTTATTGTAGGTGATTTGGGCGTGGCTGGCGGTTCTGATGGAGGTGGGGATTCTGGCTGGGCCTCACTTGATGCTGCAGCTACTGCTTGCCCTTTAGAAATAGAAATATGTTGTGTTTCTTAAACACTAATGCCCAAGCAACTACCATTTTTCTAAAAACATTAATTTTCACAATACGATGATCGACAGCAACCTTGAATTCATTCAGTTATTAACATTAAACCTGAATTCAATTTGGTTTTTGTTTCTTTGAATGGGATTATATGCCGCTTTCAACATTATTTCAGTCATATCACATCGGCTTAAGGACCTTACAATGGATCCCTGGTATTTCTCCCACCATCACTACAATCACATCCTTTCCTAGCCTTCAGCTACTAACCCACATAGGTCTACCTTTATCAACCCATTGGTGGAAGAGTTGGAAAGGAGTGCCACTGTCAGGGATCTAACCCAGGACCTCTAGATTTTCAGTCTGAGAAATCAATTTGATAATCAACTTCACAACGAACCTTGACCTAGACATATGACCTTGAAAGTGGTGACAATAGAAAAGTCTTGTCACAAGTAATGCACATTTGAAATACGAGACAAAATATCAAACAAATCAATTTGCTTAAAATGTTGTACACCCTAATTTAATTTGGATATATCCATCAAATTTTGTACAAATTAAATTGGCTGAAAAATTGCTTTTATTTCTCAATGAAAACAATTTCAAGTACACTCATTTTTTTAACCCTTGTGATGCTGAACCCAGAATATTCCTGCTTTGGCAGGAGCTATAGACAAACATCAGCCTGCACAAATGTGCAGTCTGAGGTCAGTCTATACCACCTTACAAATCTCACTTTCAAACCAGAATTGTCGAAAGATTTAGTTTTTCAAATAAAATATGACCTACAGTTGGAACTTTCAGTGCTTTTTGCCCTTTGATTTTGATGCAAATTTGTAGCCAAAATTTATTCAGCATGACAAGGGTTAAGATTGTGCACAAATTAGTCCCATAACAAATCACGCAGTCTCATTATGGAAAAATCTTCACATTTTTGCTTCATGATATTAAAGTATACCATATGAGAGATTTATTTCTTTAACATCATGCTGGCATGAAACTGAAACCTAAGCAAACTTGTGGATTTTGCTTGTTGTATTCATACAGTGTTTTTAGTTTCATAACTCCATGAAAAAAATCATCATCTCTTAAATGTAAAAAATTCCCCTGTCCTAGATGATATTAACCTTCACATTGAAGAAACATGCAAATGATTAATTCAGACTAAAAGAACGCATGTCTTGATGAAAAAGGATTGCAATTAAGGATAAGAATTGAGTCAATGTACAATCACTGATTTCTAATAGAGGATGTACCTAACATTTTTAGATAATATTACATGTGTGCAAAGTAAAGCCTTTGACCAGCTGGAAAAAATTTTTTCCTCAATATTGTCTCAAAACTGGTATAACATATTTACTTTTTTGCTTGAGGTCAACAATTTATCAGAAAGAGATACCATCTTCATTGTTTTTTTTGTTTTTTTTGAGGAATGAAACGAAAAAACAATAATACTTCCTTACAAATGTCCTACCATACTCATTAAATGTAATTTTAACTTTTTGTTTCACATCGCAATATAAAGCTAAAACAATCGGAAAATCGTTCTATCCTTTAAATATTTATCATAAATTGCATTTGTAGTTGCTATTTTACCTTCTTCAGTTTTTTCTGGTTCCCCTTCAGCTGGTTTCTCCTCTGACTCTGCAGTGGGTGGAGCTTCTTCCTGATTGGCTTCTGGAGAGGCAGGAGTGGGCGTGGCCTGTTCAGCTTGTACTGTGATTGGTTCAGGAGGAGGGGGCGGGGTGTATCTGGGCTGACAGAGCACATGTAACAATGCCACAGAGAAACCAAGAGCAAGATTTTCTGCAACTTCATTTGAGTCACTGTTTATTTGAATGGTTCCAGTTTTAAGATCTACATTGGCATCCTGAATCGTGAATTTGTAGCTGTCCTGTTGATATGGAAGACTAAGGTGTTGCCAGGCGCCGGTTCCCAACTTGTAAAATGACACAGATAATGTTCCTGGGCTCCAGGGCACTTCTTTCTTGGCTTTTTTACCCTTGGTTGCTGTGGAAATGAAAACAAAAAGTAATTATACCTTAAGCCTGTGCATGACATTCCCAACAATTTCAAATATGAGCCAAGCAAAAAAATTACAGAATAACAGATAACAAATAACAGATGACACTTGAAGAAATGTAAGGACAGTCAAGCAAATTTGTGTGTGTTCACTAATGGCTGTCTAGGCTTCTCAATGTTTATCAAGTGTTGGATAGTGGATCAATGTCCAAGTAAAACATGATTTTGTTTGTGAAACACATATGCCCCTGAAACAGCAATTTTTTAAAGTTTCGACCTTGATAGATGACCTCAATTATCAGCATTGTATCTGAAATACAACAGACAACAATTTGCCCAGAATCTTTCACATAAAAAGGGCATAATTTGTACATATATTCATTAATAGTTATCCCAGTCAAATCATGGTAATAAAATTTGGAAAATGTTGTCATTTGGCCATTACCGTTGAGAATACTTACTTTTTTAGCATAATGACTTGACATAAGTTTGGTATCTTTTTTTTATTATTATCATTACTGTAAAGGTCAAGGGCATGTCAATTCAAGGAGTCAGTGCAAAACTATTGTTAGTGCCTATATATTTATGGGCACTAACAATAGTTTTACTTTGACCCCACAAGTTTCAAATAGGTAATGTCAATAGGTAGCTTAAGTAGTTTTACTGTGTAAAATTGTTTTATCATCTTTTTAAACAAAGGCTATGGAGTAAAATACATGGGATGACATTCTCAATGGCTAAATCCTGCTTATTTATCCTTTTGTTGATCTCAAAGGTTGGCTATACAGAATAACCTGTGATTATCAATAATGACAGCAAAATAATTTACAGAAATGTATCATCTTGTTAGATTAAATAGTTAAGATTCAAACCTGCTACTGCTGGCTGAGCCTTCCTAAATCCTGTCCACTGGCCCCTTATCAATCCCCAGTCACCAATTTGGTTCTTTATCAAGATCCCTCGCTGGCCCTCAGCTGGATTCAGGGAGAAAATCTTCTTTGGGTCAGAAAGCTGAAAATGTAAAGGGAAATAATAAGGCCCAGGACTTAAAATTATATACCACATTTGTCTCCCTTTGATGGGTCCAATTTAACTACATCAGGGCCCAAGGTTAGTAAACTTTGAGCTCAACTGAGAACTGAAATATTTCTTCTTTGGCAGGAAGAAAAGACAAAGATCAGACAAAGATCAGCCTGCACATATGTGCAGTCTGATCTTTGCCCATACCACCTGATATTTCCTTATAAATCAAGAAAAGGTTAAGGATGATATTTATGAAATAAACACATCTCAAAAATAGTCCATTTAGTGCTCTTTGACATAAGTGTAACTAGGATTTTGAAATTTATACCACTTGTAAGGCGACCAACATAGAATATATAGGATAAAGGCAGTATGTGGTCTATGTCCTAGAAAAGATGAATGTCCTCTGTCCACTCCCCTTTTCTATGATTTGAGTCTTGGTGAATATTCAAAACATCGTAACTACAGCTTGAATAAGCTCTAATTTTGTTATGATCATTCATCAGCGAAATTTTTCAAAAGAGGATTTACTTCTATTACGCACAAATCCTTGCATAATGTGTGTAATGGTAGTTATGCCCTTGTTTGAGTACAATACAACTTCACAAAAAAATTATTTAGCATGGTAAGGTTAAAAATTTGGCATGGCTGCCATTCTGACAACTCATTCTTCAGATGTGGGAATCAGGAATTTGATATGGAGTCTTACCTGAGATGGTGTAGGTATTTGGTCTGAGCCCACCAGGTGTGCCACGGCTGCCATTCTGCTGTGGTAGAAAACCTGAACCGCAGACATCAGGAGAGGGAGACTGTGTATAACCCTGCATGTGAAAGTTATCTCCCCTGTGTGGTTTAAAAATCTGAAATTAGAAAAACAAAGAAATTATACTTGAGAGCCTGTGTGTGACATTTCCCACAATTTCAAGTGTGTGCAAAGAGCAAACTGAAAGTCTTAAGAAACTGAGAGTCAAACCTATCAACAAAGCACAAGTGAAGACTTTTCAGACAGTGCAGCTGTACAGGCTCAGGGGTGTGGAATTTCCATGCCCATCTTGGCTGACACAGGCTTTTCTACCTGCAGACAATGCCAATTGTCCTTGGGTAACTTAATACCAGAGCAAGTCATGGAACAGCAGGAAATATATTTAATCGATCAATTAGCCTAATGTATGTATCACAGGGTAGAAAATTTAGTCTTTAATGAAGAAAATGCTGGCCTCCAGCATTTTCTTCATTTAAGACAATGTTTTCTAGATATTCATATACATTCTTTATTTTATAGACAAGTTCATTTTGATCCTGGAAAAATAGTAAATCATCTTTCACTTGTCAAGGGACAAGTGGAGAAAATCTGTTTGTCCACTGACATCATTCTGACTTCAATGAAATCAGGTCCGAAGGACTGAACAAGTAGGATCGTAGGGGTCCTTTCTTAATGATAGGGAGTCCCTGTTTTAGTTAAAGTCTGTTTCTTTTTAGCAATATTTTTTTTTTTTTTGAATTTGGAGCAATTTCCTAGTTAAGGGTGAAGAAAGTGTTGGATATTTATGAATATTTGACGCTTTACTAAAGGAAAGAATTGAAGACTGTTTATTGATCCCAAGAGGGTCCATGGGACTCGCATCAGATGGTTTGGGGAGTCCAGGGTACATGTTTGTGCATGTCAGACTCGCAAGACCTGCATCCCTTAAAACCCTGCACTGAGGCTGATCTGGGTCTTCACTTGGTGCACATGTGAAATAAGTAGAAATACCATGCACAATTTTTGTTTTTGTTCAAAGCAGGATTCAGTTGCATTCAGTTTACCCTTTCCTGTTATACAAAATTTTGGACCTGCCCAAATTCAAAGGTTTTGCAGACGAAAATTTAAAGTGGATTTAATTTGAAAAATAACCATTTAGTAGGGTAGAAAATAGTGTGGAAAAAGGAGAAATTGCTTGTCAGAAGCAATTTCTTCTTTTTTCACAATGTATTCTCAAATCATAAAATCACAGGCACGTAAAAAGCAGGGATTAAACAGCAAAGGGTTAATCTTAGCAAACTTGCAAGGTCAAGCTACGGATTTGTATAGGTTTACTGTAAAATTACAGAACATAAAAAATTTGCAAAACCAGACAAAATGGATGACTGGTAGTGTGGAATAAAATGATCTGAAAAACTGATAAACAAAAACATAACAAGATATTCCTGCCAAGTTTTCCAAAAAGTACAGGATAAACCTAATCCTATCTGTTGAGACATGAGAAAATGAGGTCATGTATTGATATTAACCCTTGTCATGCTGAACCTGGAATATTCCTGCTTTGTCAGGAGCTATAGACAAACATCAGCCTGCACATATGTGCAGCCTGATGTTAGTCTACACCACCTGTTTCTCACTTTCAAGCCAGAATAGTCAATAGATTTAGTTTTTCAAATCAAAATTTACCTACAGTTGGTACTTTTATTTCTTTTTGCCCTCTGATTTTGATGAATTTTTTTTGCCAAAATTTATTCAGCATGACAAGGGTTAAACACTGCAAGGAAATTCAGTATTTGTTATTGCTCTAAATGGTTAATATTTCAATATTAGGCTTTATTTGCTACCATGTTTAAAAGTTTTGATACTTTTTACTTCCATAAGGGCTATTATTGAATTGCATTTCTTTATTTTTTTTATTTATTATTTTTTTTCAAAATGAGATTATTTTGAGGACACTAAAATTATTTAACTTTCTCCTATTGTTCAAGGCATATTCCTCAGCGGGGGTTCCAGGGTTTCAACAAAGGGGGCTCCACGGTGACCTACAGAATTTGGGTAATTAGTCCCATAGTATCCCTATCTTTATAGAAAGGGATACAATATGGGACTAATTGCACAAATTCTGTACATCAGATATCATAGTATTGTAATTTATGTAATTCTTGTGGTTCCAACGCTAAAGAAAGGGGTTTCATTTTCCTTGTGTTACAAAATTTTGATTGAACTTGTCCAATAGAATGAAGTGATTTGAATATAGAGAGGGAAACATTTAAACCCCAACCCACAACCCCCTCTTGATCAGCCAGATTCCTCCTGTACACATAGCTATCGCAGAAGGGATAGCCTGCACAAATTAGCAGTCTGATCTCAGCCTATACCGTCTGCCTTCTTCAAGTCTCCATCCTAAGCTCCTCCAGTCCAGGGGCCTGTTTTACTTAACATTTAACTATCATTTTTTGTGTTAGTCAAAAATATAAGTTTCTTCTAGATAACTTACTAAATATGGAATTCTGTCATGCATCATCTCATTGGAAACCTCTGCTAAAGAATTCCGATGAGATATTGCAAGGCAGAATCTAATAATGAATGAAAATACCAGGTAGAACTTGTAGTTTTTACTTATGATTAATTTTTTCTTAAGAAGCATATTAAAACAGGCCCCTGATTCCTGCATCTTATATCACTTTCAGGATCATGCACCCTACTAGATGGTTGTCTGAGGACAGCATGCATCCAGTCTGGAAAATAACCTTTTACCCTAGAGCTATCCAAGTAACTGCCTATATGTTTATCGAAATGCACTAACACCAACTTGTCATTATGACAACTATGTCTCTCTCACCGAAAGCAGGCTTGAACAAGAGCACCGCCTACGGGTGCCTAGGCTTGGCTGTCGAGTGCTGGATGGTGGGAAAAAATCTAAGTCGAAAAAGGGGCATAATTTGCACAAAATGCATCTAGAGTTATCCCCCTTGATAGTATAGGTTGCTATTTTGGTGGTGAACATGTGTGCCAAGTTTCAAGTGAATGCCTTCAGTAGAACCAGAGATATAACAAAATGTCAAAGTTTTCGCACGACGACGAAAACGACAACAACAACACAGAGGCTATAGCAATACCTCGGGTTTTCTCCGAAAACAGCCGAGCTAAAAATTATCTGGTATCTGAGCTCTTAGAATTCAGGACCTATTTTTCAATGTCCTGGCTCTCACATACTTTAGAAATATTCTATTGATAAATCTTCAAAAATATGAGCAGATATCCAGTATTTCTTATCTGATATTCAGTCCATTTTAATTTCATATCTTTGTGGTTATATTTCTAGTGGTTTTATACTTCTGCTCTACTTCTATATGAACTTTTAATTCCAGTCCTCCTTCCATATTTAGTGTCAATAAGTAAATTGTTTGTTTATTTGTTTGAATGGGGGTTTAACAATACCTTAACCCTTTGCTGACCAATCCCTGGATTTTACATGCCTGTGCTTTATTGATTGAGAAAACATTGTGAAAAAAGAAGAAATTGCTTCTGACAAGCAATTTCTTCTTTTTCACACTATTTTCTACCCTACCGAATGGTTATATTTCAAATTAAATCCACTTTAAATTTTCGTCTGCAAAACCTTTGAATTTGGACAGGTCCAAAATTTTGTAAAACAGGAAAGGGTTAGACAGTATTTCAGTCATATCAATTCAACAAGATCAACTGACCAGGGAACTCACTTCCGATGTGGATTTTCCTTGCCTCAATTTGCTAATTCCACGAAGTTTCATAATCATCTACCAATTTGGGCCATGGGGGAGAGAAACAACAAAAGCACCACCTAATCTCGATGGCTCAGCTTAAAACAGTTGTAACTCCCTATATATGTATAGGGAGTTACAACTTTTTCGCGCTGAGCCCTCGTAATGGTCACCTACACACCATTAGATGGTGAAAATAAATCTGAGTTGAAAAGGGGGCATTATTTACAAAAAATGCATCCAGAGTTATCCCCCTTGATACTGTAGGTTGCTCATTTGATGGTGAACATATGTGCCAAGTTTCAAGTGAATGCCTTCAGAGAAATCACATAATGTCAAAGCTTTTGCACAATGAGGACACCAAGGCTTTAGCAATACTTTGGGTTTTCTTTGAAAATAGCCGAGCTAAAAATCAAAAGGGAGATTTTTAGAGCCATTAGATTGGAACAGGGACCCAATGAGTTGGGAGTCTGACTCCATTTTCTGGGCTAAGGCTACAGCATCAATATACATAGGCACAGATAGAGGGGTATTATTAGATTTTATATCAAAGTAGTTATATAATTATTGCATTATCCCTAAGTTGTTGGTACTCATAGGAATTGTCTAGTCAAGACTTAATTGAAATATAAGTACGCACAACTTAGGGTTTCATTGGGAAATGAACATTTTCTTAACTGGCTTAAGTACCCTCTCCTGATATAAAGACTGCAAAATATGACAATGAATACAGTTCAGTATCTAACAAGTTTAAAAATCTACAATGTTGAAACATGAGGAAAACTATGAAAGGCTATTTGATTACATTCCACCAAACTTGAAGCAGGATATCTGCATTATGCAATGACCCACTTTGTGGAGCAGCTTTCTTAAACTGTTCAACTAATGGACATTACCGACGAAAACTAATTTGTCCACTGTTAATATTGGTGGACTATACAAGAAACTTTTTTTAATCAAAACAATATAACACAACATTGTCATCAAAAACTGTACACTGATACCCTACTTTTCAACAGCTATCAATAAAACTGTTCACTCCTATCCTGAATTGAAAGGAAGTCTACTGGGAACCGACAACTAAAGTTACAAATACAGAAAACCAGCTCAACAATGAGGTAATTTCTCATTTTATTCATCCCAAGAGTCCAAGAAACAATTCCAATAAACAAATTAAGAATAATTTTCATCTAATATTCCCTTCTCCTGTAGCACCTTCATTACAGCAATCCATCATTGAAAATTTTGGTTACTACAAAAATCATTAATGCCTAGTGTTGTAAATTCGGGCAAAAATCACAATCAAAAATAGAATTGAATCAGAAACCACCTTTGGTTCAATTATTGATTAATAATTGAAACTGGTTTGTACACATAAAAATGATGTTAAAGGGTCAAATATTTTATTTACTTGGGATAAGAACATACTCATAACACTAAGTTAAGTCCAAATTGTCTATTGAATTAGACTCAACTCCCTATATCCATCAATCTGGTTTCTTTTAAGTTAAAGTTTCACCTAGCATCAAAAGAAAAAAAATGCTCTTATTAAGAGCGTCATTTTTTATGCTTGGTAAAACCGTTAAAGTGAAAACAACAACAACCGATTAATTGATTTTCCAAGATCTGAATTGATAATTGAAATTTTGGAGAGAATCAATCAAATAAGCAATTTTTCCGATTATCATTACAACACTTTTAATTCCTCGGCAAGACATTTCCTGAACAACTCCATATGGAATTCATGGATCAGGATCAGCCTAGACAACCACACACAGAAAAAAAAATATTTGAGGGACAAAAAAGTTGTAACTGCCAGACATAACAAAAATCATGAGATTTTCAAGAAAATTGATGTAGGTAAACTTATACGCCATCTTAGTAGCTAACTGAATATCATAAGCACCTCAAGCAGGCACACTGTTCAGGAAAGGAAAGAAGGTAAACCGGAGAGGAAAACAGTATAGGAAAGCAGGAAAGGAAAGCAGGATAGGAAAGCAGGAAAGCAGGATGGGAAAGCAGGATAGGAAAGTAGGATAGCAGGATAGGAAAGCAGGATAGGAAATTAAAACAGGAAAGAAGGATAGGAAAGAAGGATAGGAAAGCAGGATAGAGAGTAAGATGGGAAAGTAGGAAAGCAGGATAGGAAAGTAGGAAAGCAGGATAGGAAAGCAGGAAAACAGGATAGGAAAGCCGGAAAACAGGTAAGAAAGCAGGATAGGAAAGTAGGAAAACAGGACAGTAAAGCAGAAAAACAGGATAGGAAAGTAGGAAAGCAGGATATGAAAGCAGGAAAGCAGGATAGGAAAGCAGGAAAACAGGATTGGATAGCAGGATAGGAAAGCAGGATAAGAAAGAAGGATAGGAAAGCAGGATAGGAAAGCAGAAAAAGAAAGTAGGAAAGCAGGATAGGAAAGCAGGAAAACAGGATAGGAAAGCAGGAAAACAGGATAGGAAAGCAGGAAAACAGGATTGGAAAGCAGGAAAGGAAAGCAGGATTGTAAAGTAGGAAAGCAGGATAGAAAAGCAGGAAAGCAGGATAGGAAAGCAGGATAGAAAAGCAGGAAAGCAGGATAGGAAAGCAGGATAGGAAAGCAGGATAGGAAAGCAGAAAAGCAGTATAAGAAAACAGGATAGGAAGCAGGATAGAAAAGCAGGATAGGAAAGCTGGATAGGAAAGAAGGATACGAAAGCAGAATAGGAAAGCTTGCTAAACTTTGCTCTCCTGAACACAAGGTATGTCTATCTACTCTACTGGCATAAATGTGAAATTGTTAAAATGTTACAAACAGGCTCAGATGCCTTTTGGGAAGTTCCTAAATAATGAAAAAATTCATGCATTTTGTATGAATTGTGTAGGAATGTGGGTGGCTTGAAGCCCTCATGCCTTTTCTTGATTTTATTTTTGTTGCTGGTTTTTGCTTGATGTTTCAATGAATCGGTTGGAATCTTGTAAGTATACACAATTTTCAGACATCATCTTAAAAATTGACGTGCATAATTCATTCTCTTCTAAATCCAATCTAGGTTTACTATTACTAATTTTGTATAGTCTCAATCATCATATTAACAAAATGAAACAAGTCATTTTTAGCAGTAGAATCATTTACATTCATATTTACTTTAATATTAACGTTAATTGCAATACCCTTTGATGTGAGAAGATTGTAATTACAACATAACAGCTATATTAAATATTTTACTAAAATTCATAACCCATGTTTATATTATGACCAAAATCGGAGAGTGAAACAACCCCGCTGAATATTTTTCGTATTACATGGTAGACCCCATTATCTAACACAATTCTTAACACTTTCCTGGTTTACAAAATGTTGGACCTGTCCAAATTCAAAGGTTTAAAGTGGATTTAATTTGAAAAATAACCATTCAGTAGGAAAGAAAATAGTGTGGAAAAAGAAGAAATTGCTTGTTAGAAGCAATTTCTTCTTTTTTCACAATGTTTCTCAATCATAAAATCACAGGCACGTAAAAAGCAGGGATTAAACAGCAAAAGGTTAAAAAGATGGGAGTACCTATGAGTCATGTTACCTCAGCTAGAGTGGCTTATCAGTCCTGGTATATCAGATAGGGATGCTAATTCAAAAGTTATTACCTTTCAAAATACCTGACATTTCAACCTGAATTCATTTTACTACTGTTTAAAACTGACATATTCAGGCTGCTATTCTCTTGAGTGCTGCTTGTATCTCTCTTTTTACTTGATTTAGGTTTGATTAATGAATTATTCATACAAATTTGTTTGAATTTGATTACTGATACAACACATGCTAGAAGCTAACAACTCTTCAGGGTTTTAGTCTGGCATCAACAAAACAGGCAGGTAGCCTCCACCATAGCGCAGTTGGTTAGGCATAAGACTTCCAATCTGGAAGTTGTGGGTTCGATCCCCGGTGGCGGCAAATATCCTTTCCGACGTTTGTCTCTCACCAATAGGTAGATAATCGTAAATCTATGTGAGATAGCAGTCAGAGGCTAGGAAAGGGTGTAATGGTAGTACTGGTGAAAGAAATTCCAGGAATCCATTGTTAGGTGCTCTGACTGCCGTGATATAACTGAGAAATTGTTGAAAGCAGCGTAAAATCCATTAAAACAAACAAACAAAACAGGCAGGACTCAACCAAAGGGATCTTAGGGATCCTTTTATGAGTTTTGGGTGTCCCTCTTTTGGTTTAAGACTATTTCTTTTAAAGCAATAATCTATTTTTTCTGTGCATTTTGGGCCATTCTCTGTTTAAAGGTTAAGGAAGCGTTGGTTTAAAATTACTTGACACTCAACCTCTTGAAAGAATTGAAGACTTCATTTCTATTCTGAGGTTGTTCCCAGAAGGGTCCCTTAGGACTCACATCGAATAGTTTTGATGGTCCTGGCAGATTATTTGAGAGTCGCAGACTCGCAAAACCTGCATCCCTTAAATCCCTGAAAACTTAGACAGCAATATCATACCATAACAGTTCTGCAACATTTCGGAAGTCATGATCTTTCACAATTTTAACCGAGGTTTCAAAATTCATTTGGAAACCTTGGTTAACACTGTTAAAGTTTATGACTTCCAAAATGTTGCGGAACAATAATTTATGGTCCACTACCCTAAAGTCATTGCTGCTTGAGTTTCTGAAAGTTATTAAGGTTTTTAAGCCATCCAATACTGATTACAGCTTTTTCCTGCTGTACTTAAAGCTTTTGCAGACCGTAAAGTATAAGATAAGTCTGCACAGATTTGAAGCCTGATCTTAGCTTACACTCCCTGCTTTCTTCACAATTATTGTGGGGAATACTTAGACCAAACAAGTTGAAATGTCCCAAAAATCAAAAATTTGTTAAATAACAAGTTTCAAATTCAGACAGATAAAGTGTCTTGCCTGTTAACACATCCTGCAGCTAGGGTTCAATCTATGACATTCAGGTTACAAGTGTAGCACCTTTATCACTCCACCAAATTGTGAGACATTACTTAAAGCTCACTGATACCCATGGGTATGAAAATAGGAACTTCCTCCACTTGTCCTTGGACAAGTTAAAGTCAATTTCCTACTTGTCCAGGATCAAAATGAATTTGTCCGCAAAAAAGGATTGACAAATATTGAAAAAAAAAATGTTTTTAATGCAGAAATCAGCATTTTCTCCATTAAAAACAATGCTTTCTACCTTTCGATCTAAACAATAGGATGATTTTTTTCCCCTAGATGTTATTAGTACTGTTCATAGTTTTGAGCTGGTATTTACTTGACCACAGACAAGTGGCCTAGAAAAAAGTACTTGCCCGCCATTCGAAAAGCCTGTGTCGGACAAGTTGGGCATGGAAATTCCACACCCCTGGATACTGTTATATTTTTTCAATTCTAACATCTCATCAATTTGAGAGTTTAAACCTAAGAAATAAATTTACTATAAGATTCATTCAATGTGATTAAAAGCCTACTCTTAAATCCAATGCACATTAAACATAAGGTCGGAACAAAGACATTAAAATATATCCATTAACATATAATTCCACTTAGATGCAAGCAGGTTTTTAATGTGTTCCTGATGTACAAGCCTCTTTGTTTAACAAAATGTAAATGCACTTTTTCTGCTATTTAAATTGCCTTTCTCTGCATGGCTTTGTCATTTACTGTGCATTATTTAACATGCAAATGCAGATCAAAAAGTACTTTGTAAATGGAGGACTGAAATATCTATGGTTTAAACCTATTTATTTTACATTGATTGGAAACCAAGTTCTTACAATTTAGGTTATTCCCTCTAGATTCTACTTCTTGGAAAATTCAGCAGTACTCGCGATTTTGTGTGGGCAAATGAAAGAACCAAGATTTATAGCCGATCAGGATTTTTGGGTAAAGAGGCCAAAGCTCTACCTCTAGACCAAGAACACCACACTCAAATATTATGGCTTAACCCTTTCCTGTTTTACAATATTTTGGACCTGTCCAAATTCAAAGGTTCTGCAGACGAAAATTTAAAGTGGATTTAATTTGAAAAATAACCATTCAGTAGGGTACAAAATAGTGTGGAAAAGGAAGAAATTGCTTGTCAGAAGCAATTTCTTCTTTTTTCACAATGTTTTCTCAATCATAAAATCACAGGCACGTAAAAAGCAGGGATTAAACAGCAAAGGGTTAAGACAGTGATATGATATGACCTACAGGCTAAAATATTAGCTACTTATACCAAATTTGAATTTTTGGAATACTTTTGAACTTAAATTAACAAGATGTGTTTGTGAAATAGGAATGCCCCCCAAACCGCAATTTTTCAAACTTGAGACCTTGACAGATGACCTTGACCTTGTAAGTTGACCTTGACCTTGAAATCTGTAGATGCCCATCGTCAAGAATTATCATCATACTAAATATGAGCATTGTATCTTGAATAGCCTTGAAGTAATTGGCAATGTAAAGTTTTTGGGTCAAGTTTTGCAGATAGACAGACAGACAGACAGATGGACAATGGTAAATCAATATGCCCCCAATCTTTCTATGCCCGGGCATAACAAAATAGCCTCTCTATCTGTAGCTCCGTTGTAGAAAAGTTGTTAGCTCCAGAGGTATTTGGTCCTAACCTTAGTCTAGCTGTTGTGTAATTGTCAATCTGATTCCAAACTAACTTTCTCCACACATTTGTAATGCATTGTGCATGGATCAACACTAACTTCCTTGAGTCAGGAGTTCACTGGACTCTTAACTCATGAAAGCAGAGTCCAAGCTCAAAGTAAAAGTCAAAATTTTCATAATGGATGAACATTGTGGAAAAGAAGAAATTGCCTATACATTATTTCAAATGAGAATGCAGATCAAAAAGTATAATACAAGTGAGTGACCAAAATGATCATAAACCCTTGTCATGATGAACCCAGAATATTCCTGCTTTGGCATATGTGCAGTCTGATGTAAGTCTACACCACCTGTTTCTCACTTTCAAACAAGAATTGACAATAGATTTAGTTTTTTAAAGAAAGATTGACCTACAGTTGGTACTTTTAGTGCTTTTTGCCCTTTGATTTTAATGAAATTTTGTAGCCAAAATCTATTCAGCATGACAAGGGTTAAGACCTACAGACTGAAGGTTAGAATAGTAGCAAGAAATATCAAATTTGAAATCAAATTCCTAGGGATGAGTGCAACACTAGTGCAACTGCCTCTTTTTCTATAGACATTCACAATAACTTTTGCCCCATTACATGCCCTAGATTTATTCACCCCTGATACAATTGCATATATTCCCCAGTAATTGAACAATTGCATGTCATAGAGCCATTGGCCATGTCATAATCAATCAGGCATTCATTCAACAAGACAATCCTATTAGACCTTCACCAGATAGCTATATTTTAGATGGGACCAAATTTAACACTTTCCTGTTTTACATCATTTTGGACCTGTCCAAATTCAAAGGTTTTGTAGACGAAAATTTAGAGTGGATTAAATTTGAAAAATAACCATTCAGTAGGGTAGAAAATAGTGTGGAAAAAGAAGAAATTGCTGGTCAGAAGCAATTTCTTCTTTTTTCACAATGTTTTCTCAATCATTAAATCACAGGCACGTAAAAAGCGGGGATTAAACAGCAAAGGGCTAAAGAACATGTAGACAACTGGTCAGAAATCAGAAATTCAGTTAAGGTAGTTCCGCAACATTTCAGAACTCATTGTCTTTCACAATGTTGACCGATGTTTCCTAATGAAAATCATTAGGAAACCTTGGTTAACACTGTTAAAGTGATTACTTCCGAAACATAGCAAAACTATAATGGGTCCAGTACTTTAAGTAACATGTGTGTATTATGTAACGGTGATTACATCCCATTTAAGCCCTAGATTTAAAGGGAGTAGATTTGGGAGATGTTCATTGAAAACACATCATTTTGAAACAATAGATGTTTGTAAACCATTTATGCCCCCCATAAAAGCAGGTCAATAGCCTATTCTTTGTCAATCAACAAAGGGCATTAACTCACAAAATATGATTAGTAGAGTTATTGTTCTTGTGCACTGTACTTCTCCTCAATGAGATCTATCCAGCTGTGAAGTTTCATGATTCTCGCTTGCATACTTTATGAGATATGCTCCAGACAAAAAAGTACAGTCTACAGACAGACCAACCGACCGACCGACAAGTGCAAAGCAATATACCCCCTCTTATTCGAAGGGGGGCAGAATTATGTGTACACCAATGGGCCTAGACTAAGTAGTATAGTAATAGAATTGGGGTGAGAAGCTGGTGGCTTTGAATGGTACCTAAAGCAGGGACTCAGAAAATTTAAGAAAGGACCCCTAAAATCCAAATGATTGAGTCCTTTGGACCCCATTTTGTTTGTGTCGGACTAATACCCTGGGATTCTAATGCGCCACAACTGCTAAGCTTGCTATAACAAGCAGTTGGGAACTAATCAGAAATGAGACGATCGAGTCAATATTTTGTTGTCTCGTATTATTTAAAACACTGCCTAGAATTGTGACTCACCCAGTGTTAGACTGTGTGTGCTATTGATTATGTAATAGTCCTCAACTGGTGGTAAAATATGCAGTTTCCCTTATATTATGGCTTTTTTTATTACTTTATTATTGCTATGGCAATAGTTTAGAGGAAATTAGTCTAACCTTGTTATTAGCCTTTGCTGGATATTATGAATATTTGATATTTGTACTGTTTTTTTTTTTAATAGGGTTTAACACCTCTTTTAACAATCTTTCAGTCACATCATCGCAACTGGAGCACCCACCCATCAATGGATTTCTGGTATTTCTCACACCAGTACTACCATTGCATAATTATTTCCCAAGCCTGCAGCTGCTTTCCCACATGGCTCTACAATGATCAACTACAATGATCAATCCATTTGTTGGAGAGAAATAGTCAGAAAGGATTAGTGCTACTGTTGATGAAATAACCAAGGATTTTTAGACTGACAGTCTGACGCACTACCTTTTACTCTGCTGTGATGGGGGCTTTGATATATATTTGTAACCAACTTCATCAAATATTAGTATCTAATAGCAGTTACAGACTTGTAATCCTCACAACAATGCAAAAGGGACAAATAGCTGTCTTGTAATCAGAGGATATTAAAGGAGCGTTCATTGAATAAAGAATTTATTATACAAGTCATCTGTAAACTGATGAAAACGAGGCTCTGACGAGTTGTCATCTAGTTTAGATGACAAGCTTTATAAATTTGATATCTTTAGAGCACAAATTTGATATTCTGTTTATAATATGACCTGAATTTTTGCAATAAATTGAAGGAATTCCAGAAATCTATCAATTCAAGTTACTCTGTGAAATGCCTTTTTGCAAACTGATGTCATCAAAGCACTGTGACATCATTTTCACAACAAAAATATAATGGCTGCTATGTTCTTAGCTTATTTGCATAGTTAGTGTAAAAATGCAAGTGTATATATCAACTAAATATTCCATGAGGTCAAATAATAAAATAAAGAACTTCCTCTAGTAAGATTGCCCTCCCTAATAATAGTTCCTGATCATAAAACCCCATTTCAGTATATCTAAATGACCTAAATTATAAGAATTTTGTTGGTGGTTTACTCTAATTTGAGGTTAATTTCCTCTTAACAATCATTCAAATGATTGTTCAGAGGAAATTGAACTCTAATTCAATGAAAAAAGTGAACTAATCTCTTTTTACAAAAAATAACAAATGAAGTTCTCAGAGGGTTCCTTTTCGAATGACGGATCACATATCATCAGCAATCTTTCTCATTGTCAAAAACAATATTTACAAGAAATAAAGAACATGCCATTATGAGCAGCAAGCAGCTCTTCCAAATTACAGTTGATAACATTGTTTTGGGGTTAAAGATATTATTGACATCTCAGAGGCAATAACTTTGACAAATATCAGATCAAAATTGGCACATTAGATTGATAGTCATTGAATAACTTAAAATCTGTAAAATTGCAATGTCTGGTTATTCATTCTAAAACTAATAAAATTTGATAATTAGAATTACTTGAAGGGTTAGGGAAGCCAAGTACTCCTATCTTCGCAGATCTAACGGAAAATTCTCCACATAAAAGCGCCCTTGGTCGTATTGAAATTCAATTAAGGCATACATTCAATATGCATATCCAGTTATTGCTTACAGCATGCAATGAGCATTTCAAAGATCAAGACTGCAGGCAGTCCAAGCTTTCCAGAGACAGAGATTATACGATTTTCTACTCAATTCCATCCTTGGGATATAAAGAATCTTTGTCGATTTCAAAGAAATTTCAGTATATACAGAATCTTTGTCAAATTCAAAGAAAATTCAGTTATACAGAACCTTTGTCAAATTCAAAGAAAGATCTCATCACATACCAACCTCCATCGGGTTAGTTAAACTCAAAAAGGGATGTGGAAATACAGATTCTCTCCACTTGTCCCAGATATGTCAACTGTGATTTATACTTGTCAAGGATTAAAATGGATATGTTTACAAACTCAACATTCATCTTGACAAGTTATTATTCTGTCTTGAAGTAATTGGAAAGTTAAGAGTTTTGGTATAAAATGACCTTGATAGATGACCTTAACTTTTGTACCAGCAATGTTTTTGGACAACGAGCAAGCAATTTTCCGTTAATCCACAATGTATTCAAAAGATTTTCTTCTTAGGCATAATGTATATAAAACAAGAGAACCATGATGGTCCTATATTTCTCACCTTCGTCTCTTTGAGTCCTCCCTTAGCAAAATTAAATGCTTAAGATCATTAAATGGACGTTAGATTATTCAAAGAAAGACATTATTCTATTCCTATGATCCCTGCATAAGTTTCTATATAGCCTTTTCTAAACCAGTTTCATGTGACCTGGACAAAATTCTGCCCAAGTTTCATGACTATTGAACCAAATTTGTGGCCTCTAGAGACTAGAGTGTAAACATAAATTGTCAGGCCCCTTTTCCCATGATGTGGCATGTATCCTTCCCATTTTCAATAGGGTTCAACCTTTTGACCTGGCCAACAATCTGACCAAGTTTCATAAAGATTGTGTAATATTTGTGGCCTCTAGAGTGTAAACACTAAGATTGTTGATGCCAGACCCTGGACGACAGATGACAAAAGACGCACGACGCACAACGGACATTCAATCATCACAAAAGCTCACCTTGAGCACGATGTGCTCAGGTGAGCTAAAAAGTGAGTTCATGTGGGAATAGGATGATCTTAATAAGTTTCACTGGCAAGGAACATATAAACCTTTGTGTTCATGCTGCAGTGTTGCCTGATAATAAAGCCAGGATTCTAACCTGCAACTTGTCTTGTCTGCAACTCCTATCTAGTCATCAATGTAAGCCATAGAGCCATGAAAAAGTAATAGGATTGTGCAGGGTTGTGGTATTACACATTTTCTCCACTTGTCCCTGGATAAAGTGTGTTTTTCTTGTTGTCCAGTATCAAAATGAACTTGTCCAAAAATAATAAAATAGATAGATTTTGAGAAAACATTGTTTTCAACCATAAAATGCTTGAACCAATCAAAAACACCGTTTTCTACACTTTGATACAATTATTACATTTAGCTTATTAATCTATTGGCCCTGGTATTTACTTGTCTAAGGACAAGTGGCCTTGAAAAATGTACTTTTCAGCAGGTACAAAAGTCTGTGTCAGACAAGCAAGGCATAGATTTTTGACATCCCTGAATTGTGGAAGGAAGGAGTATGTATTTATTGCAAGGAGAATGAAAAGAGTCTAAAACATAACTCAATTTGTGTTGAAATGAGTGTCAGACTCATAAAACACGATTCTGTTTTAGAATATGAAACATTTTTCCTGCTGTCTAAATTTTTATACATCTGGTATCTATCACAGAAAACTTGTTACAATTCCTAACCTGAATCCCTTTAGAATATCACTGATAGACTTGCTTGATTGTCAAGGGGAAAAGGAGCTCCACTTGTGACTTGAAGGTCTCAGGTTCAAGACCAGAGGTGCATTTCTTAGATTAAGATTCTTAAGAACCCCATTTAGATTTTTTTAAGATGGAGTGTCCTTTAGATTAAGATTTTTAAGCGGCTTAATAAGAAAACAATTGTACAATCCATCATTAGTTGATTTACTCTTCCAACTAAAAACCGAATATCAATTGTGATTTGAAACTGATTGCCCAACACTACCTCTAGCTGTAGCTCAGTTTTAACCCTTGTCATGCTGAACCCCAAATATTCCTGTTTTGACAGGACGTATAGACAAAGATCAGACTGCATCTATGTGCAGTCTGATCTTAGTCAACACCACCTGTTTGTCTGCTTTCAAGGCAGACTTGTTAGTGAATTAAATCTTCAAAAAGAAAGATGATCTACACCCTTGGAATCTAGGGCTTTCAGTACTTTGATATGAGTGCAATTCTGAAAGAGGATTTTAATTCAGCATGACAAGGGTTAAAAGCCATCTGAATCATTTTGATTTCATCACTCATCGGCAATACACTGACTCAGTTACTGGTCAATAGAAGGCCTATCAAATAACATCCAGCGGTTTACTGATAAGCCCACATATTAATCACCTTCAGGATGGATTACACTCCTCTCTTTGACCACAGATTCTAAATTAGCAGTCCAATCATCACTGATAATGAATGCAATCAAGTCCAGATATCGGAAACCATCCTTGAAGTTTGATCTTTGTCTTTTGATGAGTTACCAAATGGCTTGACTTAAGGAAGTAGAACTGCAATTGTTCCGCACTGTTTCAGAAGAAATGTCCTTTATCACTGTTAACAGAGGTTTCCCATTGAAAATCATTAGGAAACCTCGATAACACTGTTAAAGTTAATGACTCCCGAAACTTTGAGGAACTATTTCGGTTCCATTTCCTTAACCCAAGACATGCTGAATAAAACAAAAATGTGCTGAAAGTACTCAAGGCACAAATTGTGAGTAAGCATTCATTTTGAATGAGATATTTTGTCAGGTCTGATCTCTGTCTATATGTACCCCCTACATAAGCAGACATATTCTTCCAGGTTCAGCATGACAAGGATTATAAATATTCAGGTAACTTGTATATTAGATTTCTTTAATACAGTATTCTGCGTAATTAATGAACTGGCAGGGCGGAGCTTAACCATGACGTAATTTGGCGAGTTTACTTTTCAATAGTTTGGGTTCTTTCAAATTTTAGTCGGTAATCATTGTTACCGCGTGCAAATAAGTGTATCCTAAAAACTTAAGGATTCACGTGCTTTGACAGAGTGAACACATTCATCGTTTGGTTACCAAGGTCTCGTAACTTCAGCTTAATTAAGCTGAAGTTACGAGGATTTGGTGACGAATCTACGTTTTAAGGTCTAAAGTTATTTATGTCTTTTCTCTTAGAAGTAGGTTATTTTAGATAAAAGCTGATTTCCCTTAACCTTAAGTGCAACGACCCGTTACTTAGGCTCCGCCCTGCCAGGGCATTAATCATGGATAATACCTTGTTTGGCTCAGTAATGTTGAATTGTTGGTAATATCATGAACAATTTCTTAATCTAAAGCTCTAATTTTTGTGGTATAAGATCAGTCAAATATTTGTGACCCGTCACACAAAAAGGGACCATCTGGGAACTCTTTAAAAAGAATATTTGAAAAGGAGGTTGGGTCGCGCATAGGTCAACCAGAGGTCGTATTTCAAAAATTCTTTCACTGACAGGTAGATTAATCATTCTCGAATCAGAAAATAAGCCGATGCAAAAAGTTTACAGTCAGACTGTGCAGTCTGCGCAGTATGACCAGGGTTGACAGTTTACACACTACCCAGATGACCCTGTGAGGGTTCACATTTTTTCTAGTCTTTAACTGGGACATTGGTAATTCATGCCCCAAATGCTAGCCAAAACAATTTCGTTTGAATTGGGTTTTACGCCACTTTCAACTATATTGCAATGGCTGGAGCACCTAACAATGGATTCCTGGTATTTCCCTCACTTGTACAACCACCACATCCTTTCCTAGCTTCCAGCTGCAATCTCACATAGATCTATGATTATCTACCCATTGGTGAGAGACAAATAGTTGGAAAGGATAAGTGCCGCTGCTGTGGATCCAACTCAGGACCTCTAGATTGACAGTCCGACGTGCTGCCAACTATGTTTTGATGGCAGCACAATTGACAGAACAAGCTTTGCCAGAAAAAAACAGCAGCCTTTTCTTATTGAGAAGGATTTAATAGAAAGGGGTCATGACCAGACAATCATGTGTTTATTTTGTAAACAGAGAATTATTTCTAGACATGGTCCATCCTTCTGCCCTTTGGCTAGTGAACTTACTCTATCCTCCTACACGCTGATTCACTCAAAGATTCTTAAAACATGAGATGTTTTGCTTTATCCAGACCATAAAATTGAAGACGACAATTCAAAGTGTTTGAAAAATTAAATATTAGATGCCATATCTAGCAGAACACATTTTAGTAAAAGACAAAAATGCAGTTTCTTCTTTTTTTCCATAATGTTTTCTGATTTCAAGATTTCTTGGTCTTGATATCATTATGTATCATTGACTTCATACTGGTTTGTGATAAATTGTTTCTTACAGTGATAAAAAGAGCCATCTGTCTTTCTTAGGTTTTGCTTCCCGTTTTTAACAAGAAAAAAGTGTTGTCCCTGATAAATCAAGACTGGCGGCCTCCAATAGCCAATAGTAGTGTTGGGCAATCAGTTTAAAATCACAATCAATAATTGTTTTTTAGTTGGAAAATAAAATCAACTAACGATCGATTGTGCTATCATTTTCTTAGAAATAAATACAGCACTCCTAGTATCATTCCTTTGAAGAATAGAATATGAAAGTTTAGTTAAAACTCATGACCCGAAGACTCATCCTTAAAATTTTTTCTACCAATTCCATGGCTCAGTGTGAAATAGTTGTAACTGCCTATATACATATTCGCAGTTACAACTGTTTCATGCTGAGCCATCAAACTGATGTCAGTTCCGTGAAAAAATATATATATGAATATAATGGCTTTCATTTATGTATTAGGACCTGATTATGAAATTTCTTAGTTGATTATCACAATTGGAAGCCAAAACCAACTGATTATCCATTATATATGATTAATCTGCCCACCAGTAGCCTACAGTGACACAGTAACAGCTGATATAATTATAAAGAATTGATTTGATGAAAAAGGACCATCAGAAGGCAAGAGGTCATTAGGGGAACTGTCTGGTTTGTATCAAAACAGAACATGACTTTATAATTACACTGACCTTAGCTCCTTCGATAATTTAATTGATCATTAGAGGTCTAAATAACAGGACATAAAATGCCATAGTACTGTTTTAAAATTCTTAACTGTAGATACTCATTGAAATATCTCAATTGAAATGTCTCATTAGTAAACAATCTTGACTCCTCTTGAAGTCAGCCTTTTTTGACAATGTGTGCAGGGTGTGGTATTGTTCTGATGACCTTTAACAGCCTTTTTTCAGAATGTTATGCCTACATAATGTGAAATTGCTTATCACCATCAAACAAGAGGACCATGATGGTCCTAGATCGCTCACCTGGATCTCTTTGACTCAGAGGACATCCCATCAATTAAATAGGCAGATGTCAACAAGGAGGTGACTTTTACAAAAGATCAATACCATAGAATGTTTTCAGCAAATAGCAAAAAGGATATGCCTTGGCACAGCCCTTATATAAACATATGGGGCACGTAATGAATAAACTTGATGAAATTCAATTAAATGAAACTATTAAGAAAAGTATCGGCCTTCTGGTTTCAGAGAACAAGTTTTTTAAGATTTCTTCCTTGGTGTCTATGTAAAATGGGGAGTGGGAGCCATTCAGAGCCAAAATATGAACCCAGAGGTATGATATGAACAAAATTGGTAAAGGTCTACTAAATTATGCTACATACCAAATTATAAAGGCTCTCTGCCTTCTGGTTTCAGAGAAGAGGATTTTTTTAAAAGATTTTTGCCCTTTATTTTATATAAAAGGGCTGTGCCCAAGTAGAGCCAAAATATGACCCCAGGGTCTTGATATGAACAACTTTGATAGAGGTCAACTAGATGATACTTTGTATAAAATACGAGAGCTGTCTGCCTTCTGGTTTCAGAGAAGAAGATTTTTAAAGAAAAGTAATTCTGTAGCCTACTGTGCATACTGCATTTTAAAGATTTAAACAAGAGGACCAAGATGGTCCGAGATCGCTCACCTGAGTCTCTATGACCCCTGGGACATCACATTAATTAGATAGGCAGATGTCAAAAAGAAGATAATTGCCTAAGATCAATACCATGGAACGTTTTCAGCGAAGAGCAAGACAGATATGCCTTTTTGCTCTTTGATTTTATGTCAAAAGGGATGCACCCGGGCGGACCCCAAAAGTGACCCCTGGGTCTTGATATGAACAAACTTGGAAGAGGTCCATAAGATGATGCTACATTCTAAATATGAAAGCTGTCTGACTTCTGGTTTCAGAGAAGAAGATTTTTGAAGGTTTTCCCATTTTCACCCATGGTGCACAGATGAGCTGAAAGGGATGCACCTGGGTGGAGCCCAAATATGACCCAAGGGTCTTGATATGAACAAACTTGGTAGGGTCCGCAAGATGATGCTACATACCAAAAGTGAAAGCAGTGTGCCCTCTGGTTTCGATTAAAGAAGATTTAAAAAAAAATTCGCTTTTTGATTCCATGTAAAAAGGGTTGCGCCCGGGTGGAGCCCAAACATGACCCCAGGGTCATGATATGAACAAACTTGGTAGAGGTCCACTAGATGATGCTACATACCAAATATGAAAGCTGTCTGCCTTCTGGTTTCAAAGAAGAAGATTTTCATTTTTTTACCCTTCGTGCTCATAAGAGATAAAGGGATGCACCCGTGTAAAGCCCAAATATGACCCAAGGGTCTTGATATAAACGAACTTGGTAGAGGCCCACTAGATGATGCTACACACCAAATATTAAAGCTGTCTGCCTTCTGGTTACAGAGAAGAAGATTTTTAAAGATTTTCACTCTTTGATTCTATGTAAAAAGGGTTGGGCCCAGGCAAAGCCCAAACATGACCCCCAGGGTTTTGATATGAACAAACTTCGTAGAGGGCCACTAGATGATGCTACATACCAAATATGAAAGCTGTCTGCCTTCTGGTTTCATAGAAGAAGATTTTTGAAGATTTTCATTTTTTTACCCTTCATGCTCATAAGAGATAAAGGGATGCACCCGTGCAAAGCCCAAATATGACTCAAGGGTCTTGTTATGAACAAACTTGGTAGAGGCCCACTAGGTGATGCTATGCACCATATATTTAAGCTGTCTTCCATCTGGTTACAGAGAAGAAGATTTTTAAAGATTTTTGGTCTTTGATTCTATGTAAAAAGGGTTGGGCCTGGGCAAAGCCCAAATATGACCCCAGGGTCTTGATATGAACAAACTTGGTAGAGGTCCACTTGATGATGCTACATACCAAATATGATAACTATCTGCCTTCTGGTTTCAGAGAAGAAGATTTTTAAAGATTTTCATATTTTCACCCTTTTTGTTAAGGGTTAAGGGAAAGTTAAGGGTGGATTTCATTTATTTGAACAACTTTGGTAGAGCTTGACCCAAGGAACATCCCTGCCAAGTTTCATCAAGATTGGCCCACTGGTTTAGGAGAAGAAGATGTTTAAAGAAATTGTGGACGACGCACGACTGACGACGGACATTTAACGATCCCAATAGCTCACCTTGAGCACTTCGTGCTCAGGTGAGCTAAAAAGTGAAAAGACACCCTGCCCATTTTGGATATTTATATATAGGAGATCAGGTAATAAATGAGCCTGTGCGTGACATTTCCAACAATTTGTCATGTGCGTACTGGACCAACATTAACCAGCCTAGACAGCCACATAGTTTAATAAGAAGGTTACTACATTGTCTTTAATCTATCTACATTGTGCAAAGTGAAGACTCTGGTCAGACTGTGCAGATGCACAGGCTGGCCAAAGTCTTTGCTTGGCCCACATTTGAAATAGTTGGAAATGTCACACAAAGGCTCAATCGGAAATGGATAGGTTGTATATTTTTATAGGAGATCAAGTAAAAGTGAAGAATAAATATAAACTTACTTGTGAGATGCAACCACACAATGATTGTCCTTGCCTGCTGGTAACCTTGGCAATGGAATAGGTCCCCACATCTGTACAACTTGTTCTGGCATTATACAAAATCTCGTCTCATACGTTCCATTTTGCAAGAACAGCATAGTTGGCCCTTGCTTTGGTGGTTCTATGGTCGCCGAGAATGTAGCTTTGAGATTATTTTCCTCATCAATTGTTACAGAATCCATTAATGGCGCTGCTTCTGATTGACTTTTGGGGATATTTTCTACGACTGGCATTAAATCAAACCACTGTTGACCTATTTCTTCATCGTGTCCAGCACAAGCAAATCCTATTTGTTGAGACATATTGAAATGGATTCTATCATATTCTTTTGTGTCAAATACAAAGTGAGCTAATCCCTTCTTAATGTTTTCAAATTCAATCTTTTTCTTATTCCCCTTTAACTGTTTTATCAGTGGTCCATCCCCATCATTTGTTCCATATGCTAGTTTAACACTGTATTTGTTCACTTCATCAGGTAAACCTTCTACTTGCACTTTATCTAAGTTAACAGTCGCTTTTTTTGTACTAAAAGCGTATGTCTCCTCTGGAGCTATCATTGCCATTTTCTCACACAAAACTGGAGGTTCACCTCTAAATGTACTTCCATATGTTACGAAAGTATCGTCAAATAAAGTCTTCCATAAATCACGAGTTTTCTGATCAGCTCTTTGTAATTTGGACCCCATTGATCTATCATTTATTGAGTCATTATGAACAAGAATTTGGCCGAGCACTTTTGTTGTATCGTGTTTATATGCAGACGGATGAAGTTGATGAGCATGCCAAATAAGGTCAATATCATAACATGGAGCAAGCATATCTGTTGGATTCTGGTGTTTTAGAAACAAGAACCGCTGATAGCGTTTAACAGCAGCTTTGAGGAAAGATTTATCATGAAAATGAGGGAGTGATACTTGATAATAGAACACTCGCTGACGTTTGATGGCACTGTAAATGTCGTAAGAACATTTCTGCTCGTAACCTTCCTCTGGCACAGCCGGCTGTGCTGGTTCTGGTACAGCTGGCTCGACTTCAGCTGGTGCTTCTGAAACATGAGAAAATAACAGGATTATGTTGCTGTCTAGGCTTCTCAATGTTTGCTGAGTGCTGATTAGTGGCTCAAATATCTAAGTAAGAAAAAATGCATAATTTGTACATACGGTCAACCTTGATCAAGCAACCACCTCTATTAAGGACCATTTTTATCGAGCGACCATTTTCGAACTGTTTTGAACTGATCCATCGAAAGACATATTTACCTGTCTTGGGTTGTTCAGTTGATTCTTCATTAAGTTGTTCTGGTGGTTCACTTGTTTAATTTGTTACTTTATTCAGTTTTGATAAGACAATTCTATGGATCAGCGCAAAACAGTTGTAACTCTCTTTAAGTTATCTGTTTTACACTGAGCCATAGAAATATATTTACCTGTTTTGGGTTGTTCAGTTAATTCTTCATTAGGATGTTCTAGAGTTTCATCTTGTTTTGATTCATCGCTTTGTTCTGTTTCCATTAGACAAATATATTCACCTGTTTGTGGTTGGTCAGTTGATTCTTCAGTTTTTTCTGGTGTTTCATCTTGTTTTGATTCATCGCTTTGTTCTGTTTTCATTAGTCAAACGTATTTCCCCTGTTTTGGGCTGTTCTATTGATTCCTCATATTTTTGTTCTGGTTTTTCATCTTGTTTTGATTTGAAGCTTTATTCTCTCTTCTTATAAAACAATTCTATGGCTCAGTACAAAACAGTTATAACTACCTATAAGTTTAGAGGCAGTAACAACTGTTTCATACTGATCCATCAAAAAATATATTCACCTGTTTTTGGTTGTCCAGTTGATTCTTCATTAATTTGTTCTGGTGTTTCATCTTGTTTTGATTCATCGCTTTGTTTTGTTTTATTTAGAAAACTAATCATACCTGTCTTGTTTTGATTCATCGCTTTGTTCTGTTTTCATTAGCCAATATATTCACCTGTTTTGGTTTGTTCAGTTGATTCTTCAGGTTTTTCTGGTGTTTCATCTTGTTTTGATTCATTACTTAGTTCTCATTTAACCCTTTCCTGTTTTTTTAAATTTTGGACCTGTCCAAATTCAAAGGTTTTGCAGACAAAAATTTAAGGTGGATTCAATTTGAAAAATAACCATTCAGTAGGGTAGAAAATAGTGTGGAAAAAGAAGAAAATTGCTTGTCAGGAGCAATTTCTTCTTTTTTCACAATATTTTCTCAATCATAAAATCACAGGCACGTAAAAAGCAGGGATTAAACAGCAAAGGTTTAATTAGAAAAAAATTCACCTTTGGGCTGTTCTATTGGTTCTTCATTGTTATATACTGGTGTTTCATCTTGTTTTGTTTTATAGCTTTCATCTGTTTCAATAAGTCAACTGAATGGTTCAGTGCAAAACAGTTGTAACTGCCTATGTTTATAGGCAGTTACAACTGTTTCACACTGATCCATCAAAAAATATATTTACCTGATTAGGGTTGTTCAGTTGATTCTTCATTAGTTTGTTATGGAGTTTCATCTTGGATTGACTCATCATTATGTTTTGTTTTATTTAGAAAACTAAATATACCTGTTTTGTTTTTTCAGTTTGTTCCCTCTGAGTTTTTTTTTCTAGAGTTTCATCTTGTTTTGTTTTACCACTTTTTTCTGATTTCATCAGACAAATATATTCACCTGTTTTGGGTTTGTTCAGATGATTTTTTATTAGTTTTTTCTAGAGTTTCATCTTGTTTTGATTTACCACTATAATTTGTTTTCATAAGACAAATATATTCACCTGTTTTTGGTTGTTCAGTTGTTTTTTCATTAGTTTGTTCTGGAGTTTCATCTTGTTTTTGATCTGTTTTAATTAAGACAAATATATTCATCTCTTTTGTGTTGTTTAGTTGATTCTTCATTAGTTTGCTCTGGTGTTTCACTTTGTTTTGATTTACCACTATTTTCTGATTTCATGAGACAAATATATTCACCTGTTTTCGGTTGTTCACTTGATTCCTCTTTAGTTTTTTCTGATGTTTCATCTTGTTTAGATTCGTCACTTTGTTCTGTTAAAATAAGATAAATATATTTTCCTGTTTTGGGTTTTCAGTTGTTTAATTATTTGTTTTTTCTTGTGTTTCATCTTGTTTTGTTCTGTTTTAATTAAGACAAATATATTCACCTGCTTTGGGTTGTTCAGTTGATTTTTCATTAGTTTATTCTGGTGTTTCATCTTGTTTTTGTTCTGTTTTAATTAGACAAATATGTTCACCTGTTTTGAGTTGTTCAGTTGTTTCCTCATTAGGTTGTTCTGGCGTTTCACTTTGTTTTGATTCATCGCTTTGTTCTTTTTAAATAAGACAAATATATTTACCTGTTTTGGGTTGTTCGGTTGATTCTTCATTAATTTGTTCTGGTGTTTCATCTTGTTTTGATTCATCACTTTGTTCTGTTTTTGTGTCTTCTTCGGAGGCGGTTGGTGCCAAACCTTCCGCTGACACTGGTTCCTGGTCTCCTAAAAATAAGAAACTCACTGTTTAACCCTTTCCTGTATGATCCCTTAATTTCAACTTCCCAGTGATAGGATAATATATTAGAGAAAATATTGTAGAAAAAAAAGAAATTGCTTTTATCAAGCAATTAGTCTTTTTCTCACATTATTTTCTTTTATAAAGGATTATTTCTTTTTAAGTTGTGTTATCTTTTCATTGTCATCAGCAACCACTTCCAATTTAGACCCATCTAGAATATTGAACAATTCAAAAGGGGCTTGTCAAAATATCTGTATACATGTTAGGTATATATCTAAAATGGAAATGGACCGGGCACGGCCCATATGAGTAAAAGGGAGTTTATTCATGCAAATTTTGTAGAGGACCATCACTTGGTCTCATTTGCAAAATATAACGCATCATGGTCATGTTGTTTAGCAGGAGAGGAATTCTACATATTGTTCTTTATTTCTATGTAAAATGGGGTTGGTCAAGGCAGAGCCTAGAAGGGCCCCATATGGCTTTACCAACATCTTTTAAGGGTTATCAAATGATACCTTATGGTTTGTCACAAGAAGGATTTCATTGATTTTTATAATTTTCAGCCTTTCTATTACCATGGAAAACAAGTTTTTGATAGAATTAGATTCTTTAAACAAAGTTGGTAGAGCTTTACCCAAGAAACATCCCAGCCAATTGGCTCTGCCATTAAGTAGGGGGAGAAGTTATTTGAAGAAAAATCTGGATGGACCACTGTTGTATGGATGTGTGAAATGACAGGAACAATCGGTAGGTGCACCTGCCATCGTGATAAAACTGTACAATGTTGAAAGTGTAAACAGACACTAAATGAGTGGAAGCAAGATAATTACTGATTATATAAGATGAAAGGATGTCATTTTACATCTTCATAATTCAAGCTGCTCAAAGCTATGAATATATAGCTGCCATGTCTTAACCTTTATCCTGCTGAATTCATTTTTTTTTTCAATAAATTGCCATTTTTAACGTTTTATCTAAGTTTTTCTCACAATAAAAGAAGGAAGCAGATAATGTAGACTAAGATTAGACTGCATGGCTGTGCAGGCTGATCTTAGTCTACATTGTCTACCAAAGTTTTGTGTAAGGCAAAAATTTATTACAAACAGCATGAGAAGGGTTAAGAAATATAATTCCACTCTTCAGTCAGTTTAATCAGATTAGGGGCGTAAACCAAGGAGCATCTAAATGAAAATGATATTCATCTTCAAAGGAGAAACAGATATCAAATACTAATTGGAATTTTTTGCAGGTTTAAGGTGCATCTTTTGAACAGTTCTTATGGTCTATCAAAAATCAAAATGTGTAACAAGACTCCTGGGGATAACTTGGCCTACTCAAACTAGACTGTCACAAAGTGGACTAATACCCCCCTACGTAAAGTTTGTTCATACTGAATTTATTGGTCCAGTGGAACTAATCCAAGTAACTTTCTGGCAAAGTTTCATTCACATTTGCTTAATTGTTGAAAAGGAGATTTTATTCCAAGATTTTAAAGTGAGAATGGACACTGACAACCCATTCAATTTTTGAAAAGGGTCACCCAAGGAACATTGGGTAAAGTTTCATTGAAAACGGCCTAGTGGTTCATCAGGAAATGTTCAAAGATTTGGGCTCAAAATAAGCCCCGCCCTGCCACACCCATACTTATGAGCCAATCAAAATTTTGCAAACAATATTTGATAAGGGTCACTGAAGGAACATTCTGGTAGAGTTTCATTGAAATCCGCCCAGTGGTTCAGAAAGAGATATCATATTGTTCGAAGGTTTCGGGCGCAAAATAAGCCCTGCCCTGCCACTCCCATACTTATGGGCCAATCAAAATTTTGCATCAACATTCTGGTAAAGTTCCATTGAAATCGGCCCAGTGGTTCAGAAGATGTCATTCAAAGGTTTCGGGCTCAAAATAAGCCACGCCCTGCCATGCCCATACTTATGGGCCAATCAAAATTTTGCGAAATTTTTTTTGAAAAGGGTCACCCAAGGAACATTCTTGTGAAGTTTCATTGAAATCGGCAAAGTGATTCAGGAGGAGATGTCGTTCAAAGATTTCGAAGTGAAAAAATGCCATGCCCTGCCACGCCCATATTTATGGGTCAATCAGAATTTCGCGAATGATTTTTAAAGAGGGTCAACCAAGGAACATTCTGGCAAAGTTTCATTGAAATCGGCCCAATGGTTGAGGAGAAGAAGTTTTTCTAAATTGTTGACAACGGACTTCGTATGACGGACGACTGACTCAGGGTGATCCACACTGTGCTCAGGTGAGCTAAAAAAAAATCATCAAAGGGCCATAACTCTGCAAAAAGTCAATGGATGGTAAACAAAATATCACTTGCACATCTCTGCTTAACCCTTTCCTGTTTTACAAAATTTTGGACCTGTCCAAATTCAAAGGTTTTGCAGACGAAGGCTTAAAGTGGATTTAATTTGAAAAATAACAATTCAGTAGGGAAGAAAATAGTGTGGAAAAAGAAGATATTGTTTGTCAGAAGCAATTTCTTCTTTTTTCACAATGTTTTCTCAATCATAAAATCTAAGGTATGTAAAAAGCAGGGATTAAACAGCAAAGGGTTAATACTGATCACATTTTTAAAGTCTAAACGAAATCCAGCCAATAGCTCCTGAGAAATTGAGCGGCCATGAAATATCTACAGATGGCCCGACAAACCAACCAATCAACCAAGCGACCGAGAAATCGACTGACAGACCGATTTCCTTCTCTTTTTTTTTGACCCTTTTGAAATCAGTTTTGACCCGAGAATTTCATAGTTAAGGATTAAGGAGTCAATGACTCTTTCATTTTAAACACTAACACAAGCCCTGTGAACTCCATTTTTTAACTCTGCTGATTTTTGTTATTTTTAGAAAACCTGCGATGTTGTCATAACATTGGCCTCATTCGCGTTTACATTGTTGTTATGACAAACCTTAACCTTGATTATATCTCTTTTGCAATTGAAGATATCTTCATGAAACTTGGCATGACTGTGTGTTCACCATCACAAAAGCTATCCACACTACCAAGGAAAATAATCCTGAAAGTATTTTTGTAAGAGTTGTGCCCCCCTTTTTTACTTGCACTTTTTTCATTGCATTCAACAGCACCTACAGCTTAGGGTTTGCTCCAATAGGGGGATGCTCTTGTTTTGACATTAATTTTAAACTGTCTGGCCGAAGTTTTCCCAACAGTAATAAATTAGAAAGCAGTTTTTATTCTTTGATTTCCAAAATGTGGGGGATTTCAGCGCAAAAATCAACACAATTGAGAAATGTGGTAAATCGATATCAAACTCTTTCGTAAAAGTAAAAATCCCCTACAAATCCAGAAATTATTTGGGATCTTTGAAAAAGTGGGGGAATCCCCCTCCCTATAATAAACACTGATAAAGCTGTTATTTCAGGCTAACCATTCTTAGTCTTTACAGTCTCTCCAAATCAGGGCTCGTGTTTGACCCTTAAACCAGGCTTTTGACCCCCATCCAAAATCTGAAAAATCTTAGTTTGACCCCTAGAAATTTGTCCCAAGGGGGTCATTTTGACCCCCTTGAGAGAAATTACTAAGGGTCAGAACATGGTTTTATACTTAAGATTTCACAAATTACTATCTAAAAATTCTACAAATTAAATACTTGTTTCATATCATTAAAAGAAACAGTTAAAGTGACTCTTAAATATGCAAAATTCTACTAATGATTTGCCTTTTCTGTTGTTTTGACCCCTTTAAATTCGGATTTGACCCCCAGAATTCTTAGGTGAGGAGTCAATGACACCCTATTATCAAACACTAACACAAGCCCTGCCAAATATTTGTGTAAAGTAGGAATATGCTGTGAACAGCGTGAGAAAGGTCAAGATTTACGGTACTTTGATAACCATTGAGTTTTTTTAAAACCTTGGACTTAAGCTTTACCCAGATTTGTGGAAACTGGAATATATATCTATGCTTAAATTTGGAACCAAAATTGTCTTTGTAACTTTAAATAATTTGTTTTCCTATAGTATTGTCTGTTTGCATAGGCTTTAACTGGCCTTTCAAAAGTACTGAGACGCAGAAATAAGTAGTCAGGACTCTCAAGACTATGAGATGTGAGTCCCAACGACCCTCTAATTATCAAGTCCTTTGAACCCAATTACATGTATGTTGATGTCATGATCTCAAGCCCTGACTGCATTTTAATGGTACCAGCTGATACACCTACTCACTCACACCCGATAACAACTCAGCAAGGGTCATTCTAATATATTGATAGACAGAGAGGGGGTGAGAGGGGACAATACCTGTCTAAAATCTTATTTCTAAACAAAACCTTATGCTGTGGGTACTCATTTAAATCGTTTTGCTAAGACGATTCCAATAAGTACCTGCAACACAGGGTCTGTGCAAGTATTGGTGATTTTTTTTTTAAATTCAAAATCCAATATATCCCCTCTCCCTGTAGCTCTGATGGATGACTTCACACAATCCTGTATTTAAGGATTTCTCATTCATTAATGTTTGTTAATTATATACAGATCTAAAACAACTTCATATTACCTGTCTGTTCATTAGATTGACTCTCAGCTTGAGCTTCAGGTACAGGGTTTTCTTCCACAGTCTGAACATCCTGAGCTACATCAACTGGGGCTTCTACTTCTGGTTCCTTTTCCTTATAAACAAGGTCAATTTCGAACGGCTCATTTGGGTATTTAGCCAACCAATATTTTTTAGATTTTTCCAGAGATTTCGTCCGATCTTTATCACTCATTAATTTATGTTCAACTACAATTCCAACTAGATTTTTAGTATCTGCCTCGTAAGAAAGTGGAGCCAACATATGACAATGCCAAACCCACTCAATATCTAATGGTGCAGCGAGATTCTCCTTTTTATGCTCGGCTGCCAATGGCAACCAGAATGCTTCATATCTTCTTATTGCTTTTTTAAATAACCATTCCTCATATAAGCCAGGCTCACAATTAACACTATTGAGAAAACTTAATTGTTTCAATGCAGCTTCAACTAAATCCACTCCAAACTTGATTTTATTTTTGAAGTTTTTCTTATTTATTTTCTGTGACACTTGAGGTGTCACAGCTGTGTGGGGTTCAACTGGTTCCCCTTGACCTCCTTCTGATAATACTGGTTCCGATTTCACAGTTGGGCTCCCAGGGGGACTGAGATCTACAGCAGGGGGTATAACAGGGGTATCTGATACTTCCATAACACTTTCTGCAACTGGCTGTTGTATTTCAGATTCTACCTTTGGCTCAACTTCTTGTCTAATAGGTTCTGGCTCCTTCACAGACTCCAGAACTGGTTCTGTGACTGATTCATTAACAGGCACAGTAGGCGTGACTATCTCTTTATTGGGACTCTGTTTACTTGGTGTGGATCCCCCACTCCTTCTTTCTCGTTTAAGGGGTACATTTTCATCAAGAGGAGGAGGAGGAGGGGGAGTTTCCTCTTCCAAGGGGGGTGGGGGAGGAGGAGGGACTTCCTCCTTGACTGGTTCTTCCTCAACTGGTTTATTATCTACTATGATATCAGGCTCAGCATAACCTACTTGTGATTGCTCTTCAACAGGTTCTTCAGGTTGTTCCTCGTCTTCCTGGGTTATGTTAACTTCTGGAATTGACTGTACTTCTTCTGTTGGTTCTGTTTGTACTGGGACAACCTCAACTGGTTCTGGTTGAGGCTCATAAACCTCTTGTGGAGGTTCAGGCACAGGCTCAGGCTCTTGTTCAACCTCAACAGGGGCAACTTCCTCCACTTTTTCCTGAACATCAACTTCTGGTTCCATAACCTGTTCAACAACTTGCTCTTGTTCTATAGCTTGTTGTTGAGCTTCAGGTGACATTACTGGATCAACAGAAGATCCCATATCAACAACAGGTTCTGGCTCTGGTTCCACAGGAACTTCAGGAACATTTTCCACCTCAACATCTACCATTTCATAACCAACCGAAACTAAAGGTTCTGCTGGTGGTGGGGGTACATCTGTTATGTCTTCTTGTTCAGCTTCCTCAGGTTCTGGAGCAGTTATATCAATAAGTGGAGTTTCTGCCTTCTCCACAGCCTCATTTACTTGATTATCCTGGCCCTCAGTGTCCACTACCTCCTCGTGTAATCCACTATCAGACACCAGCTCTTCATCACTTATATCCATAGCAGGTTTCACCTCAATATTATCTACAACAGGCACCTCATTAACTTCAGCAGGTGCCCCACTGATGTCTTCATTCACATCTATTAAATCCTCTACAATATTCACTGGTGCTTCACATTCTAATACCTCTGGTTCATTTTTCACAATACCAGTTTCTTCTACATTTTCATCACCAGATAACACTTCATCCTGAATATCAGACGGTGGTGGTGGCGGTAATTCTGAAACAACTTCAGGTGGAGGTGGTAAATCATCCTCCCCCATTAAATCATTTTCCTCCTGTTGTCCATTCATATCACCATTAACAGGCACTGTAAGATCCCCATTCACTGCCTCGTGTTCATCATGATCAACACCATTTGTTTTTTCCATTATTGGTTCATTTACATCCCCGTTATGTATATCAGATGAGTGTAATCCATTTTCTCCATTTAACAAAGCTGGATCCTTTGTAACAGGCACTGGCTCCACAGTATCTGCCTCACTCATCATGAACTATCAGTCTGGAAATAGACAAATATATCTATAAAAACAAAATTAACAGAAACTTTAAACAGTTTTCCATATATCAGACTAGTCAAAATTTGATAAAAGTTGCAAAAGATAGGGAAACGTTTTTTGTTTAAAGTTAGTAAGAAAGAAAACAATCCCTGTTGGACAAAAATTTAGGTAAAGGAGAAATTACTTGTTACATGCCATTTTTTCAATTTTCCCGATGTTTTCACCAGTGTAAAATGAGCCTGTGCATGACATTTCCAAAAATATGAAATGTTCATGAGGTGCAAACATTGAGCTGTGTAGACAGCCACAAACTGTAAATATAAAGTTACCTGATGGTCTACAGATATGTTGAGAACTTATCTACCTACTTGGCACATAGTGAAGACTCTGGTCAGACAGTGCGGATGCACAGGCTTGTCAGAGTCTTTGCTTTGTGCATATTTGAAATTGTTGAAAATCTCACGCACAGGCTCAAATGATTATAAGGATGCAAAATGCTTGGACACTTCCAGAATCTTTTAATTACAATCTAACCAAAAACCACACAATATCATGTTTGATCACCCTAGACGAAATGTAATATGATACAAGTCATAACTTAGCTGTGAAACAGCCAAATGCAAGGAAATAGAGGCACATAAAAACTATTAACCTGAAAGTAGCTGATAAATCAAAAAGACAAAGAATGAAATATTCCCCACAATAAACATATGGTTTTTACAATATTAACAAGTCTAGGATTGATGCCAAACAATGCACCTTGTTAACAAACCCTCATCAACCTACTGTCAATCAAACTGTAATTAACAACACTTTTATCCTACTGAATTTAAATTTCAAAACTCTATGCTGTTAAATCCCTGCTTTTTACATGCCTGTGATTTAATGATTGAAAAAACATTGTGAAAAAAGAAGAAATTGCTTCTGCCAAGCAATTTCTTCTTTTTCCACACTATTTTCCATCCTACTGAATGGTTATTTTTCAAATTTAATCCACTTTAAATTTTCGTCTGCAAAACCTTTGAATTTGGACAGGTCCAAAATTTTGTATAACAGGAAAGTGTTAAACCAAAAAGCCACATATAACCACAACAAAACATGAGTCTGGTATATGGCGATGTAGGACAAGATCAGACTGCACCTCTTTGCAGACTCGTTTTGATTTTGAATAGGGTTTTATGCTGCTATTAGTACAATCTTTCAGTTATTTTGCGCTGGCTGGAGCACCTAACAATGGCTTCCTAGTATTTCTCAAACCAGTTCTACCATAACATCTTTTCCTAGCCTCCAACAGCTATCCAACGTTAGTCTAATATTATCAACCCATTGGTTGGAGACAAATATTGGAAAAGGATGACCACAACAGTCAGGATTAGAACCTATGACCACCTTATTTGGAGGCTGCTGCCTTACCAACAGCACTGTGACGGCCGCTCTGTGCAGGCTCATCTTAGTCTTTACTGTCTAACAAATTATTGCATACACTAGGATTTACAATAAACAGCAATAGAAAGTTAAACAAGAGCAGTAACTACAGGTGCCTTCACTCAGCTGTTGAGTGATGGATGAAAGTTAATTATCTAAGTAAAAAAGGGGCATAATTTGCACAAAATTCATCTAGAGTTATCCCCTTTGTTTAAATAGGTTACCCTTTTGATGATGACCATATGTGCCGAGTTTCAAGTGAATGCCTTCAGTAGATCAACTGAAATCCAAAAATCTCAAAGTTACACCTACAACGACAACAACGAGTACGACAACATCGGGCAATAACTTGGGTTTTCCAAAAACAGCTGAGCTAAAAGTGTTTTTATTAAGTAGAAGATATATTAAGTGATGAAATCATATCTAATGTCACACTCAACCAACTTTTAGTTGCAATTTCATAGTAAAGAAATTAATTCTTATACAGGGTATCAAGTAAACAGTTCATTCTTGATAAAAATATTCAACTTTTGCTACAATGTTTCCAAAGCCTCTTTTTCCGTTTATATCATCAACAATGCACAAAACTCCGATACTATAATTTTATTCAACAGGGGGAATCAAAACAAATCAAATTCAAAAAAAATGTTTAAAGTACAATCTCAGATCAGAAACCTTGAATAAATTTCAGTTGAAAATTAATGCCATTTATAATAAATGGTGTTAATTTTCAACTGAATTTATAACTAAAACATTACTTCAAATAACTACAATTTTATACATACCATCTCATTTGTAAACAATAAATATGTAATAATTTAGTTTCAAATATTTCCAAACAACACACAAAGACCACTAACAGGAAAGTGTTAACACTGACATATCCTAACACAGTCTATGTTGTGTAATTCTAGTCTGCTTGTAAGCCTTTCTGGCTGGGTGAAATTCCTTCAATTTAGCACCATCCTCAATCTCAACAGGGGGCCTATCACATAGCCTAGATAATCAGATAAGATTAAAACTTTGCTCTCTGTTGCTATGGTAACCAAGCATCATGACAAGTCAAGTGCCTTTATCAATGTATCAAATTACCTCCCTTTAGTGCAAAACTGACTTAACTGTCTTCAAACTTGCATGTACTTTTGTTTATAAACAAGGGTACTTTTTATTCTTTACTACACATAAACAAGGCGCTTAAACCCCATTAACATCACAAAGAATTCACGAATTTATATGCATGCATGAATTTATATAAGTATTGTTAATGTATTGAAGTTTGACCTAACTAGAATTACATGCATTTACTTGACCTTGTCATATTACCTTGTCAACTTCACAGACACAGATCCATGCTTATTGACAATGCCCAAATTTCATCTTGAATAATTTTCAAAAGACAAGAAAATGTTGACTTGACGAGTGTCATACTGAACTGGACCATCCAAGATGTGATGTCTGGTATAAGCCTACACTGCCTACCTTCCACTGAATCAGTGGCGTATCAAGAGGGGGTTTGGGGGAGAGATTTCGAACGAACCCCCTCTGTATCCATATCACTTAATTGTAGTAAACAAATTCATTCAAAATGTTTGGCAACCCAAGAAAATTTCACCCTTATTGTAGTGATCGAATCGCAGACACTTGAAATTTTACAAATGAAAGATATTTGATATACAGAATTTGAACAATTAGTCCAATAGTATCCCTATCTATATAGATAGGGATACAATGGGATTAATTACTCAAATTCTAGGCCTAAGAACCCCCTTTATAGAAACCCTGGATCTGCCACTGTGAATCATAATAGAGAAACTCTAATCAAGACTTGATGAATTTTCAAAAAATAGGCAATTTGCTGGAAACAAAAATTAGATTCAGCATGACAAGGGTTAACATCCAAAATTGAGACATAAATATCTATGTAAATTGAAATATTCCCATGGTAACTGATTAAAACTGCTGTAAAGGGTGAGAAAAGCAACTGGGTTCCAAGATCTTTCATTGAAGCTGTCAAAATAATCCAACATGGAAATTGACATGCAACAAACCCCCTACCCATAGCCTCAGATAGTAGGGAGAGATTTCACTCTTAACCCTTGTCATGCTGAATAAATTTTGGCTCAAATTCCATCAAATCAAAGGGCAAAAAGCACCAAAAGTATCAAATGTAGGTCAATTTTTATTTGAAAAAAACTAAATCTATTGACAATTTTGGTTTGAAAGTGAGAAACAGGTGGTGTAGACTAACATCAGACGGCACATATGAAGCAGGAATATTCCGGGTTCAGCATGACAAGGGTTAAATTGTAATTTTTCCTATGCTGTCCTGCAAATCCTTATTCGAGGGAACATGTTTGAAATTGTCTCGTAAAACTGTTCCAATGAGTACCAACAACAGAAGTACAGACACAAGGGGGGGGAAAGGGGGGGGGGGGTCTGGTTTTGAATCTTAATTTCTCATTTAAAACACTATTTTGTGGGTACTTATTTGAATTGTCTCAACAAGACAATTTCAATAAGTACCCACAATACAGAATTAGTGAAAGTAATGTTGAATAATTAAATTTTAAATCCAAAAAAAACCCCTTCTATCTGTATCTCGAGCTGCCACCATAGGGCAGTCGGTTAGACATAAGACTTCCAATGTGGAAGTCGTGGGTTCGATCCCCTGTGGCGGCAAATATCCTTTCCGAAGTTTATCTGTCACCAATGGGTAGATAATCGTAAACCTATGTGAGATAGCAGTCGGAGGCTAGGAAAGGATGTAATGGTAGTACAGGTGAAAGAAATACCAGGAATCCATTGTCAGGTGCTCCGGCCGCCAAGATATAACTGCGAAATTGTTGAAAGCGGCGTAAAACCTATTCAAACAAAAAAAATCTATATGTATCTCATTGGAATCTTCTTGAGAAGACGATTTCAATGAGTACCCACAATAAAAGGCTTGGGAGAAAAATAACACTTATATCACTCCCACTCTCTTCTCTATAATTCAGCCAATAGGGATCTAGATAAGCAAAGATTTTTTTTTCTGAATCAAATTCTACTTCTCAATGAAACCTGAATATTGTGGGGACTCTTTAACCCATGTCATGTTGAATAAATTTTGGCTAAAAATTGTCATCAAAATCAAAAGCAGGTGGTACTAACATCAGAATGCACATATGTGCAGGCTGATGTTTGTCTATAGCTCCTGCCAAAGCAGAAATATTCTGGGTTCAGCATGAAAAGGGTTAAAATTGCCTCATGGAGAAAACCCCCGATCTTCGATCTGCATTTCTCGCTGTGTTCTAGGAACTCGTTCCCTTCCATATCGTAATATTGCTATTTAATATATGAGAGAATTAATGATTAAAAGTATGCAGCTCAGATTCTGAGTCGATGTTTACAGTGAGTTGACGAAGACCACCAAGCAACCCTTTAAGCTAAGCCCGATCACGATAGTTTCGGTTTAAAATGCGGAATAACTTGTCAAAATTATGTTTTGATCATAAGTACCTCTACGAATGTCAAATTGTCGTTTATTTGTGTACCATTTGATTATTTTTATGCCGTTTAACTTCGATAGGAAGAAAAGAAATACACGATCTAAAAATAGATTGTGTAATACGCGCAGAAAGTAGACTCGAAACTTTAATGTTTATCCAAGTATTTTAATAGTTTCTTAGACCAAGAGGATTGCAATTATAAGGGCCGAGTGTCTTTTTCACAGCGTTTATTGGGGTATAAAGTGCAATTGCCTTAGCACATGGCTTAAACACAACGCGCTACGGGCGTTATTTGCCATGTGCTAAGGCAATTGCACTTTATACCCCAATAAACGCAGTGAAAAAGACACTCATCCCTATATCAGTGGGACAGGAGCCAGTCTATGTTCACCTATTTGCATCCAGAATTTCTTTCAAACTAGAGTATGGTAAGTATGTGCCAATGCTCAGCTGCAGTTGCAGATGCTAGATAATGCTAAAAATCTTCACTCAAAAATGGGGCTGAAGTCTTACAAAATGATGCTACAGTTACCAATAACAGTACTTAGACCACGCTTGAAGCAAATCGGCCAATCAGAGAGCAGTTTTTCAAAAATATATAAATCACAGATAAAACTCCTTGTATTGTATTTACAGATATACAATGAAAGTGTGTCTTGCATGTGAATCTTGAGAGATTTTGTGTGCCGCCCGTTTTAAGAAGGTGTCGAGCATATTATATGATCGCTTCTTTCAAAAGTTTTTCTAAAGTTGCATACATGCAAGAGTTGCAATAAGTAATATAATAGATTCATAAGTATAGTTTCGACATCAATACACGTAATAACAGTAATATCACAACAAGTTTTACCTGTTTTCGCTGCCCAGATGTTTGGGTAAAAATTACAGACAATGTTAGAAAAGCGTGGTCTAAGTCAGATAGAAAATCTTGTACGGCGGAATACGGGAAATAGACACTTGCTAAAGCTCGTGTCTATTTCCCATATACCGCGGCACTCGTTTTCTATCCTATACATATACTTTTAAGGTTGTGTACCTGTAATAGTTCTGCAACATTTCGGTGGTAATAAACTTTAACAGTATTTAACGAGGTTTCCTAATGATTTTCATTCGGAAACATCGGTTATCACTGTTACAGTTCATTACTTCCTAAACATTGTGAAACTATTACAGTTCCACTACCTTAAATGATGAAGAAAAATGTAAGTTATCTAAGGCAGACGAAAAGTAGATATTCAATATATAAATAAATGGATCAAAACAAAAACCACAATTGGGTGTCAGAGAGAATGTAACTTCAGCTTCAATTTGCTGTAATTATATTTTGGTCATCTAATACAATGTAAATCAAATTCCTTTTTCCAAGAAACTTTATCAATTCTCCAACATGCAAAAAAAAATATGAATAAAATCCCCCACACATTATTCAATATATCCGGTAACCAAAGAATTTCCTCAATACGATATTTCCATCGTGCAGACATAGTGACGACGCTAGGATTTCCCGATTTTTACAGTTTTCTCAGCCCAGACTCTGTAAATCAATAAAATACAGAGCTTTTTTCACTTGCAAAATATTTGTGAATGAAGAAATTATTTGAGTCCTAGCCTCCCATATCTAACAGGGCTTGACACTAACTGCTTTTTGGGCACCAGGTTGAAGGAACTGTTAGCCCTAAATATTACAGGTTCTTTCTGATATCACCAGGTCCTGCATGAAAACCATGACTGAGTTTCAGCAATTTAATGGATAAATTGCGAGGAAAACATTGTTGAAAAAGAAGAAATTGCTTGTGACAAGCAATTTCTTCTTTTTCTACAATGTATTCCACCTAGTTAATGAAAATTTTAGTATTGGAAAGGTATTTTTTTCAAAACTAAACAGATTTCAAAAACTAGTAGTTAATGCAAATTTTAGTGATGGAAAGATATTTTTTTTCAAAACTTAACAGATGTAAAATACTTAGTTATAGCCTAAAGGACCTGCAGCATGGTAACATCTACCAGTCCTCCCCAAAATCCACAGGTCTCGGGCCTTAGGACTGGTGTTAGTGTCGATCCCTGTCTAAACCTTCTTATGCTGTTCAGTGCATATTCCTGTTAAACACAACTCTTTGGCAGATGGTATAGACTAAGATCGGCCTGCACAAACACCAACAACATTGAGGCTTGTGCCACAACAGACCACCAAGTCTAAAGCCTAATACTACTGGGCCACCAAGTCATGCATCCAATACAGTTTCATTGGAAAGCTTTTATTTACTAATAGCTTAATTACAAAACAATACAGCAAATTCATTAACTAACTCCAATATAATCAATTGTTGAATGTTGATAATTACAGCTTATTTTCCAGTCTAAACTAGTTACAAATTAAAGGATTCTTTACAAGTCTTTGCTTTGTGTTTCTTGTATCAATCGAAAAAGTAGGCAAAATTATTGTGATTTTGCAAGCAATATCAGCAATAATCAATCCAGGTTTCAAAATTATTATTTTAATTCAAGATAAATCATAATTTTCATTTAACTTTCAAATTGATTTGTTTATGTGCAAAACACTCAAAAGACAGCCAAAGTTCACCCAGCTGTAAAAATTAGGAAGAACTGGGTTTAAACCACTGCCTCTCTCTCAGATATGTGCCAACATTTATCCTACCTTGAGGATGCAAACTTTGCGAAACAATTTGTTAATCATACCCCGTGATACATGTTCAATAACCTGCAAAGCCGGTTATAATTTTCAAACAGTTTACCACGTCTTGTCATCCTAAAAGCATGGTTTGATTTAGTGCTTGAGAGCAACTCTTAGACTCCTGTCCTGATGATCAGAAGTTTTGTAAAATGAGCAAAATACAACTAGAAAAATAATTTTGTATTCGCTTATATTCCTCTGACTAGCCGATCAGTGTCAGTTTTTGAGAATATGGGAGGTAACACTAACTGACAGCCAGGAAGCCAGGCTAAGCAGCTCTTAAAGCTAAAGCTTTCTTGGAAATCAAACTAAAATTAAATAATATAAACTATATCTATACACAGCAAATTAATAAGGAAAATGGGAATGTTTAAAATTGACAAGGAAACTTTATTTTGAGGAAGGAAATGCCCTATTAGCCTACAAATTTGGCCCACTTCATCATGAAGGACTCTGTACTTCACTTTGTTAAGTATCAATCCTGTTTTTCCTGTTTAGGAATCATGGGCATCTCTTTCATACAGAAACTGTTTAACACTGAGCCATATGTGCAGTCTTATCTTAGCACATACTGTCTGCTTTCTTCTAAATTTTTGTCTCAGAAAATTGAACCTTGCTAGATGAAAATTCTTGATACCGTATTTCTCCTAATATCACTCCCGAGAGTTATACATAACATGGTCAGGAAGCTTTTATTTAGTACTCATTTTCTGATTGAAACAAATCTTTAAAATTGATGTCTTTAATTCCCTGTAATTTAAGGTGAATTTCCTCTAAACAATCAAATAAATGATTGTTTAGGGGAAATTCATTTCAAATTAGAGAAGAATTCTCAAAAAGTTCCTAAAATTTAGGCATTTGAAGTGAGTTTTCTTAGTTAAAAATGTAGGGGTGCTACTGTTAGGGAGGGCACTATTGATAGAGGAAATACGGTATTTAACAAATAGACTCTAAGTCAGGAGGATAAGGGTTAATGGGTGGAAGGCAAAAGACACTAGGGGAAAAAAGCCAACTGGAAAATATTTAGTCCAACAGACTAAAGCCCACTGGACAAAAGCCAACCCAACAACTAGAACAAAAGCCTACTTCAAATTATATTTTAATGTAGATGCATGATTTTTCATCAAAATTTGTTTAAATCAATGTTTTCATGTATGGTCCGAAAGCCCCCCCCCTCCCTCCTAACATCCCCCCCCCCCCCCTGGATTATGACCTAGAGGGCTTTTTTCTTACTCTTAGTTGGCATTGATTGAAATAAAACGTTTTCTCCTAAACTATCAGTTATTCCCAAAGGTGTAAAGAAAACAAGTGTTTTATCACCCCAAGGGTATAAGTGCCATGTATAAAACAGATATTTTCACACCACATCTCATCCCTATCTTATCTAGTTGTATCTGTTGCTGATAAGCCACAGGCCTCATCAATATTAAACAGAATATACTAACACAAAAATATGACATGTTATACCATCTAGGTCAGGGAAAGAGGGGGGGGGGGGGGGGGGGGGGGCAATCTCAATAGTTCATTGGTTTGTTTTATTTGGGTTTTTTTCACATCCTTAAACCAGAGTTTGTAATATTCAATTCTAGCTATAAATCTTGCTCTAAAAGCTTGAATTTACTTTATAAATGAATATGAAAATGGGGCATTCCCATTTAAAAAGAACAAGTTCTTCATAGATCTAGGATCTTTATTTCTTGACCTGCTTCTCTTTATAACTACTTATTTTAACCCTTTGCTGTTTTACAAAATTTTGGACCTGTCCAAATTCAAAGGTTTTGCAGACGAAAATTTAAATTTAATTTGAAAAATAACCATTCAGTAGGGTAGAAAACAGTGTGAAAAAAGACGAAATTGCTTGTCAGAAGCAATTTCTTCTTTTTTCACAATGTTTTCTCAATTATAAAATCAAAAGCACGTAAAAAGCAGGTATTAAACAGCAAAGGTACAAGGTAAGTAGAATTACAACATGTTTAACTTAAACAAGTAGAGTATAGCATGGGCCTCTCCAGGGGCTCTTATTTTGGCAGGTATTTTACTGATGAAAACAATGATATTTATTTTTTTCAAATCATTATATTTGTGCCCGTCATGCAAAAAGGGACAATCTGGGTAGTGTGCGATGTATCGTTCCTAACCAGTCTGCGCGGATTGCGCAGACTGACTAGGATCGTAACTTTTCGCAATGTGCTTATTTTCTGAATCTAGAATGATCAATCTACCTTCAAGTGAAAGAATTTTTGAAAAACAACCTCTAGTTCACCTATGCTGGACCCAATCTCTTTCTCAAATATTCATTTTGCAGAGTTCCCAGATGGTCCCTTTCTGTGTGACGAGTCATATTTTTTGTAATCACGACATTCTTAACCCTTTGCTGTTTAATCCCTGCTTTTTACGTGCCTGTGATTTTATGATTAAGAAAACAGTGTGAAACAAGAGCTGTCACTGTAAGATGACAATGCCCCCGACACCGCTTTGATTTTAAATTATGGCCAATCTATGTTGAAGGTCAAGGTCATCCAGGGGTCAAGGTCACCAAAGTATGTGGCTACAGAAAGGTAATGTACCAAGGAATGTTGTGGTAAAGTATGATGCGAATATGTTAAGTAATAAGGAAGTTATGGCCAATGTTAAAGTTTTTGGACGGAATGACGGACGGACGGACAGACGGACAGACGGACGGACGGACGGACAAGTCAAATTTATGATGCCTCCCTATCGGGGGCATAAAAAAAAAAAGAAATTGCTTCTGACAAGCAATTTCTTCTTTTTCCACACTATTTTCTACCCTACTGAATGGTTATTTTTCAAATTAAGTCCACTTTAAATTTTCGTCTGCAAAACCTTTGAATTTGGACAGGTCTAAAATTTTGTAAAACAAGAAAGGGTTAATCCACTGACTGCGAAGTAAACACAGATTTTTGAAAAGGCTGACATGCCTATGAAGTAAGAAACAGGAAAACTCAATACCTGGAGGGGTAATTAAAATATCCAGGTGTTCTGTGATACAGAATGGTCTCATTATCTACGATTTATACTTGGAAGTTGGAAATATATCATTTATCTTCTATTTTAAGATTTAAAACTCTTTATGCTTATTAATTTCGATACACCAGTACTTTTTCTTGAAATGCTTTTTCTTTGCACCTTGTTATAATTATTAAGTATGGCTCAATATAAATTTTAATAAATTGTCAGTTATGAAATTCAGCACCTTGAAAAGATGATTGATTGATTGGATAGAGTTTAACGCCTCTTTCAACATTTTTTCAATTAAACCGCGACAGCTGGAGCACCAAACAATGGATTCCTGGTATTTCTCTCACCAGTACAACCAGCACATCCTTTCCTAGCCTCCACCTGCTATCTCACAAAGGTCTATGATTATTAACCTATTGGTGAGAGACAAATAGTCTGAGAGAATGAGTGCCTCCATTGGGGATTGAACCTTGGACCTCTACATTCCCAATCTGACGTGCTACCAACTGCGCTATGACGGCGGCTTGAAAAGATGAGACTCAGGCTCAAATTGTGAACCAAAACAGTAATTTTACAAAATTCCACTGTGGGGAAGTGAAATAAGTAAATACAGCTTTGTCAAAACTGTAGTTAAGTTATGACACATTTTGCTTGCCATCAATCCAAAGAAATACTTATTTCCAAGGGGACTTCTGGACCCTGGATCCGAAGATAATAAATGATGCCCATAATAAATCAAAAGTGCCATACACAAACCAACAGGTATCCTGTCATGACAGAAACAAAACACCTTTTTTTGCTACAGTGCAGTTTAATCAATCGCAAAAGTCTAATTTTCATTTCTTTCAAAATAGTTAATATGTTTTTTTTTGTTTTTGTTTTTTTTCTAGTTGAAAATGAAATCTGTCAATTATGCCATATCAATATCTTCTATATTTTTTAAGTAAATAATATGCAACTTAAACTCAAGTGAGCCTGTGTGTGACATTTCCAACAATTTCAAAAGTGCACCAACCAAAGTCTCTGAGCAGCCTGTGCATTTGCACAGTCTGACCATAGTCTTTACTGCGCACTTTGTGATAGATCAAGTGTCCAGGTATCTGAAGACAATCAGGTAAACTTTTGATTACACTATGTGGCTGTCTAGGCTGCTCAATGTTTGCACCTCACTTTGTTGGAAATGACACAGGCTCAAGTACCATAATTGTAATGTAAAAAGTACCTGCATAAGGTGCATAAATCTGGTTTTGGTTGCTTCTGTTTCCAAACAAAATTGTTCCCAGCTTTAGATAAAGTCTGCAAATGATGCATAACAGGAATGTTGATGAAACAAGAACCCCTAACACAGGACTGCCCTGTTTTACGATTTCATGAAACTCATATATTTCCTCTTGAAATTTAATCATGCTACCAAATCATTAAATTTATCCATGCTAAAAATTTCAAAATAGCTTATTAAAGTTATCTAACTTTTTCATAAATTCAAGATTTATTTTTGTAGGAAACCAAACGAAAAAAACAAAATTGGCAAAAATAGTCTGTTTGACGATCTTTTTGAAATGGTTGGCAAAGACTCAACCAAGCAGATTTGTAAAACAGATGCAGAGGTCACATACTTTCTAACAATACAAAAATAAATCTTTCTTCTCTCTCTAATGTTATGTAAGAATATCATTAGCAAAGGTGACCTTTATACAACATTTTGATACAATTGATGAATATAATTTTTTTGTCAGAATCTAAGCTTGAAAAGGGTAACCATTAGGTAATATCTTTCTGAGCCAACAAACATGGACATTTTTCTGTTGACTGTTGTCTAAACCCTATTTTATTTGGTTGAAATAATTAGAAATTTAAGAAATTGGTGAAACTATTTCTCTTATTTGAGATTTTTTTTCTAAACACGTTTAGAAAAAAATAATCTCAAATAAAAGGAGACAACACAAAATGACATCAATTTTATTGATATTTTGCTTTGAAAAGATAATGGGCATTAAATACAAGAGGACCATGATGGTCCTTAATCGCTCGCCTTCATTATTTTAGTCATAATTGATAATTATCAAATTTTCCAGTAAAAGTCTTAATTTATGATTTGTTAAAGTGAAAACAAGAAAATAGTGATTAAGGCCCCTTTTCCCATGATATGGCATGGATCCTTCCCATTTTCAATAAGGTTCATCCTTGCGACCTGGAGATCATTCTGACAAAGTTTAATGATGATTGGACCATATTTGTGACCTCTGGAGTGTAAACAAGAAAATTGTCTTTAAGGCCCCTTTTCCCATGATATGGCATGGATCCTTCCCATTTTCAAAAGGGTTTATCCTTGTGACCTGGAGATCATTCTGACAAAGTTTCATGATGATTGGACCATATTTGTGGCCTCTAGAGTGTAAATAAGAAAATTGTCTTTTAGGCTCCTTTTCCCGTGATATGGCATGGATCCTTCCCATTTTCAAAAGGGTTCATCCTTGCGACCTGGAGATTATTCTGACAAAATTTCATGAAGATTGGACCATATTTGTGGCCTCTAGAGTTCAAACAAGAATATTGTTTTTTAGGCCCCTTTTTCTGTGATATGGCACGGATCCTTCCCATTTTCGATAGGGTTAATCCTTGCAACCTGTAGATTATTCTGACAACGTTTCATGATGATTGGACCATATTTGTGGCCTCTAGAGTGTAAACACCTAAATTGTTGACGTCTGACGACGCACAACGGACATCCAATGATCACAAAAGCTCACCTTGAGCACGATGTGCTCAGGTAGCTAAAAAACTCCCTGTCCAAGTCTAAATACATGAAGGGAGCATTTGGAAGAAGATATAAGGGTATTTTACTCCTATTTTGAGCCGAAACCCAGAAAATGTGCATTAATTTCCTATTAACAAGTACAACAGATGGCAAAGTGCAGATAAACAAAAAAGTGATGGCCCTGCATGATACAAAACATCCTGGCCCAATCATATGAAGATGTATCCTTATCTATTTGCACTTAGCAAACCTTTAAACAACTGATAAGCCAATAATGATGGGCAGTGCTGACCTTGTCCAATAATCACAAGAAATTGAGATTTTGGTACCCTTGGTCACTATAGACTGGCTACAGTATTTTAACCCTTTCCTGTTTTACAAAATTTTGGACCTGTCCAAATTCAAAAGTTTTGCAGACGGAAATTTAAAGTGGATTTAATTTGAAAAATAGCCATTCAGTAGGCTACAAAATAGTGTGGAAAAAGGAGAAATTGCTTGTCAGAAGCAATTTCTTCTTTTTTCACAATGTTTTCTCAATCATAAAATCACAGGCACGTAAAAAGCAGGGATTAAACAGCAAAGGGTTAAATGTTTCGATTTTCAACTCCACTGGCTAAAAGGCCTTTGAGGTTACTATCCTAAGTGTCATGGCTATAAGTATAATGAAAACTATGACAGTTGAATGCAGGTCATTTCTATTTCTTATACGTATGTACAAAGGACAATTTGAAAATAGTTTTTCTCCAAAACTATGTGATGAATTTTCAACTAATGTTTACTGAGATGTGATCATAGTGTGACATCTTATCAACCTGCAAAGAATTATTTTTATCCAATGAATAATATATTTTTGGGCACTAAGGACATTTCTATTTTCTCATAGATATCTCTTTAATCCAAATTCTAGATCCTGACTAGAACTGAAAAAATAAATTCTTGTTCCTGATTAGAACTGAAATCAAAGCACTGAAAGTACTGATGGTGAACAAATCTGTTGGCATTCTAAAGTGATATATTGAATTCGTTGAGAAAAGAGAAATTATAAATGTAAACTAGAAAGCCATTAATGGCTTGAGTCGCTCCACAGGCTTGAAATTCTTGTAAAAGCAAATAAATGTTTTGACTAGATTTTTAGATATTTTGGGTTCTACTGATGTTGAAAATGATTTTCAAAGTTTCAACTATATAACAGATAGAGAAATGACCTCTGCTATTAAAAGACATATTTTTCATCAAATAAAAATAATTTGTGGCTGCATGATAATGGGTCACCCAAAGATCATACCAAAATGTTTGAGTGATATCCATCGGTTGCATTCTGAGAAAATGTTTTTCATAGTTTCCACTATTCAACATATTGAGAATTGACCTCCACCAATAAAATGTACATTTTTTATCCAATCAAAATAATTTTTGATACACTGATAAAGGGTCACTCAAGGATCATTCCTGTGAAATTTAGTTGATATCCAAAAATCAGATTCTGAGAAAATGATTTTCAAATTTTCCACTATATAACATATTGAGAAATGACCTCTGCCCATAAAATGCATATTTTTCATCCAATCAAAATTATTTTTGGTACACTGATAAAGGGTCACACCAGGATCATTCCAGTGAAATTTGGTTGATATCCATCAGTTACATTCTGAGAAAATGATTTTTAAAGTTTCCACTATATAAAATATAGAGAAATGACCTCCGCCCATAAAATGCATATTTCTCATCCAATCACAATGATTTTTTGTAGACTCATAAAGGGTCACTCAAGGATCATTCCAGTGAAATTTGGATGATATCCATCAGTTACATTCTGAGAAATTGATTTTCAAAGTTTCCACTATATAACATATAGAGAAATGACCTCCGTCCATAAAATGCATATTTTCCATCCGATCACAATGTTTTTTTGTAGACTGATAAAGGGTCACACAAGGATCAATCATGTAAAATTTAATTGGTATCCATTGATTAGAATCTGAGAAAACTCACTTTTTACCATATTTGGAAATTAGCCACGCCCATTAAATCCATGTTTTTCATTGGATCAAAATTTCTTGAACAACTTTGAAAGAGGGTCACCCAAGGATCATTCCTGTGAAGTTTGGTTGAAATCCAGCCAGTAGTTTCTGAGGAGAAGATTTTTAAAGAAAAGTTTACGACCGCACGCACGGACGGACGGACGGACGCACGACGGACACAACGCCATGACAATAGCCCCAGTGGCTTTCAGCCAGTGGAGCTAAAAATAATCAAGGGAAAGTGTCTCATCAAAACTCTAAATTCAAAGAAAGAGAAAGAGAGGAAAAGAAAGGTAGAGAGAGTGACAGACAGAGACAGACCGATAGACAGAGAGCGATAAGCCTAGAGAAAAGAAAACAGACAACTATAGTGTCTAGACTAATGATTCTTTTCTTAACTCAAAAAATAACAGTCAGAAAGGTAATTCAATTTCCATGTGCGGAACCCATATTTTAGCAGATTAAACAGCAGTCTTTCTGCATTTTGACTTTTAACCATTATCCGCTATGGCTCTGGTAAGACCTGAATGGGCCCCCCCCCCTCCTCCGAATTAAAGGACCGCTGTTTCGTAATTGTAATTACAGGGTTTTGGTCTCTTTTGGTAATATTCAGTCTTGTGAAAGAATAATTATCTGATACCATTGCGTAAAAAAGAATTTAAAAAAAACCCCAATTCGATAAAATCTATGTAGGAAGGTATTTTGTACAGCTAATGAATTGTCCAAATATGGTCGTTGTTTAAATTCTATTGCTCCTATCAAACGGCTGATAATCGAAAACCTAAGAGGGTAAAAGATTGCAGCTACGTACGGATGTATGCTAATTATAGTTCTGGTGCGAGAAATACCAATTTCCATGTTAAGGTAAAGGTGCTCCAGTCCACAGGCGATTGATTCACAATCCAAATTTCGTTTTTTTGTAATATTTTACATACTTCCGGTAAAACAAATAGATGAATGATTGTATTGAGGAAATTCTAGAGCCATCCGAGGGATAGAAGCGCTACTTTACAGTTGTAGTTACGATGTCAAGTACTTTGAAAAAAAAAATCCATTCGATGTTAAAATTTGTTATTAGGTCTAATGTGTTGGGATATTTGTTCATTTGATTCTTTTAATTATCTTTCTATTTATGACATTCATACATTAACAGTAAATAGTACCGAGAAAGCTATATCCTCTGTTTTCCGGCCTTGTTTGAAACGAAAAAAAACACACAAAAAAACAGGGAATGGGATTTGGGTAATATAATACAAAAATACCCGTAACCGAAGATATTTACATTACACACAACAAGCTTTAAGATAAAAATGGAATTTAAGCAAGAGGTGTAAATTTGGTAGTTGAGAACATAAGTTGTCTGGCAATGGGTTAAATATTACTGCATATCAAGGTTGGTCACGGTCAAGTGGTGCGTGTTTATGTTTCAATGAGAATTTGGACTAAATATACCGTACTAACTTTTTAGACGTGCCCTCCCTAATAAACGTGCTCCCCCATAAATACAATTCCCAGGCCCTTGACTATACGATCAACAACATCCAACCGTCCACGGACAGTGTTGAAAATCGGGTCTCAAATTTAATTTCAATAGCTGCTACTCCACGACGTAATGTTCAATAGGTTGTGGGTTAACTATCTTAAATTCCTATCAGGATAAGGCTGGTTGCGTCATTAAAAGATTGTTCAACATCTGAAAAACTAGGGCGTCCTAAATCGCGCAGTCTTCCGGAAGCGCGAAAGGTTAAAATTTAACACAAAATTAAAACTATTTCTCGTTATTCTTCATAAGTCACATGCGAACAAAATCCCCTTTCGTTGTTACGAAAATATTTCTGAAAACATTTCACCTTCTGCAAATATATAAAATATCCGAGTCAAATGATTAAATCCGAGTCACAATTCATACTGTTAAAATAGGAAAAACCCCGTAAAATCTCGTGTGTGAACTTATTTCAAAAGCGACATCGTCGCTTGCAAGAATCTGCGGACTTCAAAGTGTGCCGACGCGCAGTGACACAGCTAGCTCCAGACGTGTTGTGTTTTCACTACGAAACACTTTCATTTCATGTACCGGGTGCATTAACACATCACGAAATTTTAGGATTTAATACAGGATTATTTATTTCATACGTGAATAGGTAATGATTTATTAGACCACTTTGTCCATCGGTAGGGGAACATTGAATATTGCATCGTCTGGAAATTCCTATCTTGTACAAATAATAACAATAATAAAAATCTCGGCACCTGCTAACACAATCACTTGCTTTTGAAAGCTGCAATTAATGGTCGAGGGTGACCGTATTTTGATAGATGATTTTAAATGACAGAATTACAATTCATTAGCTTACATTTTATTTCATTTTTTAAATCTATAGCCTTAATAGATAAATAGAAAAGCGTATTTGGTAGCGTACGTATTTCAATCAATAATTATGAACATGTAAACAGTTTGCTTCCCTTAGGTACCAAAATACATATTTTTTTTTTAATTAAGTAAAAGAGTCTGAAATAATAGCACCCCACGACAATTTGCATTGCGCTCAGGCGTGTTTAATAGGAGAAATACTGCAGGAACATTCCATTCGTTTTTAAACTTGACCTTTCGTAACTTATAATTAAAGACTTCATTCATAAGAAGGCAGGTAAAATCGTAGTAGGTCATCACATGTGGTATGGCCAATCAGGGGTGTGTAGAAGTTCAAGAGTTCACGACCTCAATAAACACACATTTCTGGCAAATTACTACAAGTTGCAATAGCGAAGGTTTAAATCAAAAACATAGTATCTGTCTATACAGTGTACAGACACGAACTTTGTTTTTGCTCTCAAGTCTCGACAATCTTACGCCGATCAAAAATTCGCTCGTATAGACATTCCAAGATAATTTTGTGTTTTTAAAGGGCAATTTTATTATCTTCACTTGATGAAGAATGCTAGTATAATGCATTTAACGAAATAAACAGTGATTTTGCAGAGACAAGTCCTTAGAGATACTAAATTGAATCTAAAGAGGTACTACTTTATTTAAAACCTATTAAGATCCTACAGGATTTTCCATACACAGTATATAACACTGGTGAACGAAAATTTCAAGTAATATGGTTATTAATATGTCCAACTTGTAGTACTTTTATGAATAGATATAACTTATCACAGCTCATATTTTGATTACTGAGCATAAAACAGTTGTAACTGCCTATAAACATATATAGGCAGTTACAACTGTTTTATGCTGAATCCATTGATTTGACCAACAAGTTCCCAGATAAGGGCTGACCATTGAAAATTCTGATGAGGTTGTTTGAAGTCTATCAAACTGCAATCTCATATTGACCCTACAGCCTGTCAGTGATAATTAGGTATGAAACTACCAGATTTTGGACCTTTTCACAGAGATTACCCTGCCACATGGGCTTATCAGTTGGCTTATTTTAAACCCTTTTCTACCTTAAATGAGCAGTAAAGGTTAAAGTTTTTACAATGCTCTTTAACAATCAGTCTTTAAGCTAAATAAAATTTGAATTAATTGCCTGCACAAATTTCTTGATTCTTGAAAGTCTTTTTCTCTTAGGAGTGTGGAAATACAGAACTTATCCAATTGTCACTAGAAAAGTGAAAGATGATATTCTACTTGTCCAGGATAAAAAGAACTTGCCTGACTAAAAGAATACCAATCAGTTTAAAGAAAACACTGTTTGTTTAATGAAGAAAATGCTGGACTCCATCCATGTTTTCTACTCTTTGATATTAACATTTGACAAACAATCTCTTAGACCTGTTTAGTACCATTCTGTCCTGGTATTTGCCACGGACAAGTGGCATAGAAAAAACTACTTGTCCACAGGTAGGAAACCCCTGTCTACAAGTCGGGCATAGGAATTCTACACCCCTGCTCAAAAGTACTTCATACCAATCTTTAGGTCCAAACAGTCACCAGCTGGTGGTTCCACCTTGACCCACTTCTTACTATTGATAGATGCCATGATTTGCTTTAACATCTTTTGTAAAATGCTTTAGAAACTTGCTATAGTTTTGCAATTGATTCCCTTTCATAGCTACTTGCAACAATTTTGCAGAAGCCCCAAACATAGAAACCTGAAACAGTTTGGCAGTTGATTCCCTTTCATATAGACACTTGCAACAATTTTGCATTCCATTTAGGCCACACAGCAAGGGTGACGAAATTAGTAAAAATAAGTCCATGGCAAAAAAAAAAAAGTTCAGTACCACAGTTTAAACAGTCACCAGGGCCTGAGGTTGTAAAACTTTTCTCAGGCTCAGGCTCAATTTTCTCAAATTCTAAATCAAAATAAATGTGTGAAAATAAAGGATAATACTAATAAGTTGTTATTTATAACAACTTATTAACATCATCTTTTATGTTAATACATTAAAATGAGTATTAAAATAGAATTACGGCTTTAATCTGAAATTGAAATTTGAGAAAATTTTGAATTGAGCCTGAGAAAAGTTTTATATTCTCGGGCCCAGATATATGATAGAGTTTTGGTATGGGTGGTCAAGAGATTATCAAGAATCTTATAAGAGTTGGTAATCAGATCATAATCACGATTACAGCTCAGGTCAAGTGTCTGTCTGCTGATTGGTCAAGATAAATTTTGTACTCTATGAGAGGCCATTCCATCCATCAGTGGCAAAAAAATTATGGCTGGTTTAATGGCTGAGGGGTATAGGTGCTAGTGATCACAAGGTCACAAGTTTTTGCAAGCCATTTTTTTTTTTACATTTGACCTTGACCTGTGACCTTGACTATAAAGCTATCTGAAAATTTTCTTTAAAATAGCACATCTTTTCATGATGGTAAACAATGCATTGTGCCAATTTATTTTGTAATGCATCCATAAATTGAGGGAGCTATGCTTCAGACAAGCTAAATTTTTATATTTGATCTTGACCAGAGACCTTGACTCAAAATCAAACTGACGGACTAACACACCCACACCAAGCCATTGTAGACAGGTAAATGTAAAAGGGATGTTTGACTGCTTTGCTGCACAAGCTATCTTTAGAGCAACATGAAAGATAATAGTTGGAAAGCATGATTTCCTCTGTCAGGAATCAAACCTGGGACCTTTTGAATGATAATATGGTGCGCTACCACTCCACTATGTCAGTGGCTGGTGTTACTCCTGCCTTGCTGTAAAAGCCTTTAAAGCGTTGTGGTAGAGCACTTGCTTTGGGACAAAGTAGTCCTTAGTTCTAATCACCACAGGAGATATGTGTGACCCATTATCCAGGAAAACCTGCTGAAATGATGTCACTTTTGTAATTTCATTTGTCTAACCCTGATACTTCCAAGCAAACAATTTTAGACTAATCAAACGTCAAAAAGAATTACAGCTTTTTATTTAATCTTTGTTAAAATTGAAATGGTCTGCTAAAAATTGAAGAAAACATTGGAAAAAAGGGAAAAATTGCTTTTTCCTTTTTTTTGTCAATGTTTTACCTCTTAATTACTTTCAGTACAAAAATACTCAAATGGGTAACACAAACTGATCAAAGCCTTATTTCTTTTCAGGAAACAACATACAGGGTTCACTCTGGCTCTCAAAAAGTTGGGGCCATCACTTTTGCCAAATGAAAAAAGTTGGGGCCAACCTGGTGAAAATTGGGGCCACATTTCGGGTGTCTGGGCCGGTACTAATAGACAAAATTTTCGACATTTTGCACCCAACTCTTTTCCTAAAAACATTTTCTTCTTTTATCCCAATGCTTTTTACATTTTCTTTTTCATTTTTGGAGATGAGCTCAGTAGATGACAAAACTTTTCCCGGTTCAGTTTAAACCATTGACTAGTACAAAAGCAAGTATTTGAAACAGTTATATCTTCTTTTTGACAGAAGTTAAAAAAAAGTAAAAAAATGTTATTATATTTATTTAGACTTTAAAAAATCTCAACATATACCGAAAGTCTATGCCATGATTCTCTTTGCAGATGTTGTCAATTGAGAGAAAAAGTTCAGAATTGATATTCATTACAAAAGATTGTATGTTTGAACTGCATTGGTTATCTCTTTTTCTTATTTTCTTTTTTTTATTGAAATAATTAAACTTTCCAAAACACCTGTCTCTTAATTTGTGTTCTTTTTTTTTTTTTGACTTCAACACACGTCTGATCAGTGGGCTGATCCGGAGCTTTCCATTTTTCAAATACGTTATCCGACGGAATTAAGCATTTGCACGGCGTTTCAGAGATTCACCGCTAGTGATAATTCATGCCGTATTTTTCCGGAACATTTCTTTAATTTAATAATTGTTTTTACTCTAACTACCGATTTTACAAAAGGTAAAAAAGATTCGGGTCAGTTCGAAGGACACGGACTAATCATTTACTTGTTACGAATAAATCGGGGCGATTATGTTGTCTTACTATTGCCTTCTTTTAATTGGGGCCCTGCTCGAATTCAATTACCGGTATATAATTAGTGAATCAACTGCTTCAATCAATATATTAATGGTTCACATGTTTGGCGAAAACACATTGCCGGGCAGAGTCTAGATTCCATTCATTGATAATCAAGCTCCGCCTACAACGTCTACGATAAACCGATTACGATTGGCTGTTGGCGTCAAATAACGCCACGCCTACCGCACCTGTCTATCGGACTTCAGATATGGCTATTATCGATTTTTCACGCGACAGTTAACTTACGTAAACAATCAAATACATTTTATACACAGCCGAGAGGTTATTAGTCGGGACGCGTGCCTTAGAAAAACTTGTCGTCCGGTGGAATCCTTTGATAGGATTTTTTGTCGTCTGCTAAGAAAAGTTGTTGTCTCATCGACACTACTGTCGTTTCCGAGAGCCCCATGTTATGAGGTCAGATACTAGACCCGCCTACCGTGTTTGAAGCGTATAGGTAAATGTCAATAAAAAAATCGATAATCAGACCCCGTGAATGCCGCTTGTAGGCTACTAGACGGATTAGCGAGTCTATTCCCTTAGGGCAGTCTGGTTATGTATATTGTTATTGATATTTGCTTATCGTGTATTGAGTTTGGGCCATTTGATAATTTTTGGGGCCACTTGATTTTTGTTGGCGCCAGGCATTTTCGCCAAATGAAAAATTCTTGGGCCACTTTTAAATTTTTGTCGCATTTGGCGACAATGGCGACCGACAGCGCCAACGTTGACATATTTTGCTTGTTTTATGAATAAAATAATGCACTTATATCTATTCATTTTTATTGGCATTTAGGCAGTATTTCCTGGAAAAAGGATCATTTATTTGCAGGTTACACAATCATCATGCTTACCATCTGAAGCACACTGCACACAGGCTCGACAATAAGTGGTCAGGTGGCATACATCCAAGGCTGGGTGCGAAAAAGTTGTAACTGCCTATAAACATATAGGCCCTTACAAACTTTTTTTGCTGATTCATTGATATGCGCAGGCTGATCTTTGTCCATACATCCTGCCAAAAAGTTAGGGTTGTACAGGGTTCGACATGACTAGGTTTAATTAAATTGGCTGTAAGAATGAGTTCTTAGAAAGTCCTTTCCTATGATGCCTGCTCTGAATTATTTGAAGGGTAAATTCAGAAGAATTGATTTTTGCCCAGGAAGCATACACATCTGCTGTCCTAGATATTTTTTGGACAAAAAATTAGAATGTGCAGTATTGGTGCATTAGACACTTTCACAAACACTTGCAGTTGACAAACAATCCCTTAATCCATTACAGGATGACAAAAATTTATACTAGCAAAGATGTTGCACACCACAATTTTTATTTGTTTGTCAAGCCAACGCCTACACCAATGCCAACAACAACACTAACACAAATGGCACCAGATAGATTACATTACCTCAGGGTTTTTCCAAAAACAGCAGAGCTAGAAATAAATGAAATCAAATGAATCAATGTCAACCTACTTATATATCTATTAAGAATTATCTTATAACTATTCAAATATCATGTGATAACATCCCATATGATATTTTTTATGATATCACATAGTTATTTTTAGAACAATGACATAATGTGGTTATTTTTAGAAACTTGCATTTCTGTTAGAAACATCGACAAAAACAAGGCAAATATAGTCTAAAAGATAAATACTAATACGTACAGAGCCTTGACAATTATCAATACCCCCAACCTTGTTAAATTTTTTCATAAAAAACACTATAGTATGTATTATATATTAATTGAATATTTATGAAAAGCATTAAAAACTAGAGCTTGTCACTGAATGTGACTTAATACCCCCGCAAGTGCTTTCAGAGAATGAGATACTTAGACAGAAGCGGCAAAAAATGCTTCAAATATAAAGTTAACTCTTGGATTTGAGACCTCTAAATTGTGTCTTGCAAAACTTAAACATGTGATAAATGTTTTCATTCTATTGAAGGAAAACTGAAGGAGGAGTTTGTAACACAAAATTACTAGTATATGTGAACAAAAAAGAAAAAAAATGTAGTAAGTGTAAGGGCAGATATTTCTTAACCCAGGACGAGTTGGGACCTCATAATTGTGTCTTCATGTGGTAAATGTCTGTATAAAATTTCAAAGATATTACGTGAAAACTGATTAAAGGAAAACTGAAGGAGGAATTTGGGAAACAAAATTACAAGTATACGTGTTCACAAAGAAAAATTGTCTTAAGTTCAAGGGGAGATAATTCAAAAACCTGTGGGAGTTGGCACTTCAAATTTAAGTCTTGCAAAACTTCAACATGTGATTAATGCTTGTATACTGTTTCATTACTTTTGAATGAACATTGAAGGAGCAGTTTGCGACACAAAATTATAAGTACATGGTAACAAATAGGAAAAAATGTCAAAGTTCAAGGGGAGTTAACACATGAACCTGGGGGTGTTGACACTTGAAATTTACATGGTAACAAATAGGAAAAAATGTCTTGAGTTCAAAGGGAGATAATTCATGAACCAGGAGGGTTTGAGACTTGAAATTTGCGTCTTGCAAAACTTCAACTTGTGATCTATATTTGCATATTGTTTCATTACAATTGAATGAATATTGAAAGAGAAGTTTGCGACACAAAATGATAAGTTCATGGTTACAAATAGGAAAAATTGTCTGAGTTCAAAGGGGAGATAATTCATGAACCAGGGGCATTTGAGACTTGAACTTTGCATCTTGCAAAACTTCAACATGTGATGAATGTTTGTATAATGTTTCATAACTATTGAATAAAAATTGAAGGAGGAGTTTGCGACACAAAATTATAAGTACATGGTAACAAATAGGAAAAAATGTCTTAAGTTCAAGGGGAGATAATTCATGAACCTGGGAGAGTTGACACTTGAAATTTGCGTCTTGCAAAACTTCAACTTGTGATCAATATTTGCATAATGTTTCATTACAATTGAATCAAAATTGAAGGAGGAGTATGCGACACAAAATTATAAGTAAATGGTAACAAATAGGAAAAAATGTCTAATTTCAAGGGGAGATAATTCATGAACCAGGGAAGTTGGGACCTAAAAATTGTGTCTTGCAAAACTTCAACATGTGATGAATGTTTCTATAAAGTTTCAAAGCTTTTGAAGGAAAACTGAAGGAGGAGTTTGCGACACAAATTTACTACTATATGTGTCCACAGACGGACGGACGGACAGACGCACGGACAGACAGGCTGATTCCAGTATACCCCCGAAAACATTTGTTTTGCGGGGGTATAACAAAATTTTCAGTACATGTTTCTTTTTTATTACCATTATCACGTAAAAAGCACATTAAGGCTTATCATAACATGATATCAGCAAATTTATGACTCAGGGGAAAACAGTCATTAACCCAGAATATTTTTCAATTCCTATTTGGTTTGATAACCACAAAATCAAAGTACTGATGGCTCAGATATGATTGTCAGTTAAGTGTAAATCAATGATGATGATTTGTGACTTAGTAAACACTTTAGATGATAATTCTGAAGCTGACAGCAGGCTGTAAACTTTCTGTCATCAAATATTTGCAATGAAAAGGTAAACAAGAGGACCATGATGATTCTGTACCGCTCACCTGAGTCTCCTTTACCACAAACTTCATGTACATTGTAGGTAAAATATATGAAGCAAAAAACAAATTACTAGCTGTCGTCTCTCTGGTTTCAGAGAAAAAGATTTATAATGATTTCACTCTGTTCCTATGTATAAAGAAATACATCCAGGCAGAGCCCAAATTTGACCAAAAGGACATGATATTTTTTAACATACTTGGAAAAGGTCCACTAGATGATGCTACATACCAAATGTATAGGTTGTCTACCCTCTATTATCAGAGAAGAACTTTTTTTGAAGAATTTTGCTCTTTATTTCTATGAAAAATTGGATGTGCCAGTATGGATATGATACCAAGGTATGATACACACATGATACAAACAAGCTGAGTAGAAGTAGATGATGTTACATAGCAAATATGAAAGCTGTCTTCTTTCGTGTTTAAGAGAAGACAATTTTTGAAGACAGCCAAAATACAACCCCAAGGTCATGATATGAACACACCCAGTAGAGGTCCAATAGATAATGCTACACACCAAATATGACAGTTGCATGCTTTCTGAGAAGAAGTTTTTTTTCTAATTTTTGCATTTTTTGTTGCTGAGGCAACCAGAGGTGAAGGTAGATTTTGATTATTCAAACAACTTTGGTAAAGCTTAATCCCTGCCATTTAGTTTCACCAAGATTGGCCCACTGTTTAGGTGGAGATCTTTAAGGCAATTGTGGATGACCCACTGTGGTCAATGCACGACGCACAACTGAAGACAGATGACGGACATTGGACCATCACAATAGCTCAGCTTGAGCACTTGTTGCTCTGCGAGCTGAAAATAGACAATTTTTAGAATTGACAGTATTATGGATCTAATTTTATGTTTAAATATTCCTTTATTTTTTTCTAATGTTTAAAGGGTAAGGAGAGCTATTTACTTTTTGAGAGTGTTCAACTGCACCTTTAAGAAGCTCTGCTCATTTACATTTGATATTTATTGAAACAAAGTATTATTTGAAAAATATTATGTGGCTTTAAACTGTCTCATGAAAAAATGATAGATTTGATAATAGCCCTTTCAGTACCTAGGAACCTTTTAATTCAAAAAAATGTTTGCAGATAATCTTATCAAAACACTCACCATATATCAGTCAATTATCCATTGAGGGGTCTTTGACCTGATTCTTACATAGATGGTGCCTAAACATGCACTATTGCAATAAGAAGGATGGTTTTTACCCCTTCAATTTATACATTCCAAGATCAAACAAAGTCCTTCCAGATTGGCCACATTATTTTGAAAACACATCGAGGTTTCAGCGCAATACTATAGTATCTGAATTTTTGAAAATTTTACAGGAGATTGAAAAAACTTCATCAAACCTTTATTTTTCAAAAGAATGGGGCAAAGTTTTGGTATAAGACTTCAATTTTCATTTGTTAGATGGAGATTTGAACAATAATTGAAAAAGAATTTCTAAAAAAATGTTTTTGTTGATTTTGTCACTTACTATAGTATTGCCTCTGAAATGGGATTACGTCTTTTTAAAATTTTTGTGCAATACTATAGTAACTGCACTTACTACAGTATTGCAACCCATTTCTGAAATATTCTTGGATAAATGAGTGTGCAATACTATTGTATCTGACTAAATGGCATATTTTATTTCTGTTCTCTAAATAACTTTTGACAACAAACCAATCCTTTATCAAAAGACACTATTTTAGACTGGCCTAAACTGATAGAGAATTGCAGCAAATGATTGAAAAGTCTGTATTAAGAATAAGAAGCAAGCCATTCATGCCTTTTTCACACAGCTTTTATCTTAAGTGTGTCAAAGTTCAGAATTATTATGGCTTTGAATGATAAAGTTGAATAATGTATCAGACTCTTGAATTAATATACCTAAGAGACTTTCTGATTTTAAGCTTTTAACTTTCAGTATAGCTATAAAAGGTATTCTTTGGGAACTTTCAATTTTGACATCATCGCAAATAATTATATTTTGATCTGTTGAATTTTATCTCACAAAAACACAATTTATGCTTATAGTTATTTATATATATTTAAATGTGCAGCACCACTTTGGGTTGTTTCTCTTGGTCATAGACTCTGGTCACAGTTTATGTCTTATCCTCAAAAAACTTTATTAACATTTATCAAGATTGCACCCTACTGCAAAAGAGAATGTTTAATTGGTAAATAGGAGAAAATTGAGCCTTTTGGATGATTTCCTTGTATCACTTTACACTATATAAGGACCACAGCTTTGGCCAAAACCTCATGAAACTTAATTAAAAAAGTATAACTTTGGTCAGAAAGATGATAAAATTGCAAAATGCGAACAATCCATGGAACCAATGAACAGGGGGCCAATAATGCTGAAATTTAAAACAATTTATTATTTGCACTTTAGGGGGACACAGCTTTGGGCCAAAGCTTAAAATAAAATGATCAAATCTGTATCTTACTCACAAGGATAAACTCTTATGAAAATGGAGACTTTCCGTTGGAAAATATACAAAATACGGCCACACTCTATGCAAAACTGAAATATTTAGATTGGCCTATTTGTTATAAGATAGAAACATTGTGGGTGGGAGGATTCTTATAACTCGGGGCTTTGATTTCAAGTTTGTATAATAATTTAGATATTTTTGCTAAATGGTCTAAGGATCATGTGTCATGCCAAATATTAAAGTTTTATGCAAGTTTTAGATTTGGTCTAGTTGGATAAAAAATACTAGGTATAAACATTGAAAAAATGAGAGCTACAGGCCACAATTTTAACTCAAAGATTTTAAAATTTTGTCGAGATGTCTGCCCACAATTAACATTATATCTTGTGACAAGATGAAAATCAGGTTAAAAAACTTTGTCATGGGGTCAAATCTCAAAAGTCACTTAAGAGAAGCCACTTTTCATACTAAAATGTCTCAAAGCTTTACCAGGAAATATATCTACTTGATATTATAAATAAGTTGAACATAAGTTCAAGTAACAGTGCCAAATCTCGGCATAACCTTAAATGCTAAGGCCAAATTTTTGACTGGAAAGTCTTGAAACTTGGTTGTTTATCAACATGACATTTGGACAAGTTTTAAATAGGATGAAGTGAAGTTAATTCAAAGGTAAACATTTGACATTTCAAGTAATGAGAGTAGCTTTTGACAAATTTTTATCATACAGATCGAGAGCCTGTGGTCAAGATGATATTTAACCATTTGCAGTTAACTCTGGATATTACAATCAATGTTCTTTTGACCAAGAAAAGAAAATGTATCCTTATATCCTGATTTCTTTAAAACAAAATCTGGGACTAGTTATTACCACTAAATTGTATTGAACATATTGTTTTGATTTAATAGGGTTTACTGCTTTCTAAAGAAATGGCCAGTACTACCATCATTGCAAGCATGCTCCTTTCTGATCTTTCAAATATGCCTCAAGCTTAAATGGGACACAATCTTCATTAACAAGAGGGCAAGAATGGGCTTAAACTGCTCACATGATGTCACCCAAGCTACATTCTGACAACTTTCATTTAAATTTGCTTAGTTGTTCTGGCACAATTTCATTGACCTAGGTCCTGGAGATGTTCAAAATTTTCAAAGTAAAAAAAGGCCACACCCCACCATGCCAATATTTATGAGCCAATCAAAATAAAGCAAACAATTTTTGGAAAGTCATGCAAGTTAAATTATTATTGGTCTTGTTGAATAGAAAAAATATTTCTTTCAAAGATTTCTAGGTAACAATGCTCTGACCTGCAACACCCAAATTCATAAGTCAATCAAAATAACAAGGGTCATTCAAGGATCAATCTCACAAAGTTTTATTATACTTTTTAAATTTTTGGGGGAGGGGTAAATAGGGGTCATCTTGTTGGTTGGTCAATTTATCAGCTTGTCTGTCTAGCTTTTTCGTGGCAGCTCAAGTTCTCAGCAACTAATGGGTGGATTTCATTATCAAGCAGAGATGTGCAAATGAATTTTGGTTACAATCGATCCACTTTTGACAGAGTTATAGCCCTTTGATAGAAAATGGCTTTTTATTATTGACAAACACTTGAATGGGGTATTAGTCTGCTCTGCGACAGTCTAGTTGGAATTGGTCTAGTGTTATAGGAAGACATGTCATTCAGAGATTTCAAGGTCAAAAATGCCCAGTCCTACTAGCCCATGTTTATGGGCCAATCAAAATTTGGCAAACGGGGGTAAATTTGGGAAAATGTCACCATTGAACCATTCAGGCCAAGTTTCATCGAAATCAGTCCAGTGATTTAGGAGGAGATGTCGTTCAAAGAATTCAAAATTGAAAAATGCCCAGCTCTTGTCACATGTATATCTATGGACCAATTAGATTTTGTTAACATTTATTGAAAACAGTTTAACAAGGAAAGGTTATTGCAAAGTTTCATTAAAATTTGGCAAATGGTTTCACTGAAGAATTTTAAATTGATGAGACAATTTGTCACACTGCCAACTCAAAGGCATACAACTTTAAAGATCATGGCTGATGGCAATTGCTAGATCTTAAATTTAGTTCCAGCAAGCTGCCTAAGCTTTAGGAGACAAAACTAAAGTTTCCAATTACATGTACATACTGCCTCAGTCAAAACCACTAGAATGCATCTTTACTGGCCACATTGTGATAATTTCAACATGGGTTGCTACCCAACTTTAGGGTTGTGAAGTATGAGATCATATAAGAAAGCACTTATTAAATGAGTTTGTAAAAAACTGAACTCTATTTCGTGATTTCTTAAAGGTTTTCAATAATAAAGTATTAAATACATGTACCCCATTATCTTCTTATCCATACACTAAATTACCTCAAAGATAGAAAAAACAACAACACATAAATGTAACATTCCATTGCATCAAAGAATCTGAATTAAATCTACATTCAAAATATTATTGTGTAGCCTTGGAGATAGACTCAGGGGTAGGATGGGAGTGAAATGTAGCTTCACAGATTAAGTCACAAAAAGAAGAATGTCAAGAAGTATGAAAAAAGCACACCACAATACTAGTAGAATCAGTCTTAGTTTCCTAGTTGAATAGAACCAGTGTCAGGAAGAAGGATAAGATGGGTGTATGATTTTGATTTGTAATATAAACCACATATTTGCAGCCTAAATATTAAATTCCTAAAATTGTTTTGTAATGCCACCAAAATAATGCTCATTGGCTTCTGATATTATATATTTTTAGTAAACTTAAATGCTCTCTCAGAAGTACAATTGTTAACTCAAGTTCAAGAGGATTATAATATTTCTTGAGTAGATTTATGGTTTGATATGGGCAATCATTTGACCAAATGCATTTGGCTTTTTGTATGTCGTATCATTATACGAGGGTTGATCCAAAAGTTTGTAAAACGAGGTTATAAATCTACAGAGAAGCTAACAATCAAAACAAAAATAAAACAGTCTTTTAATTCATCATCTGTGTAATGAATGTGGAAAATTGTAAATGTCTGCGTCCAATAGCGGCTGTAAAGTGCATAACTCAAGATAGAGACCCCCGCGGAGGCGGGAGAGCAAGAACTTCAAATGCGACCTCATAATTAACTTTCTTTTACATAGTCTCCTCCAACTCTTATGCCTAACTGTGCCTGATACATCAACTTGCAGGAATTGTCCACATATCATTTGGAATCAAATTTGTTTATATACATGCATCTATATGCATGGTATTTCTAGTAAAGTCAACACCCAGATGTAGGACCTTTATTTTCAGAAAATTATGAGAATCAATTTGGACAAATTCGTTCGTTGAAACTCTATTGGACCATTCTTATTCTAATATGAAGCCTGGCTCTCATAATAGCTTCAGGAAAAGTTCTCTTCTGCAGAATTTTCGTCAGTTTTCTAAATTATCTGAAATGATTGGATTGGTGAATAACATAGATCATGACAAAATTGAAAAATAAACGATATTCATATTTTGGTGTCGTCGACTGGTCATTTTTTCCTCGAATATTCTGTATTATAAAAATTGCCTGTGTCCGTAAAAAGTCTAACAATAAGCTTTAAATTATGAAAAAAGTTTTCTTTTTTTGTCTAGTTTATTTAAATCAAGGAATTCAAACTTAAGTTTTAGAAAATATCCAGAAAACTCGATTTGTTTAACGAATTTTCAATATTTTTTCACGCTCCCCCGCCCAAGCATAGATATGTTGCTATGGTTACGTATTCTTAACCCGCTAAAGATAATTCAGCACAAATTACAAGGTTTATGCTCAGCGAAGCTACTTAACGGCACATTCACTAAATTATATACTAAACAAGCCAGAAATGCGAAAATTATTAGCAGATTTTACGAACTTCTGGATCATCCCTCGTAATAGACAACAGAAAATCCCAACTGCCTGATTATTTCTTCCATATATCAGATGTTGAAAAGCATCTACAGTGAAGCATAAAATTGAAGTTCTATTTAACATGTGCATGTAGCCAGTGGTCCTGATTAATTGTTACAAGAAATAGAGATTTCTGAAAGTAGAATGTAACATGATGACATCATGTTAACCAACTGTGATGTCACTATAAAGGTGTCAACTTGTGTAAGGTTATCTATCCAAAGGTCATCTTTTTATGTAAGGAGAGCAGTAAAAAAGTTTTGCAAGTAAATATTAGGATAACTTTATTGAAAATACCACCACAATACTATGGTATGTGCAGTTACTATAGTTACTATAGTATTGCAATTCAGTATTGTGCTTCCAGTGTTGAAATTTGAACGCAATACTATAGTAAGTGCAGTTACTATAGTATTGCAATTAGAAAATTCTTAACTTGCAGATACTATAATATTGCACTAAGCCTCTTCAATTTTTATATATTAATTCAGAGCTTAAAGATTTTTTCAGTAGATGTAAAGAGAAAATATAGATAGATTTACGCAAAAAAGTGGATTTCACAAAAAATGTCAGTTACTATAGTATTGCGCTGAACCCTCGACATTTGCAGGGTTTTAGTCGGAACATCACTTGGCCATTTCCGTAAACTGCAATGTATACAGACCTTGGATATACATAAGGCAGATGGGTATGTAACTAAATTCAGCATTTCGTTAGGTAGAAATAGTGTAGGAAAAAGTAGCTCGGAAACAACCGGAGCTATCTTTAGATTGATATTCTTTACAGTAAATAACGGATGAAAAATCTTAGTTTTTGAGAATGATGTATCATTCTCAAAAATTTAGATTTTTCAGCCGTTTTTCAAGATTCTAAAGATATTTATATAAGGATACAATGGTTTCATGTCAGTGACTTAAACAAGTAACATTGAAGATGTTGAATGTTTTCACTCAAAGTTTCAAGGGCTAACGTCATTTACCTGACGTCATCGAGTTTTTCTGAGGCTTCCTGTAATTTTTAAAAATAGTCTGTCTATGTATATCTGAGGTTGATCGAGAGATTGGCCGAGTGGTGTTCCGAATGGGGTTTAAGTATGCCATCACCAAAATAGGGTCTAAAGGACTCAATAGTAAGGGCCATAAGGGTCCTTGCTTAAATTTTGGAGTCCCTGTGTTTTAGCTATCTACATGTTTTTATGTTGATATTGAATTGTTCCTGAATGAAGCCAAAGACAATTATGATAGATTATTACCTTTGGGATGAACTTCAGAAAAGAATTTAAGACAGTTAAAAGAAGTCTTCAATTCTTTCTGAAGCTTGTTCCCGGAGGGTCCTAGGGACTCACATCAGATAGTTTTGGGAGCCCTAGCTACTTATTTAGGAGTCTCAGACTCGCAAAACCTGTGTCCCTTAAAACCCTGCCCTTGAAAACACATGTCAAGACCATTAAAATAAGTAACAACAACAAAGGATTCTACTGACAATTAATACTGACAATTAAAATGTCATCACCCCTTATCTATATTAGTGTTCCAGCAATCTTATTAGTTATTACTATTAGGTATTTACAGTTGGATAGTAAGCTAGAACAAATAGGTGATCATGTTTCTGACAGATGAGGTGTTCCAGTACATTGATTGATTGTTAGGTTGTCTGTCATAATCACTGGAAAACAAACTAAATAGACTTCTCTCACACCACTGCCTGCCAAATGAATCATTGTGATACTCTCAGTACTTTGTGGCAGCATCACAAAAGGTACCTTATGTACTTTGATTAGCAAAGAACAAAGTACCTTAAGTAATACACTGATTTTCAAAAAGTGAAAATGAAATGTAAAGCATTAGCAATATCAGTACTATTCTATTACTATTCCAGTACTACCATTATATACTTTGCAAAATCATATGCATGCTGATCTTTGTCTGTACCTTCTGTCAAAGCAGGAACATTTTAGATTCAGCATGACAAGTGTCAAGCTTTTTTATATAGCCAACATTACCCTTTGCTGTTAAGCTTGACCTTTCATGTAGGTAGTTAAAACTTGATTTTTCTACATCGGCAATTTTCAAACCAATAATCTTTCCTCAAGGGATAGAGCCAAGGTCAAAACTGCTACCTTGCACATCATTGCACATTAACAAGTTTCAAGTTTTAGTTTTATAATACAAGAGTGATATCACTTAAATATAAATGATTGCTACCAAAGGAAAATTTGAGGCATGTTGAAGGAAACGTCATCAGTATATGAAAGATCATTTAAAATTTGAAAATTGCTCTATGAAATATTTACCTTAATTCATGCAAAATAATGTAAAAGGACTGTTGTTAACTAGAACAAAATTTTATAATAAGGCTATAATCTTGTGATGTAGAAAATATTGTTTAACTGAAAAATATTGCTTAGGTAATATTATGAGAAATATTCTGAGAACCTTTCATACAAATCCATACATAAACCATGAGCAGAATCTTGAAAAGAAATCAGTAGTCCATACGCCCCTAGCTTTTTTTGAAAATAGACCACCTTGGTTCTTTAACGTGCCAGGTGTATAGCACCAGTACATGCAAAGCTTCCTCTGGGTTTCTAACTTGTTTCTTTTCTAGTTGGGCAGGGGAAAGCAGGTATCCCTAAAAAATCTTGCCATGTTTGGGAATAGAACAACAGACTTTAGGATTTGTAGTCTGGTGTCTAACCACTAGTGCATCGTGCCGCCCTATTGTAGAGATCTGATATAAAGGGTTATTTAGTGAGCTTGTTTACTAACCATAACAAACCCAGACAATTTATAACCAACAAATAACATTCCAGGACTGAAATCCTGGAACAATTAATCTTGATCATGTCCAACATCAATTCATTCAGGCTTTTTTTGCCTATCCAGTCTTTATACTAGGATTTCATAACTGTGGGGGATTTCAGCGCAAAAAAAGAAGCAATTGAGAAATAACTGGTATTCCATACTCTTTGTTAATAGTAAAAAATCCCCAAAAAATCTAGTAAATATGGGGGATCTTTGAAAAAAGTGGGGCAATCCCCCAATCCCCCTGCCTAGAATAAACACTGCTATCTCATGCTATCCACATAATATTCCTGCAGTTTCCAAAGATTTGGCAGACTGATCTTAACCTACACTGCCTGCTTTCTGCTTCATCATTGCTGGAAAATCTTGAGCAAGAATGATTGACTGATTGTTCCGAAAAATTGCAATGTCTTTGAAATTAAAATCAAATTCAGAAGAATAAGGGTTAAGTACTTGAGAACTCATCTCTAAACATAATTCATACAAAACAAGATCCGTCAGAGACGGATTATGCTCCCCGAATAAGGCATTGTCACAAAAACAAGAGCCATGTTGGACATGGACATCCCCCGCCAAGAAAGCTTGATAGTAAACTGAAGCCTAATAGATAAAAGATTCTTTTGTACTGTCAAAGATTTGCCTCCTATAAAATCTATGTAATAAAATTAACAAAGGGCAATTACTCCAAAATTATGCAAGCAAGAGTTGTAGTTCAGGTGTATTGCACTTCTCCTCCATGAGATCTATCCACCCATAAAGATTCAAGTTGATAGCTATTATACTTTAGGAGATATGCTCCAGACAAAATCTAAGTAGCAAAAATAACAAAGGGCAATAAGTCCAAAATTATGCAAGCAAGAGATGTAGTTCTTGTGCATAGCACTTCTCCTCTATGAGATCTATCCACCCATAAAGTTTCAAGTTGATAGCTGTTGTACTTTAGGAGATACGCTCTGTGGTCAGATTGCAAGGACTCAAATAAGGTGTTATCTTATACAGCAAACATAAAGGTAACAAACATTATACCCCCTTTTTGCATGACATAGTTTTAGACACAAATTTCAAATAGTTTATGGTAAAGGGCATCTGATTTGCTACTAAAATGTGAAATTTCATCAAATTCTGAGCATAAGACTAGGAGAAATGAAAGAATAACCGTATTTTACGCGCTAGCATAAAGGTTACAAACATTTAGCCCCCTTTTTCCATGATATATTTTTTTTACGTTAATTTCAAATTGTTTATAGTAAAGGGCATCTGATTGCTACTCAAATATGAAATTTCACTAAATTCTGATTGTTAGACTAGGAGAAATTTGGGAAAAACTGTTTTTTTTACCCTAAGTACCCTTTTCCCGTGACGAGGCCTCAAATCCAAAAACCATCACAGATGCATCAACACTTTATCATATGAAGTTCACATGGTAAGTTTCATTTGATTTGGCCCAAGGGTTATGGAGAAATAGGTGGGGACGGACAGACAGACGGACGGACAGACGGAATAACTATTTTACATGCTAACGTAAAGGTAACAAACATTTAGCCCCCTTTTTCCATGATATATTTTTTTTACGTTAATTTCAAATTGTGTATAGTAAAGGGCATCTGATTTGCTACTCAAATATGAAATTTCACTAAATTCTGACTGTTAGACTAGGAGAAATTTGGGAAAAACTGTTTTTTACCCTAAGTCCCCTTTTCCCGTAACGAGGCCTCAAATCCAAAAACCGTCACAGATGCATCATCACTATATCATAGGGAGTTCACATGGTAAGTTTCATTTGATTTGTCCAAAGGGTTATGGAGCAAAAGGTGGGGACAGACGGACGGACGGAATTACGGACGGACGGACGAACAAACAAAGCGCCGGCTATATGCTCTCCCTTCGGGGAGCATAACAACAAAGTACTGCGAATACTGAAATACTATGCATCTTCTCTTGCAATCCAAGTAGTTGGGCACAAAATTTGGTAAAGGAATCCTAACAAAAGAACTTAAGAAGAATGATAAATAAAACAAGAGGGCCATAGTGGCCCTTAATCGCTCACCTGAATGAACTGTCTAAAATTTTCAAAAGAAGTATTAGAAATAGAATGATAAATGACTCAGCTAAACAAAGCTGTTGCTTCTATACAACTTGAGAATCCTTTTTTTACAATTTTAAGGTTGACTTACAAGGATTTTTATAATTGATTTCGTGACCTAGTTTTTTACCCCAGATGACCCAATTTCGATCTCATCCGAGATATTATCTAGACAATCATTCTGACCAAATTTCATTTTGATTGGCCAAAAATTGTGGCCTCTAGAGTGCAAATAATGTTTTTCTTAGATTTGACCCTGTGACCTAGTTTTTGACCCCGGTTGATCCAATTTTGATCTCGTCCAAGATTTCATCAAGACAATCATTCCGACCAAAATTAAGGTTGATTGGGCAAAAAATGTGGCCTGTAGAGTGCATAAAAGGTTTTTGTTAGATTTGACCCTGTGACCTATTTTTTGACCCTGGTTAGCCCAATTTCAAAATTATCCAAGATTTCATCAAGACAATCATTCTGATCAAAATTCAGGTTGATTGGACAATAAATGAGGCGACTAAAAGGCTTATAAGGTTTTTCTAAGATTTGACCCTGTGACCTAGTTTTTGAGTCAAGTTGACCCAATTTGTAACTCGTCCAAGATTTCACCAAGACAATCATTCTGACTAAAATTCAGGTTGATCGGGCAAAAAATGTGGCCTCTAGAGTGCATAAAACATTTTTCTTGGATTTGACCTTGTGACCTAGTTTTTGACCCAATTTCGAACTCGTCCAAAATTTTATCAGGGCAATCATTCTGACAAAAATTCAGGTTGAAGGGGCAAAAAATGTGGCCTCTAGAGTGCATACAAGGTTTTTCTAAGATTTGACCCTGTTACCTAGTTTTTGACCCCAGTTGACCCAATTTCGAGACAATCATTCTGACCAAAATTCAGGGTAATCGGGAAAAAAATGTGGCCTCTAGAGTGCATACAAGGTTTTTTGTAGATTTGAAGCCACGACCTAGTTTTTAACCCCAGTTGACCCAATTTCGAACTCGTCCAAGATTTCATCAAGACAATCATTCTGACCAAAATTCAGGTTGATCAGGCAAAAAATGTGGCCTCTAGAGTGCAAACAAGGTTTTTTGTAGATTTGACCTTGTGACCTAGTTTTTGACCCAAGTTGACCCAATTTCAAACTCGTCCAAGATTTCATCAAGACAATCATTCTGACCAAAATTCAGGTTGATTGGGCAAAAAATGTTGCCTCTAGAGTGCAAACAAGGTTTTTCGTAGATTTGACCTTGTGACCTAGTTTTTGACCCAAGTTGACCCAATTTCCAACTCGTCCGAGATTTCATCGAGACAATCATTCTGACCACAATTCAGGTTGAATCGGGAAAAAAATGTGGCCTCTAGAGTGCATACAAGGTTTATCTTAGATTTGACCTTGTGACCTAGTTTTTGACCCCAGTTGACCCAATTTCAAAATCCTCCGAGATTTCATCAAGACAATCATTCTGACCAAAATTCAGGTTGATTGGGCAAAAAATGTGGCCTCTAGAGTGCAAACAAGCTTTTTCTTAGATTTGACCTTGTGACCTAGTTTTTGACCCCAGTTGACCCAATTTCGAACTCGTCCAAGATTTCATCGAGACAATCATTCTGACCAAAATTCAGGTTGAACGGGCAAAAAACGTGGCCTCTAGAGTGCATACAAGGTTTTTCTTAGATTTGACCCTGTGACCTAGTTTTTGATCCCAGTTGACCCAATTTCGAACTCGTCCGAGATTTCATCAAGACAATCATTCTGACCAAAATTCAGGTTGATCGGGCAAAAAATGTGGCCTCTAGAGTGCATACAAGGCAAATGTTGACGACGGACGACGGACGTCGCACGACGCACGACGGACATCCACCTAACCACAATAGCTCACCTTGAGCACTTCGTGCTCAGGTGAGCTAAAAAAAGCATGAACATGTATGACTAACAAATAACATTCAAAAATTGAAATTCTGGAACAATCTTGATCATGTCCCACATAGATTACATTCAGGCTCCTTGACTCTTATGAGTCATTAGATTTTACTAATAATGAACAGGACGTGTTAATGCCCCCAAAACAGCAATTTTTAAAAATTTTGACCTTGAAAGATGACCTTGACATTGTCACATGACCTTGACATTGGTATCTGTAGATGGGCACTATGGTGATTTATCTTCATACCAAATACTGGTAAGAGAATTGTTTTTTTGAATAGCCTTGAAGTAATTGGCAATGTCAAGTTTTTTTTTGTAAAGTTTTACAGACAGACAGAAGGACAGACAGAATGATGGACAGACAGACAACAGTAAAACAATCTGCCTCTAATCTTTCGATGCAGGGGCATAGAAAGGTTATCAAATTACTGACTGCTGAAATACAAGAATTATTCCCTTACAATCAACATAACCAACAAGCAAATTCTTTGAATTGATATCCCCCGCCGAACATATTTTCATTGTCAATAGAGTCAATATCAAACTTAGGTACAGGTTATCTTTTATCTACATCAACCTATAGTTTTCAAGAAATAGCGCAGAAATGAATATCACTCTGTATGTATATGTTTAGGGCTAAAACAGTCAGGGGCAGTAACTCTAAATTAGACAGTTGAACCAGGTAACCCCGACGATATGTGCATATCCTCATTGAAGTGAAGCTGTGTGTCAAGTTTCATTGAAATCTGGTCCATATTTTTCAAGAAATAGCGCGGAAACAAATATCTCTCTGTATGTATATGGCTTAAACAGTCAGGGGCAGTACCTCTCAATTCCACGGTCAAACCGGGTAACCCCGACGATATGCGCATGTCCTCATTGTAGTGAAGCTGTGTGCCAAGTTTCATTGAAATCCGGTCTACAGTTTTCTCAAATAGCGCAGTAACGAATATCCCTATGTATGTTTATGGTTTAAACAGTCAGGGGCAGTAACTCTCAATTCAACGATCAAACTGAGTAACCCCAAAGATATGCGCATGTCCTCATTGTAGTGAAGCTGTGTGCCAAGTTTCATTGAAATCCAGTCTATAGTTTTCAAGAAATAGTGAGGAAACCAATATCACCCTGTGTGTTTATGGCTTAAACAGTAAGGGGCAGTAACTCTAAATTTTCAGTTGAACTGGGTAACCCCGACGATATGCGCATGTCCTCATTGTAGTGAAGCTGTGTGCCAAGTTTCATTGAAATCCGGTCTATAGTTTTCAAGAAATAGCGCAGAAAGGAATATCACTTTGTATGTTTATGGCTTAAACAGTCAGGGGCAATAACTCTAAATTCGACGGTTGAACCGGGTAACCTGGACGATATGCGCATGTCCTCTTTGTAGTGAAGCTGTGTGCCAAGTTTCATTGAAATCTGGTCTATAGTTTTCAAGAAATAGTGCGGAAAGGAATATCACTCTGTATGTATATGGCTTAAACAGTCAGGGGCAGTAACTCTAAATTCGGTGGTCGAACTGGGTAACCCTGACGATATGCGAATGTCCTATTTGTAGTGAAGCTGTGTGCCAAGTTTCATTAAAATCGGGTGTACAGTTTTCAAGAAATAGCGTGGAAACAAATATCACTATGTATGTACATGGCTTAAACAGTCAGGGGCAGTTACTCTATATTCGATGGTCAAACCGGGTAACCCCGACGATATGCGCATGTCCTCATTGTAGTGAAGCTGTGTGCCAAGTTTCATTGAAATCCGGTTTATAGTTTTCAAGAAATAGCGCGGAAAATGAATGTAGGACGGACGGACGGATGGATAGATGGACAGAAGGATGGACGGACAGACATGGCAAAACAATATCCCACCCGATGATTTCATCGGCGGGGGATAAAAATAGAATTGAAATTTAATCTAAGAAGAACCTTTATTTGATCCCAAAAATTGTTGACAACTAATTCAAGAATCAACATTCCAGAACTAAGGTAATGTGAATTTTACCTTCCCTTGCTATTCATTATATATTCCTGATGCACAAAAAGCCTTTGTATGCAATAGAGACTATGACCTGCAAAATCATTACTCATTCAAATAACAATTCTACACTTACTTTGAGAAGAAACATCAGTTCAAAATAATTTTGAAATCTTTCTAAAATTGGAAAAGATATGTTCCACACAAAAATTTGACTTTGCCTTTGAATGTGACCTTAACTTTGAGGATGAGCAAATAACATAAATCTTTTCAAACAGAAATTAACAGCCATTAAATTTCAATGCTAAGATTAAATGGCAAAAGTTAAGATTTCAAACAGATGTATTCTGGAATTTCATTATCTAAGCAAAGATAGTAGGAAAACTTTAAGCTTTTTTAATCAACGATTAATCTAAAATAAACCATACGGAGAGTTGAAATTGGGCCAGAAAAAGTCTGACATTAAAATTCTGATGGATAGTCTTGCCAAGAAACCGGCTGGATTTGCCAAATTATTTCCAAGAAGAAACGTTAATCTTGTTCTGTTTTTTTTTTAAATTTTTTTCATATACAGTAAAGCCTTCAAAACATAAGCTTCTACAGTTCATCCCATAGACAGGGTGTCACTACAATTATGCACAATATGCTTTGTTTGTGTTGGGTTTTATGCCGCTTTCAACAATCTTTCTAATATATTGTGGCGACTGGGGCACCTAACAATGAAATCCTGGTATTTCTTACATCAGTACTACCATCACATCCTTTCTTAGCCTCCAGCTGCTATCCCACATAGGTCTATGATTATCAACCCATTGGTAAAAGATCAATAGTTGGAGAGGATGAGTGTCCTGTTTAGAATCGGATCTGGGACCTTTTGAATGATAGTTTCACGCGCCGCCAATGCGCTATGACAGCAGTGCACACAATACCAGGGAAAATGACTAACACTTTTAACTTAGGGGCCCAGGCTTCAAAAATTCAATTTTTAACATTAGAGGCATAGGGATTTCCCCAAAAAGTCTAGGGGCCCAGCCCAGAATCTAGGTGCCATGGGCGACTGGGCCCCTGCTTGTCTTTACCCCTGAATACTCACGCGGGTAATATACAATAATAACAATAGAAAATTATTGTTTGCAGACGATTAAGCATCGTAACTACAGCTAAGTTACGATGTTTTGATTATCTCCTCATGTATCACTGACCCAAATCTCTTTGGTGTCCCCCTCCCTCACCCAACTGTCTCCTATATTCTCTCACTGTAAGTACAAATTCTAAAATCCTGATAATGCCCTTGCCATAGATAAATCAAATTATGTGCCATCCTCAAAACAGTTTTTCAAAGTCAAAAGATGTAGAAGACCTTCATTGATTTCAAAAAAATAAAGCCAATTCCTTTCACTATCAAAGACATACCAAATATAGAAATTAGCTTAGACCATAAAACCTGTTTTTAATCACATCAAAATATTTCTAGCAGTCTAGAAAAGGCTCACCTCAGGACTTTCCTTTATAATTTGATTTATTAAAGTTCTTTGTGATTTTTGTCAGAGAATTGTCAGCTTGAAGTCTGTGAAAACAAAAGACTCAAAAAAAAAAGACACAGACACTCATACTTATGATAATTACAATGCTATGAGAGTCAGTAGTCCAAAATAGCATTTATTGTTCAAAGTATATTAAAAAATCTTATCTAAAAGATACTTTTAAGTGAATGTTGTTGAACAGTGTACACTGTAGGTTAAGCAAGCAATTTCTACATTTTTCTGCACAGACATGCAGTCTGATCTCAGTTTCTGCTTTTTAAATTCTTTCTACTTATTGTGGGGAAAAACTTAGGGTAAGACTCAAGTTAAAATGCTACAAAATTTGCTAATTTGTTTGATGCAAAATTAAAATTCAACAGGAGTAGAAATAAAATTCCTCTTTATTACTATCATTATTATTATTACAATCGTTATTATTATTATTATTACATTAAAATAACCATTGATGTTAAGTAATTGCTGTCTGGTCATAGGTAGAAGAACTGACACCTGCATAATGTTTCATATAAATGGATAAATAGGATGGCTTATCAGTAAAATGCTGGGCAAAGGTAGCAGACAGGATTACATAATCTTTAGACCTCCAACACAGACAGGTGTAAGAAAAGACAGGTAGGCTGTGCTTATCAGCAATACAGTTCATCTAACCATAAACCCTTTATTTCAATCAAAGATGCAAAAAATACAAAAGAAATGAATCAGTATGGCTTGGGATTTTCAGAAAAGAATATATGTGACTCATCAGGTGAAAAGGGACGCTTAAAGTGGGTGGCGCATAAAGTGTTGACCCCAGTCAGACTGCACAGACTGCGCAGACTGACCAGGGTCAAAACTTTTCCCAATGCGCTTATTTTCTGAATTTAGAATGATCAATCTACCTTCCCGTGAAAGAATCTTTGAAATGGAACCTATGGCTGACCTGTACTAGAGCCGATCTCTTTTTTCGAATGTTTATTTTACGAAGTTCCCGGATGGTCCCTTTTCGCGTGACGGGTCACATATATGAAATTTATTTTTAGGACATCTTAACAGTTCTCTTTTGCCTTATAAGACACAAAAAAGCAAGTAGTGACTAAGATTAGACTGAAATTTTGTGCATTTGGTTCTTGTCTTAACTTGTCTAAAATAAGAACATTTAAGCAAGATAATTAAGGGTTTAGATCTGGTACGAGTACACCAGTACTCAAGTACTCGGGTATCGGGTAGGGTAGCGTTCCTTTGTTTGTTTGTTTGAATTGGTTTTACGGCGCTTTCAACAATTTCGCAGTTATATCACGGTGGCCGGAACACCTAACAAAGGATTCCTGGTATTTCTTTCACCTGCACTACCATTACACCTTTTCCTAGCCTCCGACTGCTATCTCACATAGGTCTATGATTATCTACCCATTGGTGAGAGACAAAGTCGGAAAGGATATTTGCTGCCACCAGGGATCGAACCCATGACTTCCAGATTGGAAGTCTTATGCCTAACCAACTGCGCTGTGGTGGCGGCTAGGGTAGCGTTCTTACCCAGATCCTAAATCATTACCCTTTACCTAACTATTGTATAAGCACTATGTACATTTTGGGATCAACTTCAGAAAAGAATTGAAGACTGTTTAAAACAGTCTTCAATTCTTTTCTGAAGTTGATTTCCTGGACGTCCTACTGACTTACATCAGATACTCTTGAGAGTTCTAGCTATGTATTAGAGAGTCGACTGGCAACATCTCCATGACACAATGCCGAAATTTGTACAATCGAACCCCCTTTACAGAAATTCTGAATCCACCTTTAAAATTTTGCTGATAAAGATTACTATATGGACAGTAATCATTGGGTACTCGAGTACTCCGCGAGTAACAAGATCTCGGGTACCCGTGTATAAAACTTCAACTCCTCCCAACAATACAAGGGTTAAGAAAAAGCTGCAATTCTTCATGAGCACCAAGATCCATTAACAAATACTTAAACATAACAGGGGTCATAAAAATAATGATAAGCGTTTTGTAATCATAAAAACAATCTGTAACAATTTGTAAATCTGTTGCAAGAGGTTTTTCAGGCCTGTATCGGTCTTCTGGGTGGAAAGTCTTGAAGCTGTTTTCATGAAAAACTGTTGTGTTTGTATAGTGTGGTCAAAGGTCTAGTATAAAATTAATTCACATTTCTTAGGGTGTTAACATATGCAAAGACCCTAAACATGGTTAAATGCCAATGTGCAAAGCACGAGGGCATTTTAGTATTTTGAGGGACTCTGTAAATGTAAATGTGAATTGATAATATCATTGCATAAAAAGACCAACAAGAATATTAATTCAATCAGAGACTGTGAAACATTTCACAGAAACGACCGAAAATGGGCATCAAAACTATGATTATGCCAGGAAAATTATTCTATGCATTGCACCTTCCCTCTTCCGCTGTCTCATTTCTTATACCCCACCCACAACATTATTACAGATTTGCAGTGTAATTATCTAATATTATCAATACATTCTTTAGTGCTTTTCGGTGGTTTATCGAGAAATAACGGTAGATTATCACTTGATAAACTCACTGCAAAAGCAGTGAAATTATCAAAAACTTATACCCTGCTTTTGTGCATTTCATCCTATCTGACGTCATCTATGCGGGGCGAAATAAGTGACGTCACAATGAACGTTGCCTAGCATTCACATGCAAAATGACGCGCTTTACATAAATGTGTCCTAGAAATTTCTCATTTTGTCTCATTTTTACATTAAAGAAATAGAATAATCGTTTGTTTTTTTAGCAAGATCGATTAATATTTCATTTCGTGAAAAACAAAAGCTATATTTTCACTCGTGGCTCTGCCACTCGTGAAAATATAGCTTTTGTTGTTCACTCAATGAAATATAAATCGATCTTACACTTAAACAAACGATTATCCTCTATATAACCATAGATGACTTCTCAGAAACAAGTGTATTCTTTTAAATGAATTTTTCTTGAAAAAGAGAGTCTTTTGAAAATGATCAATTAAATGTTAGTGATTGCTTCATGTATTTCAATGGGATAAAACTTGGTCCATTATTGTTACTGACTCATATAAGACCAGAAGTGCAACACTGATCAATTTTAAGCACCTTACAAGTAATTATCTACGGTAATTGATAGAAATTCAGTAGAGATCACAGTGTCTGAGGTTAAGGATAATCCATTGTTACTGAGTCATAAAAGACCAGTAGTTCAACTCTGATAAATTTTAAGCACCTTATAAGTAATTATCTACGGTAATTGATAGAAATACAGTAGAGATCACAGTGTCTGAGGTTAAGGATAATCCATTGTTACTGAGTCATAAAAGACCAGTAGTTCAACTCTGATAAATTTTAACCACCTTATAAGTAATTATCTATGGTAATTGATAGAAATTCAGTAGAGATCACAGTTTCTTTAATGCTTTTCGGTGGATTATCGAGAAATAACGGTAGAATAGATTACCACCTGATAATCTCACTGCAAAAGTAGTGAAATTATCAAAAACTTATACCCTGCTTTTTTGCATTTCATCCTATCTGACGTCATCTATGCGGGGCAAAATAGGTGACGTCACAATGAACGTTGCATAGCAATCACATGCAAAATGACGCGCTTTACGAAAATATGTCATTTGAATATGATGTCATATGAAATTTCACATTTTGTCTCATTTTTGCATTAAAGAAATAGAATAATCGTTTGTTTTTTGAGTAAGATCGATTAATATTTAATTGTGTGAACAACGAAAGCTATATTTTCACTCGTGGCTCTGCCACTCATGAAAATATTTCTTTTGTTGTTCACTCAATGAACTATAAACCGATCTTACACTGAAACAAACGATTATGTATCCTCTATGTCTTAGGTTAAGGATGATCCATTGTTACTGAGCCATAAAAGACCAGTAGTTCAACATCAGTCTCATAATTGGTCCTTAACCTTTACACTTCTTTCATTGTTTGATAAATAATCCCCTCTCAGCTTCCATAACCCTTAACCTTGTTTAGGCAGATTGAACTTGACATATCTCATCAATTATCAAAATTGATAATTAATGGTTGTAACTTTTGTCTCTCCTCACAGTGACATTCGGCTTTCAATTTGTGTCTGTGACAAGCCCATCAGAGCGATAGAGAAGGAGTATTTTGGATTTCAAATGAAAATATTTCAACAATTCTTTCACAAATCATCAATTGTGGGCACTCATTGGAATCGTCTTGTCAAGACAATTCAAATGAGTACTCCCAAAATAAGGTTCTATTGAGAAACAAAGATTTTAGGCAGGCTTTACCCCCCTCTTATCCATATCTGGAGATCTGCCTATTTGAGAACATTATCACAGCTGGATGCAAAGAAAGGATGACTTAAAATGACTGAAATAGTATTAAGGTAGTAGACCCCTAATAGTTCTGCATTTCTTAAGTCATAAACTTTGACAGTTTAAACCGAGGTTTCCGAATGATTCCATTAGGAAACCTCTTTTAACATTGTGAAAGATCATGACTTCAGAATTGTTGCAGAACTATGATTACAGTTCCACTACCTTAAAGAGAATTGCCTTGCACTGGGCAGTGGTCTAATAGTAGGGTTAAATTTCGAAAAGGGTTGATAATTATATCTGTATAGAGAGTAAATAATATGAAAGGGGAAAATGTTTTAGAAATCATTGATGACGACCAAAATGCTGTAACTACAGCTTGATAAAAGCTGAAGTTACAGCATTTTGGTTGCCTTATAAGGATATTTGACCACAGCTAAAATGGTCCGAATACTCTAGAGTCAATATTTGCATCTCATCAGTTACCATATAAATCAATAATTACCAATATTTCTCCAAATTTGGACATTTTACCATATTTATACACTTGACTAAGTGAGACCCCAAGTGCCCTATTTGAAGGCCTTTTATTCTCTATTTACACAACATAATTATAGCCTTTATAGAGCCTTTATATAACAACAGTTTTGATATTTGACCCTTGTGATATTGATGTCTAATAATTTTGGGTCTGACAGCAACAAATGAATCAATAATTATCCACTTTGTTTTTCTCCTGAATTGACCATTTTCCATATTAACCTTTGTCATACTGAATAAATTTGGCTAAAAATTTTCTATCAAAATCAAGGGCTAAAAGCACTGAAATACCAACTGTAGGTCAATTTTTATTTGAAAAATTAAACCTATTAACATTTCAGGTTCGAGAGTGAGAAACAGGTGGTGTAGACTAACATCAGACTGCACATATGTGCAGACTGATGTTTGTCTATAGCTCCTGCCAAAGCAGGAATATTCCGGGTTCAGCATGGCAAGGGTTAATACAGTGGAACAAATATGACACATGCGCAGACCCGGACACACATCTCCTCCCCTCTTAGAAATTTGGTAAAATATAGTTATCAGGTCTCTTAATTCTGGAAATCTAAGCACAATATCCTATATAATTACAAGTTGTAACTTGAGCTTTACATAAGCTATGTCCAAGCTGTAGTTGCAATATTTAGCTTGCCAATGAACAAATGGTATATCCATTAAAAGTTAAGATTATTTTATAGTTTGTTTTCAAACCAATGGTTCGTTTAACAACTTTACACTTAACCCACAATCATAGAGTTACAAGTCGGCTGTTAACACTTTGGCGCACCAAGCAGCCACAGCACATTGGCTTCCAATTCTCATGTATAGCCATTTATACACCTGGGTGAAAAGGAGCAATGTGGAGTTTTTGCTCATAAATATTCCTGTGGTCTGGTTAGGATTCGATCCCGGGACCTTCCGATCTCAAAGCCACCATCCTAACCACTGGGCTACGGACTCCCAAGTTTGGATCCCCCTCAGAGAAAAAAAAAATATGGATCCGTACAAGTAAAAAAACATAATCCAGACATGTATTGAAAATGATCAATTAATTCATTAACATTTCACACATTCCAAAATGATTAATAACTCTATTAATGCAAATAATGCTCTTTTTGCTGTTAGCACATATGTTATTGATTTTCATGTTTGATCAACGAATTCCCATTTTTCAACATTCTTGACTTGTTGCAGATGACAAAGAAATGTGGTTTGATTAAATAGAAATCCTATTGAGAAATTACTTGTGAAACTCTTTTTTTCTCTTTTTTTCTCACAATATTTTTAGAGTAAATCACTGAGACTTTTTCCAAAACAGTTGCTATGGTAATATCTGTACTCTGAGAACTAAATTGAAGACAAGATGTGTTTGTGAAACATGAATGCACCCGGAACAGCATTATTTTTTAAAGTTTGACCTAGACAGATGACCTTGACCTTGTCACATGACCTTGACCTTGTCACATGACCTTGACTTTGGTGTACAGCTTTGAATGTCAAATACTTTTGGAGAAAAGGCAAAGGTTAAGTTTCGGACAGACTGACGGACAGACAGACGGACGGACAGACAGACAGACATGAGTAAAACAATATGCCCCCCCGATCTCTCGATACGGGGGCATAGAAAGTTGTTGAAAAGGTAAGAAAAGCTTTGCTTGCAAGTTATACACTTTAATTTTCCTCAACATTTCACACACAAAGGTCTTTCACTTAATCAAGTTTAAATGTCTTTTTTTCTTTTTTGGTAATTAAGGCCATTTAAAACTATTGAAGGTCTTTTATTTTTACTTCCAACTTTTATTACATGTTCTGTGCTTATAACCAACACTTTTTTTCCAAAATATTTCTTCTACCATCTTTTGTTTGTTATTCTCATTCATTTATCAACCATCTGCAGCCTCTGTCAATTTAGACCAATCAAAGTTAAGATTTTATTCATAAATAAAAGATTTCCAAAAAAATAAAATACTTACCACCACAAAGAAAACCTTTTCAAACTCCATTTACAAAATTTTCATTCCCTGTAATTTCCGCGGATCCCCAAGCCAAGGACTAAACTTCTTGAAAAATCTTGTATTCCTTAGAAATCTCCAAACACAATGTCTGCAATGCAAGACACTTAATCGTAATGTACTGGTATCCTAAATAACCAAAACTTTCCAATTACGAATTTCAAAATCGGCAATTCCTGACACTGTGTTCTACAGCCTCAAAGAATCCAATATTTCGTAAAAACCTCAGAGAGAGACTGACTGAGAAGCTGGGGTGAGTCAAGCTCTTAGTCAATCACAACTACAACAACAACAACTGCTACTCAGTCAATATTATCTGACTCCCGATAACACTTTACCCTGGTCTGGACAATTAACAGATATTGCTGTAATTATAGTTAATCCAGGGATGAGGAATTCCCATGCCCTACATGTCCGACACTGGCTTTTACACTTGCAGGAAAGTCATATTTTCTAAGCCACTTGTCCATGAACAAGAGCCACTTGTCCATGGACAAGTATAAACCAGAGTAAATCTTGATACAGTACTGAAAGGATCTTGGAGAAAAGATATCCTATTGTTTGTATCAAAGGGGAGAAAACATTCTCTTTAATGAAGAAAATGCTGTATTTCAGCATTTTCTTCATTTATAACAATGTTTTTCTCAATATTTGTGAATTCGTTTTTTTGTGGGCAAATTCATTTTGATCCTGGACAAGTAGACAATTGACTTTTACTTGTCAATGGACAAGTAGAGAAAAGTTGTATTTCCGCATCCCTGGTTAATCCATTACCAAACAATGTTAGTCAATATTTGAAGTTGTTGCAGACAAGTTCAAGTTGATGAAATACTGTACAGAAATATTTCTGAAAAATGAAGAAATTGTTTGCTACAAGCAATGTCCTCATTTGCCACAATGTTCCAAATGCTTTTTGTCTTTAGGAGTGTCAAAAGGTTAATAAATCTCTTTTTAAAGACATTAAGATATTTAAAAAGTGAGTAAATTTATTATATTGACACGGTATATAAATTTATACTATTATAATCAATTCTCTTAATAATTAGACCCTTTCAAAAACAACTTTGACCCATAGATTTGCTATTTGTAGGTGGTAAAGACAATGATAAGCCTGTATATATGTGTAGTCTGATCTTTGTCTTTACCACCTTATTTTCCTTTTTAAACCAGAAAAGCATAATATCATATACTCACTTAACATTCCATTGACCTCCGCTTTCAGCACTCATTTTCATGTGATTATGCGAAGGCATCTTTTCTATAATGTTTTCCATTTTGTAATGCAAATTTTAGTAATGAAGAACATCTACTTTTCATATCTGGACAGATTTTAATTCTAAGCAGGGAAAAAGACTAACAATTACAACCTAGGGGCCCAGATTGCCAAAATTCAATATTCAACATTAGGGGTATGGGCATTTTCTATAAAATTTTAGGGGCCCAGTCCAAAATCTAGGGGCCATGGGCGACTTTGCCCCTGTTAGTCTTTTTTCCTGCTAAGTGCTGCCATTAATTACGGGCCTGAATGACCTGCAGCATGGTAACATCTACAAGTCCTCCCAAATATCCACAGGCTGTGGTCCTGAGGACTGGTAGTAGTTTCGATCCCTGCAAGGTTTTTTTTAGCATGACAAAGGTTATATCCACCAGGAGGATCATGGTTGAGAAAAAAAGAGCTATTAATGAATAGCTCCTTTGATGATTTTGAAAGTGAAATTAAACAGGTATTTTTTTTCTCAAAATTCTGCCATTATTAAGTCAGGCTCCTTACTTTTAGCTTGGACTCCTTGCTTTCATAAGTTTGTGGTCAGTCAAATGGACTCTTTAGTCACAGAAGTTAGTGTCAAAGATAGGGACAAATCACTTAGAATGAAACAACATTTATAACTTATTAAAAGGTCATATCAAAACAAGTGTGAAAAAAATTACCTGTAACGGTTACTTACCAGTGAAATTTTCTCCCTTTTCAATATCTTAACATTTCTAAATTTCTTTGAAATGGTTAGCTTAACCTTTTGCCTTCTGAAAAGTAATAAAAGAATAAAAAATCTATAATCAAATATCTTTTGAAGAGGTCAGGACAGTTTGTTTTTCCTTGTTTCATTATTCAAATATAACAGTAATTAATAAGCAATATTTAAAACTCAATATGATCAAGTTATCCTAAATGATAATGATAAATAAGGAATTCATCATATTTGAAATAACTTATAAAGTATAGAAATAAACTAATGTTGTAGGTACTCACCCAAATTGTCTTAAAGAGACAATTTGGATAGGTACCCACAATATAGGACAAAACAAGTTAAGCACATCAAAATCCACCATTACAAGAAGCTTTATGGACTGGGACATAAATTTTCCTTTCTTCAGGACTCAAGCTGTTTTGTTTAGAATCGGCAGCTGTTTGTCATTAATAACAAAAACGGTACACTGAGGCGTTCTGCTTCGCTTGTCAAGACCCTTTAGTCCCCTTCTTCAAATTTTTATGATATCTCCATTGTTTTTATGCAGCCTTGTTTATTCTAGGATTTCATAACTGTGCAGGATTTCAGCACAAAATTGAAGCAATTGAGAAATAACTGGTATTCCATACCCTTTGTTCATGAATAGTAAAAAATCCCCACAAATCTTGAAAATATGAGGGATCTTTGAAAAAAGTGGGACAATCCCCCACTCTCTCTGCCTCTATAGCATAAACACTTTGCAGGTCTTCAATTTTTTTGTTACAAATGTGACCTGTCATGCAAAAAAGGACCATCTGGGAAGTGCAAAAAGTTGAAAGACCCTGGTCAGACTTGGCAGGCTGACCTGGGTCAAACTTTTTGTAAGGAACAAATTTTCTGCTATTAAAATGATAACTCTACCTTCCTTTGTAAGGTATTTCCAAAATCCCCCTCCTGGTTGACATATGCTTGATTCAATCCCTTTTCCAAATGTTTATTTTACAGAGTACCAAGATAGTCCCTTTTTGCATGATTGGTCAGATTTATTACTTGATATCCATGCTCAGACAATATTTTCTCAAAACAATTTATGGAAAACAGAGCACTTAGTTTTGCCTTTATCAGCCAGCCTTCACATCTGTGTGGTCTGATCATAGTCTATATTGTCTGCATAGCTGTGTGTCATGAACAATAAAATATGGGTTAAATCTCAATTTCAACATTTTTATGATAACTCAATTGTCTAAAGCAGATCCTAAGTTTTTTAAATATCCTACAGAAACCATTTTTTTCGTTTCATATTTTTTGGTTTCTTAACTCTCAGATGATATTTTCAAGAAACTATTTATAATAAATAATTTTGTGTGTGATTAAAAATTTCTTCCTTTTCAACATTTTTTTCTGTTTTTGAATATGATGCAGTCAGGTTTATCCAAAGGTTACCTTCTGTACTCCTTTTTGCATCAATGTCAATAAAGAAAAAATAAATGTCCTAAGTTATTTTAGACCAGGGGGTTGTCATTGTCCCATTAATTCCATAATCTGGGTAGACATAGACTCTAAATATGATTAACATCCAATTTTTCGTAAGACAATAGAACATTGCTGCAAAAAGACTTGTCAGTTCATTGACATTGATACATCATACTTAACCCCTGTCATGCTGAACCCGGAATATTCCTGCTAAGGCAGGAGCTATAGACAAACATCAGCCTGCACAATTGTGCAGTCTGATGTTAGTCTGCACCACCTGTTTCTCACTTTCACACCAGAATTGTCCATAGGTTTAGTTTTTTCAAATAAAAATTGACCTAAACTTGGTACTTTCGGTGCTTTTCACCCTTTGATTTTGATGAATATTTTTAGCCAAAATTTATTCAGCATGACAAGGGTTAATCCTTATCCTGCTGAATTAAAATTTTGTTTAAATCAAATTGCAAAATTTTTTATAAATTCAAAGCAGTCGATTTTGAGTTTTTCTACACTTAACAAGTAGAAAGCAGGCAGTGTAGACCAGTGTCAAATCCAGAGGGGATTCGGGGGGTTCAAACGAACTTCACCCTCTGTAGCCTAATCATTTCATTTTTGTGGGGAATTTGATTATTCGATATTATAAGTAACAAACACCCCCCCCCCCTTTTTTTTAAACTTTTGAACAAGTGGCTTTGCAAAATGTACTTATCCCAGGTAGAAAAGCCTATATGTAATCTGTGGCCTTCATGCATCATAGATAAACTTATGATATTGGCCTAACTGTCACCTTTTGATATAGTAAACTAGCATACATAGATCCAGAGCTGGGGGTAAAGGAATTAGGGGTTCATTTTCTTATTTTTGCCAAAATGTGCTAAATCTCCACCCCCCCCCCACACACACACACAAAAAGGAAATAACAAGATAACAAGAGTAAAGAAAGGGGCATCACTTGAAATGGGATGATTTTCAATGGCTACCAAAAACATACAATTTATTATGAGGATAATCATTTAACTTTCTATTTGAAAACAACATCATCCTCTCCTATCAAAGAAACTCTTTAACCATTTGCTGTTTAATCCCTGCTTTTTACGTGTCTGTGATTTTATGATTGAGAAAACATGGTGAAAAAAGAAGAAATTGCTTCTGACAAGCAATTTCTTCTTTTTCCACACTATTTTCTACCCTACTGAATGGTTATTTTTCAAATTAAATCCACTTTAAATTTTCGTCTGCAAAACCTTTGAATTTGGACGGGTCCAAAATTTTGTAAAACAGGAAAGGGTTAACTGACCATATTATCTAGTAATGGGTCAAGCACTCTAGCACTTCAGACTCTTCCAAACTGGATAATTGGAAATTGGCTCAGTCTGACCTGAAACAGGCTGGTCATAAATCTAATTTATTGCCCTAATATTATGAGATAAATTGATGGGTAACCAGTCAAAAAACAATCAATTAAGTTCCTGTATTGGTACTAATTAACCCATTACCCATAAAAAAATGCAGATATTATTTTTTTTGGAAAATGTTACAAGGCAATTAATCCTTTTCTTTTCAGATTTTGTATCCTGTTCCAGGACACAATTTCTCCAGTAGGGGTAGATCTATGGGGGTTCAATTCCCTCTGTTAACTTTTTTTTTTATTCTTGTCCACATATTTCATTTTCACACAAAATGTTTAATCCTGTGAAAAAATATCGTGTTTTTTTTCCTGTTTCTCATCAATTTGTGCCTTCTCATTTGATTCATGCATGTCAAATCTCTATTAATATGAGGATTTTTGTAAAACCTTACTGAGTTATGTTTTGCCTTGTGTGAAATTTGGAAAAAAAATGAAAACTCGGAATTTTGTTTCCTTTTCCAGTATAATTTCCAGTATAAGCAACTAATTAATGAAATTAAAGAAATTACAGACTTTCCTAAAATGGCCGCTTAACTTCATCATACCATCTTTGAAAATAATGTATGTGTCTGCTACTTGTGCAAATCTTAGCATTGAAAATTATCATGTGGACTTACTTTATGTTAAAGATAGAGAAGAGAACAAAGAATTGAACAAATTCTTTGTAATAACCCCAAATAAGCTCCCTCAATAAGATGCATGAACACAATGAGAAACTCTAAATCCGAGAATTAGACTGGCCAGTCAAAATGAAATGCACCTTAGAGTAAAATTTTGAAATAAAATTGTCGACTTTGATTACTTTTTGTTTATTTAACATTAGATAACACAACTCTGCTGTAGAAAACAAGAAAATACTTTTTATCAATGCACACATGGGTGATATTATTAAGATGTATGAATTTTGGAGAAAAGAGGATATAAAGGTCCATAGGTGGCAGTATCAAAACATTTTTTACAAAAATTTATATATTTGCATTATTTAATGATAATTATTTTATAATTTCTTTGATACTGCAACCTGTGTATAGGTCTACTAGAAAACGACCTCAACTTTACAGTAATAGGGGAAAACCGTAGAAGTTCGGACAGACCAGGGGTGTAAAATTCTTCCCTTGTCTACTCGTCCTCTAGGACGAGTTGATGGAAAAAGTTACTCGTCCCTATAACAATTTCACTCGTCCTAAATTTCAGACTTCGATGACCACCTCATCATTATGTTTTTCATTGTAATGTTTTGTGATAATCGAAATTAAATAGATTAACAACACAAACAAATTTTCTCGTCATCACCACCCCCAACCCTCTTTCAAAATAACGACCGAATGTTGCGTTGTGACATTTGCAGCAAGGCATACAGACGAAAACTAGCGGTGACGAAATAAACAATGTAGACTGTGTTATGTGCTTATTTTTACAATCACTTTACCTGGTTACCTGGTACATTAATTGTAGAGCAAATCAGACTGAGTTCCCAGTATAAAGGACTTTGTGTACAGAGAACCCATCGCGCGCTTACAAAAATTTATGCGCATGTGTGAAAGAAATAAACATCCGTCAGACGTTCAGGAACTCCAGTTTTACTTTCGTTTTTGACATAAGCGACAATTACCTGTACTTTTGAGTTTTGGTTGACAAATTTATTCTTTCTTGTTAAAATTTGCATGCGAATTGAACTGACATTCATACATTGCTGACCAATATAGGCTCGGTCAACAGTTAAGAAATCGGTGTTGATTGGTGAGAAATAATTGTAAGACGGTTATAATTTGATTAGAATGTCAAAGAGGTAAAAAATCATAATAAAATAATCAACAATTATTTGCTCTTTTTTGAAGTGTCCGAATTTCCACTTTCAATTTTCAACAGAAGTTAAACTTCGGACTATACAAATTGTATGTTTTGAAAACTAAGTAATATCAATTTATCCCCTATCTTTTTTTTCTTTTAATACATCCGAACTTAATACACGTTTAGACATTTCATGTTGGCATCTGTCAATATACTCATTTGTCTGTATTTATTCGAAATATTTGCAAATTTTCCACATCAAAGTTGATCAAAGTTGATGAATAAATGTAGTGTCTATAGTCAAAGCATTCCTGAATGAAAGTTTTAAATCCGTGTCTTTATTCCCCTAATTATTGATATTCCTTAATTGCCCAAATTTTACCCTTTGACAATACACATGTCCGAGTTTTACCGCTTGCATGTCCAAATTTATCCAACCCCATCCGAATATGCCCGTTTCACAATACTCTCAAACTTCTTGTTTTCACAACATTTTGGCCATCATTTGCTTCACATTTTTGGATAATATGCAAGTTTAATGACTGCTCGAGTGATGAGAATACGGCTAGTGTCCAGAGGTGCGTTTCTTAGATTAAGATTCTCAAGAATCTCATTAAGATTTTTAAGATGTAGCGTTTTTTAGATAAAGATTTTTAAGCGGCTTAATAAGAATCTTAAGATATCTTAATGAGGAAACTAAGATGCTTTTGCAATGGCTTAAAACGGGTAGCCTTGACGACGTCGAATATTCACACTCAAAAAATTGAAAATCGTTTCTTATGACGTCTAAATAATGTTATTAAGCGGAAATTTTCAACTTAATGTAAAAAAAGCACCTCGGGTTTCCACCCATAGCTTCAGAATCAAGTCTGAAATAAGGTTGGTAAAAAACGTCCGAAATTACCCGGTTTTCCCCTACCGGAAATGCCTCTGTGTTATGTGTTCTGAAGTCGGCGTGAAGTCAATTCCTCACCAAAATGATTCAAATGAAATGCAATGAATGCGAGAGCCTGCTCGATTCGGTTTCTGGATGCCAAGTGCGAACGTTATTGAGTACGAACGGACTACTAAAAAAATCTTAATTTGTCGTCTCAGGTTATTATTTCATAGTTTAAATCCTTTTTATAATTATTTCATATATCTAAATCAATATTTTTCATCTCATTTTCTTACAAACTATTTATCCTATCCAACAAAAATGAAATGTATTTGAAAAGTTTTCTTTCCCACCTAATCAACTTTTCTCTCGGTCATGTGACCTTTCTTGAATAGACTAGAAGCTTCCATTTCGGAGAATTTGTCCTTTTTTTTTATTGTTGATTGTTTTTAAGACTTTTTTTTAATCATAAGAGCAGATTCACCAGTCAAACAAACTTGTAACCTTCTAACCAAGTATAGTTTTTGACAAAGTTGTATGTCATTAAATGTTGATGGCCTTTGTAAGATGTATGGGAAGGAAAGATTTTCAAGGATCAATTCTTAGGAGGAATATCTGTATATGATTTAATTTGAGATGATTCCACCAAGTTTTGTGCATTCTGATTGGCTGAAAAATGTTTTCATTTCTCAATGAAAACTAATTAGAGTACGCAGGTATTTTGTAAGCTTTTACAAAAAGTAGTCCCGCAAGAAACTGCTTCCATTACTGATGAATCTTGAATTTTTGCTTCATCATATTACATGTAAATTATAAGATTTGAAGAGAATTTTTGTTAATTTTATGGAGGTATGAAACTAAAAACCGAATCACACTCATGAATGAATTTTGCGTATTTTCAAAGTGTAATTAGATATTTAGTTTCGTACCTTAAATGAAATTGGAAAACACTTTCTTCATCTCTTATATAAACAGATAAAAAAATCATAGTTTGGAAATGGACCCGTCTCGCGAAAATGGTCTATCTGGGAAGTGTGAAAAGAGTCGATCCTAGTCAGACTGCGCAATCTGAAGACTGACGAAAATTAAAACTTTTCTCAAATGACAAATTTTCTGAATCTATATTAGAATATTTTTCCTTTGTATGTATCCATTTCCCCCAAAACGCCTTTCTATTGACCTATGCTTGAACCAATCTTTTTTTTTAAATGTTTATTTTACGGAGTTACAGGTTGGTCCCATTTCGCGTTACGGATCACGAAGCATGGTCATTATAGAAATGAAAAGGGTACACGAATGGGTGAGTCTCTAAAAGTTGATAGAAGTTACAATACTTTGTTGCAACTATACCTTTGGGTTGCTAAATATTCGGTTGCATAGACAATGCTTACGTACGTAGGCTATGCAAGGATAAAATTTTGACAATGATGGGAATAATATATATACGGATAAAGAAGAAATAAAAGAATAGATATGATCTGAGCGATCTCCCCTATATAATAAGATTTAAGATTTAATGGTAATAAAAGATGAGAAACAAGCAATTTACACAGTTTGTTGTATGTATGTATGTATGTATGTATGTATGAATGTATGTATGTATGAATGTATGTATGTATGTATGTATGTATGTATGTATGTATGTATGTATGTATGTATGTATGTATGTATGTATGTATGTATGTATGTATGTATGTATGTATGTATGTATGTATGTATGTATGTATGTATGTATGTATGTATGTATGTATATACACATATGTATGTATGTATGTATGTATGTTGGGCCTTTTTTTGTTTTCTTCGTTCATTTGCTTGCTATTATATTCGTTTTTGCCTTTATTTGAAATTTTTCATCTTTGTACTTCTGACTTGATGATATCAGCTGCAGTCCATTCCTTATTTTAAGCTCACGGGTAATTGAATCGTCATATGATTTTTTTATATAACTTATTATGCAAGACCGCATAATATAAAAGCGAATGTGGCAAATCAGATAAGAAACATTTGCCTGTGTTTGAGTTGCTCAAGGGCATCAGGTAGTAGAATAACAGGCTTCGAAACTACTTAGGCCTAACTAAGTTAAAGCAAAATATCAAACATGCAGAAATCTAAGATCTAAGATAAGGCCTAATTGTCGGTCTTTTTTTTGTGTGTGTGCATGCGTTGTCATTGTAATCCATTCGTATCAATCTTATCAACTTTTTTGTTCAGTTTTCACAAATATACATGTACGAGTAGACTGGTGATAGTCTCTTAAAAACAGGCCGGTAATATGACAAGAAAATGAAATATAGAAGTCTTGAATGTATGATATCTACAATCCCGACTTTCTGAAGAAAGAATTTACCAAATAGGCAGGTGTGTAGTAGGTTTGTGCTTCAGGGTAATTGAGGGTCTACATGTATGTACCTTCTTTACTAACAAATCTAAATTCTGGGACTGAATGTGAGTCCGGGGCCTACATTTTTGTAGCCTATACTCGTGCATAGTTATTCAAATTACTGGAAATACAAAAAATTAACTCTTTTTCTAATAATGTCTTACAATTTCGAAAGGTTTCTTCGTTCTTTTCTCTTTTTTTCAGATATAAATCAGTTATTTTGCCTTCAAGTTTGAGTAAATTTTAAGTAGAATACATGTATAGGCCTTCAAAGAATGTTTTATAATCTTGGTCCAAGATCATCATTTATTTGTTTGGCATCTAAAGCCGATGTAAGACTTTAAATGCTTCAATATAGCTCATCGAATGATAAATGAAGTATGTCGGTGCAAAACCTGCTTTTATTCCCTTTCAATTGATACATGTCTTTTACGCGCCTACAATTGTTTTGCACAAAACCATCGACATGCAATATAAAGGGTTGACTTTGCTTTCGTTGAAGTAAATTAGTCCAATAATTCATGGACATTTGACGCTGGTAAGGCAAACAATCAAATAGAGAGCCGTAGAGTGAATCAGATTGTTTTCCACAATTGATTTTGTTCACGCAGAACATCCCATAATCTATGTCTATGGGACATATACGGTATACAATGCATGGAGACACGTTATGAGAAAAAGGACGTAAAAAATATTTAGGAAATAGATGATATTGAATGAATGGTCATTGAAATACAAAATTTATCATGCGAGTCGTCTTAAACAGATGTTTTAACTATAAATACATAATTTATTTGAGACCAGTGAATGTAGAGAAAATGTTATTTTACTATGAACGCATATTGTCTTTACTTTGATTACATGGTTTAATTTAGTCAAGTGGCCTTAAAGAAAGTGATTTAATTATATATGAACCGCCACGTGAAGAAAAGGCCAGGGACATCCTGAAAAGCAACAAAGCAGATAATATAAAAGGCATCGGATTAAAGGTTTCATGTGTTTATGAAAAATTCGATGCTAGATCTTTTTAAAGCTGTAGTAGCTCATAAGGTCTGCATGGGTTTACATGTTCTTGTCGATGATTAGGCTAGTAGCCTGAATCTCAATAAGTGACCTATTTTGTCGCCGTGCAGAAAATATGCCAGCAGACAAAACGGTATTCAGTAAACACTGTCGGATACGCTCATGCAGTCAGACCATTGTCAATACACTGCGGTCGGTTCTGGCTTGTAACTTTTAGCTTGAAATATATATCCTCACCCGTCAGGCAAAACGAACCATCTGAGAAATGAATATTTGGAAAAAAGATATTTGATTTTGCAGAGGTCACCAGAGATTTGATTTTGCAGAGGTCACCAGAGAAAGTATCGGAAATGATTATTTTGGAATGTAGCAAAATTATTATGAAAGCCTCAGTCTTTTTTGTCTGCATTTTCAGAAAATATTTTTGTTGTAGTTCCATCACAAGCCTTTTTAAACCAAGCGCATATTAACAATTGCTAAACAAAAACCTCTTCTTTTAGAGACAGGGGACTTACTTGTAAGTTTTGCAATAACTTTATTACATATAATTCCATTCGCAAAAATACTATAAAGAAGAGTCTGGCGGTCAGACTACATGATTATTTGAGATTCAGAAAATATAAAAAAAAGAGAACAGTTTCTATCATAGTCAGTCTGCGCAAACCGCGCAGTCTGACTAGGATCGATATTTTACGCATGCTCCAGATGGTCCCTTTTTTCCTGACGGAACACATATTTTTCCCTAGCTCCACAAGTTTTTTCGTTAACCCAGACAATATAAATAACACAACAAATCACGAAATATTAGGGAAAAGCAACAGTATGAAACTAACAAGCGGACGTTGAAATCAATATAGAATACAAGAGAACATTTTGAATGCCCCTCATTTGGGCAATAATTCAGGGGAGAAAGTTGATTTGATATATGACCTTCATGTTCAATATTCCCGATTCCTCATAATACAAACCGCGTCGTGAAAAAGGGTCGATTGGTATGGATTTTGTTTATCTATTCTGTACGTATTTGTTATCACTGAGGTATTCCAACACAATTGCACCTTTCGACTATCTGGAAAAAAATTCGTAGAAAACGAAGAAATTGCTTCTAAAAAGCAGTTTCTTCATTGACCACGATGTTCTTTCCCACAATAGACATAGACGGTTTTAAAAATTTCGTGAACTACAAATCGTCTGCAACTACTTCAAAATCGGCGGCGTAAAATTTGATCGCCTGGTAAATGGTTAATATTTTCAGAGTGAACCGGTCCCCCCCTTTTTTTGAAAAGTGAGACTTTGGCCTGAATACTCTATGATTCTTACCGCTTTACTAGTTGAGTTTAATTTAATTTTTTTTCAGTTGTTGCTGTTTGCAGGTCCTAAAGATGTGTTTATAGAAAATTCCTGCTTACATTAGTATGTTTTGTGTTGTTTTATTTGTACATTAAAATGCGTTGCACATGTTACGTAAACGTTACTCAAAATCACGCTACATGTATTGCTGATAAATAATTTTGCGTTACAATTTAAAACACCGTGATTTCTATCGATATTCATGGACGGTTCCTTTTCTTATAGCGGATCGCGCCTAGTATTGAAGGGAAAATACTCTTACAATTTAAAATATTTAATTCACACAATTGTTTCCCTTGTTGTAATTACGTGCAGTAATGACTCACCAATTTGTTTGAATTGGGGTGAACGGCACTTGAAAGTTATAACATTTTTTTTTCAATCCGATGATCGCATAGATCGCAATATAACTACCGTATATCGCCACTGCAATTTCATGCATTATATGCACTGTAGGCGGCGTTATGGGCGATCATCTCATGTTCGTCTGCATCCGGGGGACCCTACGACGCTCTTACTGCGCTCTTGTCACGTCGCTATCCCACGGCGATTGCTATGTACATAATCAAAGTGCGCTTCGACATCCGAGCATTGTGTACTTCTTTTGAGTCCTAAGCGATTGCACCTCACGGAGGACGGAGCTCATGTAACGATTTTGAACAAAATCGCTGAGTACCAAATTCAGTGGATTGTTAGGTATAACTGTGTAGTTAACTTTCGGGGAGCAAATATTTGTTTGTCTGATGGTTTAACGCCGCTTTTGCCATTTATTTCAGTCATATCGCGGCGGCTGCAGTACCAGTACTACCGCTTAGCCTCCAGCTGCTATCCCACTTGGTTTTACGATTGTCTACCATCCATTGGTTGGTTACACGTGCCAGAAAGGATCGAATCCGTGACTCCGTGATCGAAAATGAAGAATATGATTAACTACCAACTGAGCTATAAAGGCAGCCTCGGAAAGCGAAGAAGGTTTGGAACGTTCTGTCATCCTGAATGCAAGCGTGTACGTGTTGTGTGTGTGTCATTGGAAATTTTGAAATCGACCCACCCTGCGTTCAGAATTAAAAACGTTTTAAAGCACTGTAGGATGCCGGTGAGAATCCTACATCTGAGTGCTAACCTTTAATTTATTGAAAGCGATATCATGAGGAGCTCCGGCTTCGAGCCTTAGACTATTTCAATAATAAAGCTTACACGAAGCTGCCAATCGCGGCGAGTCTGCGACTAACACGATGAATTTTATTGACAATTATATAAAGAATAATCATTTGTTTCGGTGTAAGCTCGATTCATATTTTATTGGGTGACCAACAAAAGCTATATTTTCAGGAGTGGTGGAGTCACGAGTGAAAATAAAACTTTAGTTGCTCACGGAATTAAATATACTGAACCCCCCCCCCCCCCCCAAAAAAAAAAAAAAAAAAAAAAAAAAAAAAAAACGTCGCATTTTCAGGACTGTTGAAAATAGTGAAAATTAGGAGAAAATTGATGTTTTGTGGTTATAATAAATTCAACCTGAAACGAAGTTAACGAAAAATAGTCCCCAATTCATTTTTTTCCTTGGATGTTTAAAAAGATTTTGCAGAGCGTCGATACTCCCTATTTTAGATTAGAAGAATTTGACAGTGGATTTTTGCAAAAATCAAATGTTCCCTATTTTCTTGAGTTGGTTCTGGTGATAAAACAGCCAAAGAGCATCAGCTTTCGGTGTCAATTTTCATGAGAAAGCCTCGAGGATTAGTTTTGAAACTTGAGAAAAATGCATTTACATGAATTTTGCACTTGAATCAACCATGCTTTTTCATGATTGATGTCATTTGTTGACCAATAGCCCTTGAACATTTTAATTACACAGGCAGCTCGTATTGGCAAGTAAGAAATGGAGTTTTAAGTATATTTAAGTAATTTCTCGTTCGTTTCAAACGTTTCTTGGTTATATGGAATGTCTACTGTGATGTCCGCGGACATTCGGAACATCACTCGACCATTTCCGTGAACTGCAACAGACCTCGGATGTATGTAAGGCGGATGAGTCATTCGGAACATCGCTCGGACTTTTCCGTAAACTGGAAAGTCTATTCCGTAGAATCGCCGAGGGTTCCCGATTGGTGGATGAGTATGTAACAGAATCGTGCATTTTGTTAGGAGGAAACAGTTTAAGAAAAACGAGCACTGTATATTTATATCTTTTACAGTAAATCACGGCTGAAAAAATCTGATATTTTGAGAATGACGAATCATTCTCAAAAATTAAGATTTTTCAGCCGTTTTTTAAGAATCTAAAGATATTCATATTAAGATACGATGGTTTCACGTCAGTGACTTTAAACTTGACTGGCGAGCCTGTCTCAATCTGTCGATATTGCCAGTATCGGAGGGTAGCGTAGATTGGGACAGGTTAACCAGTCTAACTTTAAACGAGTAGCGTTTGGGACTTCTGAGAATGTTTTCACTCACAGTTTTGAGGGCTAACGCCCTTCTTTACTAACGTCATCGAGTTTTTCAACGTTTTCCCGTAGTTTTTAAAATTGTCCGTCTATGTACATCCGAGGTTGATCGTGAGATTGGCCGAGTGGTGTTCCGAATGCATCCGAGGTTGATCGTGAGATTGGCCGAATGCAATCGGGAACCCTCGGCGATTCTACGGAATAGACCTCGGGAATAATACGGGCGCTGCCATGAAAGCGCGTCATTTCGCACGAGGGTTTAAATGACGTCACAAACACAACTTAGGATGACGCTGCGAAAAGCAAAATCAACGTAAGGTGAAAAATTGGCATATTATGATTTGAAAACAAAACGCAGTGTTTACTGCGTTTTGCTTTCAAATCATTATATGCCAAAATGATCCCTATAGACGATCTGAAAGCATTAAAGGAATTTGCTATTCTTCAAGCGTGTTAACCAAAGTACATCAGGAGCCGAATTACCTAAAAATTGACCAAAAATTACTACACTTACGTCCGAGGTACTTTCCAGTTTACGGAAATGTCCGAGCGATGTTCCGAATGTGGCCGAATGGTGTTCCGAATCCATCCGAGGTTGATCGTGAGATTGGCCGAGTGGAGTTCCGAATTGTCCGTGGAAGATCGTCGGCGTCGAGATCAGGATGTTCCGAGATCGATCACTGGGAGAAAATGATTAAAGATCCTGCTTCTTTCATTGGCAAGAAAAAGAACCTACTATGTTGAGCCTCATAAACAATCAATTCATCCTTGAGACTAAGCAATCGCATTTCGCAATGATCCAGCTGTGCAAACACTAGGTAGCCAATAGCTCATTTTTCCTGTGAACTATTTTTTTGGGTGACACTTTTTTTGCAGTCAGTAAGTAGCTGTCCAAATCGATCAATGTCTTCACTACATGGAGGTTGACAAAAACACTCAAAAAATTGTATAAATTCAAAAAAATATCTTTTTAGACAATTTTTAGGAGGCATTTTTCCGATTTCAGAGTACTAAGACAAAACCACAAGCAAGTATGAAATATTTCTCCTTGTCTATTTTTCGGAGAGAACGCAAACAAAACTTATGAAAACGGTAAAGAGAACCCCTAATTCATATTCCAAAATATACTTACCGGTTCTAAAAGAAAGTGTGCGCTTTTGAATTTTGAATCTGAAATTATACAATCTATCGTCATGAAAAGTCGTATGACTATCCCAAAGAGTATGTACAAACGACATTAGAAAACAAAAATCGCGCGATGAGCAAAATTTTTTCTGTCGAATTGAGACATTTGATTTGGCATGTTTTGCATGTGAATCACGCGTTAGACGAATAATTGGTCTGAAAATGCATTCAGTTGAATCTTTGCGGATTTCCTAAGCATAAAATCACATCTTCAATATAATTGAGCATGATGCTACAGCGGGGTTTGACTACCAATACACGTCGTTGAACAAAATCGAACCTTGTCAGATTTAGAACGTCACCAAAATTGATTGAGCATTCATATTCCAATAGAAATCGAACTCATCATTTTGTAAGGCCTTTAATAAGCAAATCGAGATGTCATGGAACGCTATAGTTACTGGCCTAACATCGTAGTGCAATGTCTACAACTTCAACACATGACTATTGCCAAAGAAAAAGTTGTAAGGTGGTCCAATGTCAACAATTGAAGTTCTGTCTGCGCGTATGCAGCATGTGATACTTTATCCAAATCTGATTTTACTTTTGCTTTCAAAAGTTCTTTAGGCTAATTATGGTATCAAATTAATTCCATTACCCCCCCCCCCCCCCCTCACAAATTTGTAAAAATCAACAGAAATGCAAAGAATGAAAGTGCACATATTCTTATGGAACACAGTATACGAACAAATTTGTTAATTCCAATATTGAAAAATGTGTTTTGAATATTTTTTGAGAATTATCTTCCTTTATTTCAACAAATAAGTCAAAATATGTTAAAAAGTAAGGCTGTGGCCCCAGCTTTTTTTCACATCAAATTATATTTCATTACGTCAAAAATTTATATTGAGGGTATAAGAAAAAATTGAATAGTAGAACTATATATAGTCCGGCAGATTTCTAGCTTGACCCGGAAGTAGGGTTCAAAGTTTTTTTCTTGACTGATTCTTGTAGCTTAGGCCTTCCCGAACAAGAATCTGGCTGATGACATCTTGTCATAATTGAGCATTTTGAGAAAATCGAGATGGCAGCCAGGACTATCAAATGTTAAACCAACAGCTTGGTAGATCACAATGACGACCTTTTAAATGTTTTTTGTGTATGATTTTGCTGTTAAAGTTTGAGATTAAAAGTATATGACATAATTAATACGTGTTATGACATTAGAAATTAGTATGGTAGTCAAGATAGCAGCCAAATCGAATTATTAAATGGCATTTGAAGTATTTCTTAACCCATGTGATATTAGAATCTTAAGAAAGGGTTTTAGGGCTCCTTCAGTAAACATTTGTTAGTGGTTTTATGCCTTCTAAATATCAGGCACATACAACTCTCGTCTATTGTAACATTAATTATTGATTTGAAGATGGCAGCCAGGAAAGAGAAATTTCTAAGTTAATTATATTTTAATGGGGATTTCAGAAAAAAATGCGCCTACATCATTAGTTTCAAGGCCAGTTTCAAAGTTGTTTTAAAAATTGATGCCTTAAATGAAAATATCATTCAAGATGGCAGCCAAGGAATTTACCCCAAAGAACGGGAAGATCCTGCTAGTAAACCGGGGGTACACCGGGGCAATGTCGGGAATATGGGAATATGAATCATTTTTTAGAGAAAAGATCCCGGATCATCCCGGAATACCGGCTCTTTCCCCACCGGAAGGTACCATGGGTGTCCAGGACCAACACCGTGACAGTGGGAACGGGGCTTAAGGTTCACCCAAACATGTACTTTCACAATAACAGTGAAGGGACAAGGTTAAGTTACTACCATTTGCTTTTTAATTATAAATACCCGATTTAACTATGGCAATGAACTAGACGCCTACATCAGAAGGCAGTGTTGAAAATACATCTATACTCCTTTTTGCATGAATGTCAATAAAGATAAAATAAATGTCCAAAGTTATTTTAGACCAGGGGGTCGTCATTTTCCTTTTAATTCCATAATCTGGGTAGACATAGACTCTAAATATGATTAACATCCAATTTTTCGTAAGACAATGGAACAATTATGCTGCAAAAATACTTGTCAGATCATTGACATTGATACTTCAAGTTCATACTTAATTCTTATCCTGCTGAATTTAAATTTGGTTTAACCCTTTCCTGTTTTTCATAATTTTGGACCTGTCCAAATTCAAAGGCTTTGCAGACGAAAATTTAAAGTGGATTTAATTTGAAAAATAACCATTCTGTAGGGTAGAAAATGGTGTGGAAAAGAAGAAATTGCTTGTCAGAAGCAATTTCTTCTTTTTTTCACAATATTTTCTCAATCATGAAATCACAGGCACGTAAAAAGCAGGGATTAAACAGCAAAGGGTTAAATCAGATTGCAAAAATTTTAGACATTCAAAGCAGTCGATTTGAAGTTTTTCTACAATTAACAAGTAGAAAGCAGGCAGTGTAGACCAGTGTCAGTTCCAGAGGGGATTCAAAGGAACCTCACCCTCTGTAGCCTAATCATTTCATTTTTGTGGGGAATTTGATTATTCAATCAAAGTGCGATATTATAAGTAACAAACACCCCCCCCCCCCTTTTTGAAACTTTAGAACAAGTGGCCTTGCAAAATGTACTTATCCCAGGTAGAAAAGCCTATGTGTAATCTGTGGCCTTCATGCATCATAGATAAACTTATGATATTGGCCTAACTGTAGACTGGCAGTCAGTCCCAGAGTTTAGATTTATAAGTAAACAAGGTGCATAACCACTTTAAACCACAAACCAACCACATACATAATATAATATTGAGTTAATTTTCTTTATAGGCATGAAACATTATTTCCATCTTTCTTTTTTGGTGGACGTTTACGTTCACCAGTGTTATATACCGTGTAAGAACAATCCAGTCAGATGTTAATAGGTTTTCAAAAAAGGGGTGCTCACTTAGATTCAATTAACACTTTTTCAAGAATTGAATCCGTCTGACAACTATGCATTTTGACAATGGCATGAAACAAGGATTCTACATAACTTTTTGATACCGCAAAGACATCTTTTAAATGCAAAATCATATGCCATTCTGAGATCGGGCGAACATTTTGCGTGCGTAGATCTACTTTTCAGACCAAGTGAGTAATTTGCCTTTTGTTCCCAATGGTCTATGGGAGGTCACAGAAAACTTGGTAAATTGAATAACCGGAATGGTAACCTCCCCTGACAATACTCCTGTATATAAAACGATTCATGAAAATAGCGGAATACACATGAATATCAATACAAAGCGAGCAGGTAAAGAAAGGTAGTAAGGTCGTGCGATAAGGGTTTATGCAGTGGAATTTACATTACTTTTCAACTATCGACAGTGAATCCTGAGACGAGTGTCTGCAACTTTTGTTCGTGTTTATATAAGCACTCTCCTTTTTTTATTTGAGAATAAAAATCTCAGAACAATTAATTAATATCCTTTAATAGAATGTTTCAACCAGCCAACAATAGAATGTTAATTGAGACATCGAAGAATCGATAAGAGTTACAAAAAATGAATAGTATTTAGATAATGTAATTTTCTATTCTTTCATTTAATGCACAATGGAATCAGAAACCTTGTACATGTAATTACAGGGCTTTGGTGGACGATCACTGTCTCTCTCTCTCTCCCTCTCTCTCTCTCTCTCTCTCTCTCTCTCTCTCTCTCTCTCACCCTCTCTCTCTCTCTCTTTCTCTCTCTGCCTCTCTCTATTGATTTCTCTCTCTCTTATCTTTTCTCCTGTCTGTCTGTCTGTCTCTCTCTCTCTTTCTTTAGCATAGGTTAAAACCAGACAACGTCTCACTGGTAATCTGTATTGACAAATAACTTCGTTAGATACGAGGTACCATCAAAAACTGTTTTCACAAATTCACAAAAGGCATCGCTTTATGTTACTCAGTTGGGAAATAGCGGCTTGAATATGCGTTTTTTATAATTGAATCGGTCTCACTCGAACAAGACATCTCTCTTCTTATAAATGTTTATGTAAAAAAATCTTTCTCAAAAGTTGTCGTAAATTTATTACAGGACCGTTTCCGCTTGAGGTAACTAGCATCGCGCCAAATTTCGTTTTGCAAAAAAACTCTACTTATTGCAATGAATTGCTACACCATCTGCAATTGAACGTATTTCAAAACTTTGTCATCGAAAAACTCGTTCATAGACCAAACAAATAAAAAAAACTGAAAACTCTTCTCATTTTCATTTGAAAGTGACATCAAGTACACAATGACGTCTAGTTTAATATTCAAAGTTGTTTTTCCTGTTTTCCAACTTTATTCAGGAAAACCTTTGCTAAACGTTTGTGAGATAAAGACACCGTTTATGGTGAAAATGGGCGTCAATGTTCTCCGTTTTCGGGACCTACAGGTTGACGTAAAGCATTTGCCTTTCAAATGTAACAGAATGCATAAAATTACATCAATTCTACTTAAAATTACATGTTTTGAATTACACATTTGACGAAAGGGAAAAAAAAGGAAAACAAAAGTTTAAGTTTTCATTTTTGCCTAGTATATGTACAGCAAACATAAAACTAGAAAATAAAATAATGCATTTTATTAGCGTATTCTACCTTTTTTTCTATTGAAATGTAATATTTAAGAACTATTTTGACAGGCAAAAAGGTTTAGGAATTCACAAAATTGGGTCAGGGCGGTTTTCTTTTATCTTAATTTTACAAGTTCTCCTTTCATAACGAATGGAAGAATCACTCTTGTATGCCGACAGAAACGTCCACCATCAGTACTTTCAGTGCTTTGATTCATATATACCTCTATTTAAGAGTCTAGCCTAACTGTCACCTTTTGATATAGTATACTAGCATACATAGATCCAGAGCTTGGGTTCATTTTCTTATTATTGCCAAAATGTGCTAAATCTCCACCCCTACCCCTCCCCCCCCACTTCAAAAAAAAAAAAAAAATAAATGAAATAACAAGATAACAAGAGTAAAGAAAGGGGCATCACTTGAAATGAGATGATTTTCAATGGCTACCAACAACATACAACTTATTAAGAGGATAATCGTTTAATGAAAACTTTTGAAAATGACATCACCCTCTCCTATCAAAGAAACTCTTTAACCATTTGCTGTTTAATCCCTGCTTTTTACGTGTCTGTGATTTTATGATTGAGAAAACATGGTGAAAAAAGAAGAAATTGCTTCTGACACTATTTTCTACCCTACTGAATGGTTATTTTTCAAATTAAATCCACTTTAAATTTTCGTCTGCAAAACCTTTGAATTTGGACAAGTCCAAAATTTTGTAAAACAGGAAAGGGTTAACTGACCATATTATCTAGTAATGGGTCAAGCACTCTAGCACTTCATACTCTTCCAAACGGAAAATCGGAAATTGGCTCAGTCTGACCTGAAATAGACTGGTCATAAATCTAATTTATTGCCCTAATATTATGAGATAAATTGATGGGTAACCAGTCAAAAAACAATCCATTGAGTTCTTGTTTTGGTACCAATTATTAACCCATTACCCATAAAAAAAAGGCAGATATTTTTTTGGAAAATGTTACAAGGCAATCCTTTTCTTTTCAGATTTTGTATTCAGGACAAAATTTCTGTTCCAGGAGGGGTAGATCTATGAAGGTTCAATTCCCTCTGTTATCTTTTTTTTTTTATTCTTTTCCTCATATTTCATTTTCACACAAAATAAAAAAAATATAGTGTTTTTTTTTTTTCCTGTTTCTCATCAATTTGTGCATTCTCGTTTGATTCATGCATGTCAAATCTCTATTATTTAATGTGAGGATTTTTGTAAAACCTTACCGAGTGAAGTTTTACCTTGTGTGAAAATTGAAAAAAAAAAGAGAATCGGAATTATGTTTCCTTTTCCAGTATAAGCAACTAATTAATGAAATTAAAGAAATAACAGACTTTCCTGAAATGGCCAATTAACTTCATCATACCATCTTGTAAAAATAATGTCATCTTCACGAGTCAAGGGTTATCGAATCGATAAGATCTTCTCGTATCTTATTTAAGATAAGTAAAACGTTCGTAACCCTTGGTTCGACAAGATGAAATAATGTATGTATCTGCTACTTGTGCAAATCTTAGCATTGAAAATTATCATGTGGACTTACTTTATATTAAAGATAGAGAAGAGAAAAAAGATTTGAACAAATTCTTTGTAATAACCCCAAATAAGCTCCCTCAATAAAATGCACAAACACAATGAGAAACTCTAAATCCAAGAATTAGACTGGCCACCCAAATGCACTTTAGAGTAAAATTTTGAAATAAATTTGTCGGCTTTGATTATTTTTGGTTTATTTTACATAAGATAACACAACTCTGCTGCAGAAAATCAAGAAAATACTTCTATTTCACTTTTTATCAATGCACACATTGGTGATATCATTAAGACGTATAATCTTGGAGAAAAGAGGGTATAGATCCATAGGTGGCAGTATCAAAACATTTTTTACAAAAAATTATAGGTCTATATTTGCTCATTATTTAATGATTATTATTTTTATAATTTCTTTGATAGTGCGACCTGTGTATAGGTCTACTAGAAAACGACCCCAACTTTACAGTAATACCGGATCTTCCTCTGTGTTATGTGTTCTGGCGTCGGCATGAAGTCAATTCCTCACCAACATATTTCAAAATATGACCCGACACACCAAATGAAATGCAATGAATGGGAGAGCCTGTTCGATTTCGGTTTCTCGATGCCAAGTGCGAACAGTTATTGAGTACGAACTGACTACTTAAAAAATCTTTATTTGTCGTCTCAGGTTATTATTTCATAGTTTAAATCCTTTTTATAACTATTTCATATTTCTAAATCAATATTTTTCATCTTATTTACTAACAAACTATTTATGCTATCCAACAAAAATGAAAAGTATTTGAAAAGTTTTCTTTCCCACCAAATCAACTTTTCTCTCGGGCACGTGACCTTTCCTAAATAGACTAGAAGCTTCCATTTCGGAGAATGTGAGGTTTTTTTTTTGTTTTTTTTTTTAATTGCTGGTTGTTTGTAAGACTTTTTTAAATCATAAGAGCAGGTACACCAGTCAAACAAACTCGTAATCTACTAACCAAATATAGTTTTTTGACAAAGTTGTAGGTCATTAAATGTTGATCGCCTTTGCAAAATGTATGGGACCAATCCATTTTATGTCATTGATCCACGATTACAAGGAAAGATTTTCAAGGATCAATTCTTAGGAGGAATATCTGTATATAATTTAATTTAAGATAATTCCACTAAGTTTTGTGCATTCTGATTGGCTGGAAAAATGGTTTCATTTCTCAATGAAGGCAGGTATTTTGTAAGCTTCCACAAAAAGTAGTCCCGTTAGAAACTGCTTCCATTATTGATGAATCTTTAATTTTTTCTTCATTATATTACATGTAAATTATAAGATTTGAAGAGAATATTTGTTGATTTTATAGAGGTACGAACCTAAAAACCGAATCACACTCATGAATGAATTTTGCGTATTTATAAAGTGTGATTAGGTATTTAGTTTCGTACCTTAAATGAAATTAGAAAATACTTTCTTCATCTTTTAAATATACAGATAAAAAAATCATAGTTTGGAAATGGACCCGTCTCGCGAAAATGGTCTATCTGGGAAGTGCTAAAAGAGTCGATCCTAGTCAGACTGCACAATTTGAAGACTGACGAAAATTAAAACTTTTCTCAAATGAAAAATTTTCTGAATCTACATTAGAATATTTTTCCTTCCTATGAATCCATTTCCCAAAAACGCCTTTCTATTGACCTATGCTTGAACCAATCCCTTTTTTAATGTTTATTTTACGGAGTTACAGGTTGGTCCCATTTCGCGTTACGGATCACAAAGCATGGTCATCAGGGATTGTTTTGGGATGGGCCGTGATGATTTTGGGGACAAACTATTTGTTTTAGACTAAATCTGATTACAGTTTTGAGTGGGCCCCATATATGATCTATTCAAATCTGATGTATATTTTAATCTAGGATAGGTATTAAGGATTCTTTGGCCAACCACTTTTTCCCAATTGCCCATCAATTTTACAGATGGCCCATCTAAATTTTAGATTTTACATGTAAATGATTGGGACATGGGCCATTGGCCCATTTCAAAGGCCCATCATGAAAATTGTCCAAAAATATCCCTGGTCATTATACAAATGAAAAGGGAACAAGAATGGATGAGTCTCTAAAAGTTGATAGAAGTTAAAATACTTTGGTACAACTATACTTTTGAGTTGCTAAATATTCGGTAGCATGGCCAATGCTTACTTACGTAGGCTATGCAAGGATAAAATTATGACAATGATGGGAATAATATATATAAATATATACGGATAAAGAAGAGATAAAAGAATAGATATGATCACAACGATCTCCCATATATAATAAGATTTAAGTTTTAATGGTAATAAAAAAGAAGTTTGAGTAAATTTTAAGTAGAATAGGCCTTCAAAAAATATTTCATAATCTTGGTCCCAGATCATCATTTATTTGTTTGGCATCTAAAGCCGATGTAAGACTTGAAATGCTTCAATATAGCTCATCGAATGATAAGTGAAGTATTTCGGTGCAAAACCTGCTATTATTCCCTTTCAATTTATACATGCCTTTTACGCGCCTACAATTGTTTTGCACAAAACCATCGACATGCAATATAAAGGGTTGACTTTGCTTTCGATGAAGTAAATTAGTCCAATAATTCATGGACATTTGACGCTGGCAAGGCAAACAATCAAATAGAGAGCCGTAGAGTGAATCAGATTGTTTTCCACAATTGATTTTGTTCACGCAGAACATCCCATAATCTATGTCTATGGGACATACACGGTATACAATGCATGGAGACACGTTATGAGAAAAAGGACGTAAAAAATATTTAGGAACTAGATGATATTGAATGAATGGTCATTGAAATACAAAATTTATCATGCGAGTCGTCTTAAACAGATGTTTTAACTATAAATACATAATTTATTTGAGACCAGTGAATGTAGAGAAAATGTTATTTTACTATGAACGCATATTGTCTTTACTTTGATTACATGGTTTAATTTAGTCAAGTGGCCTTAAAGAAAGTGATTTAATTATATATGAACCGCCACGTGAAGAAAAGGCCAGGGACATCCTGAAAAGCAACAAAGCAGATAATATAAAAGGCATCGGATTAAAGGTTTCATGTGTTTATGAAAAATTCGATGCTAGATCTTTTTAAAGCTGTAGTAGCTCATAAGGTCTGCATGGGTTTACATGTTCTTGTCGATGATTAGGCTAGTAGCCTGAATCTCAATAAGTGACCTATTTTGTCGCCGTGCAGAAAATATGCCAGCAGACAAAACGGTATTCAGTAAACACTGTCGGATACGCTCATGCAGTCAGACCATTGTCAATACACTGCGGTCGGTTCTGGCTTGTAACTTTTAGCTTGAAATATATATCCTCACCCGTCAGGCAAAACGAACCATCTGAGAACTTCGAGAAATGAATATTTGGAAAAAAGATATTTGATTTTGCAGAGGTCACCAGAGATTTGATTTTGCAGAGATCACCAGAGAAAGTATCGGAAATGATTATTTTGGAATGTAGCAAAATTATTATGAAAGCCTCAGTCTTTTTTGTCTGCATTTTCAGAAAATATTTTTGTTGTAGTTCCATCACAAGCCTTTTTAATCCAAGCGCATATTAACAATTGCTAAACAAAAACCTCTTCTTTTAGAGACAGGGGACTTACTTGTAAGTTTTGCAATAACTTTATTACATATAATTCCATTCGCAAAAATACTATAAAGAAGAGTCTGGCGGTCAGACTACATGATTATTTGAGATTCAGAAAATATAAAAAAAAGAGAACAGTTTCTATCATAGTCAGTCTGCGCAAACCGCGCAGTCTGACTAGGATCGATATTTTACGCATGCTCCAGATGGTCCCTTTTTTCCTGACGGAACACATATTTTTCCCTAGCTCCACAAGTTTTTTCGTTAACCCAGACAATATAAATAACACAACAAATCACGAAATATTAGGGAAAAGCAACAGTATGAAACTAACAAGCGGACGTTGAAATCAATATAGAATACAAGAGAACATTTTGAATGCCCCTCATTTGGGCAATAATTCAGGGGAGAAAGTTGATTTGATATATGACCTTCATGTTCAATATTCCCGATTCCTCATAATACAAACCGCGTCGTGAAAAAGGGTCGATTGGTATGGATTTTGTTTATCTATTCTGTACGTATTTGTTATCACTGAGGTATTCCAACACAATTGCACCTTTCGACTATCTGGAAAAAAATTCGTAGAAAACGAAGAAATTGCTTCTAAAAAGCAGTTTCTTCATTGACCACGATGTTCTTTCCCACAATAGACATAGACGGTTTTAAAAATTTCGTGAACTACAAATCGTCTGCAACTACTTCAAAATCGGCGGCGTAAAATTTGATCGCCTGGTAAATGGTTAATATTTTCAGAGTGAACCGGTCCCCCCCTTTTTTTGAAAAGTGAGACTTTGGCCTGAATACTCTATGATTCTTACCGCTTTACTAGTTGAGTTTAATTTAATTTTTTTTTCAGTTGTTGCTGTTTGCAGGTCCTAAAGATGTGTTTATAGAAAATTCCTGCTTACATTAGTATGTTTTGTGTTGTTTTATTTGTACATTAAAATGCGTTGCACATGTTACGTAAACGTTACTCAAAATCACGCTACATGTATTGCTGATAAATAATTTTGCGTTACAATTTAAAACACCGTGATTTCTATCGATATTCATGGACGGTTCCTTTTCTTATAGCGGATCGCGCCTAGTATTGAAGGGAAAATACTCTTACAAATTAAAATATTTAATTCACACAATTGTTTCCCTTGTTGTAATTACGTGCAGTAATGACTCACCAATTTGTTTGAATTGGGGTGAACGGCACTTGAAAGTTATAACATTTTTTTTTCAATCCGATGATCGCATAGATCGCAATATAACTACCGTATATCGCCACTGCAATTTCATGCATTATATGCACTGTAGGCGGCGTTATGGGCGATCATCTCATGTTCGTCTGCATCCGGGGGACCCTACGACGCTCTTACTGCGCTCTTGTCACGTCGCTATCCCACGGCGATTGCTATGTACATAATCAAAGTGCGCTTCGACATCCGAGCATTGTGTACTTCTTTTGAGTCCTAAGCGATTGCACCTCACGGAGGACGGAGCTCATGTAACGATTTTGAACAAAATCGCTGAGTACCAAATTCAGTGGATTGTTAGGTATAACTGTGTAGTTAACTTTCGGGGAGCAAATATTTGTTTGTCTGATGATTTAACGCCGCTTTTGCCATTTATTTCAGTCATATCGCGGCGGCTGCAGTACCAGTACTACCGCTTAGCCTCCAGCTGCTATCCCACTTGGTTTTACGATTGTCTACCATCCATTGGTTGGTTACACGTGCCAGAAAGGATCGAATCCGTGACTCCGTGATCGAAAATGAAGAATATGATTAACTACCAACTGAGCTATAAAGGCAGCCTCGGAAAGCGAAGAAGGTTTGGAACGTTCTGTCATCCTGAATGCAAGCGTGTACGTGTTGTGTGTGTGTCATTGGAAATTTTGAAATCGACCCACCCTGCGTTCAGAATTAAAAACGTTTTAAAGCACTGTAGGATGCCGGTGAGAATCCTACATCTGAGTGCTAACCTTTAATTTATTGAAAGCGATATCATGAGGAGCTCCGGCTTCGAGCCTTAGACTATTTCAATAATAAAGCTTACACGAAGCTGCCAATCGCGGCGAGTCTGCGACTAACACGATGAATTTTATTGACAATTATATAAAGAATAATCATTTGTTTCGGTGTAAGCTCGATTCATATTTTATTGGGTGACCAACAAAAGCTATATTTTCAGGAGTGGTGGAGTCACGAGTGAAAATAAAACTTTAGTTGCTCACGGAATTAAATATACTGAACCCCCCCCCCCCCAAAAAAAAAAAAAAAAAAAAAAAAAAAAAAAAAACGTCGCATTTTCAGGACTGTTGAAAATAGTGAAAATTAGGAGAAAATTGATGTTTTGTGGTTATAATAAATTCAACCTGAAACGAAGTTAACGAAAAATAGTCCCCAATTCATTTTTTTCCTTGGATGTTTAAAAAGATTTTTTGCAGAGCGTCGATACTCCCTATTTTAGATTAGAAGAATTTGACAGTGGATTTTTGCAAAAATCAAATGTTCCCTATTTTCTTGAGTTGGTTCTGGTGATAAAACAGCCAAAGAGCATCAGCTTTCGGTGTCAATTTTCATGAGAAAGCCTCGAGGATTAGTTTTGAAACTTGAGAAAAATGCATTTACATGAATTTTGCACTTGAATCAACCATGCTTTTTCATGATTGATGTCATTTGTTGACCAATAGCCCTTGAACATTTTAATTACACAGGCAGCTCGTATTGGCAAGTAAGAAATGGAGTTTTAAGTATATTTAAGTAATTTCTCGTTCGTTTCAAACGTTTCTTGGTTATATGGAATGTCTACTGTGATGTCCGCGGACATTCGGAACATCACTCGACCATTTCCGTGAACTGCAACAGACCTCGGATGTATGTAAGGCGGATGAGTCATTCGGAACATCGCTCGGACTTTTCCGTAAACTGGAAAGTCTATTCCGTAGAATCGCCGAGGGTTCCCGATTGGTGGATGAGTATGTAACAGAATCGTGCATTTTGTTAGGAGGAAACAGTTTAAGAAAAACGAGCACTGTATATTTATATCTTTTACAGTAAATCACGGCTGAAAAAATCTGATATTTTGAGAATGACGAATCATTCTCAAAAATTAAGATTTTTCAGCCGTTTTTTAAGAATCTAAAGATATTCATATTAAGATACGATGGTTTCACGTCAGTGACTTTAAACTTGACTGGCGAGCCTGTCTCAATCTGTCGATATTGCCAGTATCGGAGGGTAGCGTAGATTGGGACAGGTTAACCAGTCTAACTTTAAACGAGTAGCGTTTGGGACTTCTGAGAATGTTTTCACTCACAGTTTTGAGGGCTAACGCCCTTCTTTACTAACGTCATCGAGTTTTTCAACGTTTTCCCGTAGTTTTTAAAATTGTCCGTCTATGTACATCCGAGGTTGATCGTGAGATTGGCCGACTGGTGTTCCGAATGCATCCGAGGTTGATCGTGAGATTGGCCGAATGCAATCGGGAACCCTCGGCGATTCTACGGAATAGACCTCGGGAATAATACGGGCGCTGCCATGAAAGCGCGTCATTTCGCACGAGGGTTTAAATGACGTCACAAACACAACTTAGGATGACGCTGCGAAAAGCAAAATCAACGTAAGGTGAAAAATTGGCATATTATGATTTGAAAACAAAACGCAGTGTTTACTGCGTTTTGCTTTCAAATCATTATATGCCAAAATGATCCCTATAGACGATCTGAAAGCATTAAAGGAATTTGCTATTCTTCAAGCGTGTTAACCAAAGTACATCAGGAGCCGAATTACCTAAAAATTGACCAAAAATTACTACACTTACGTCCGAGGTACTTTCCAGTTTACGGAAATGTCCGAGCGATGTTCCGAATGTGGCCGAATGGTGTTCCGAATCCATCCGAGGTTGATCGTGAGATTGGCCGAGTGGAGTTCCGAATTGTCCGTGGAAGATCGTCGGCGTCGAGATCAGGATGTTCCGAGATCGATCACTGGGAGAAAATGATTAAAGATCCTGCTTCTTTCATTGGCAAGAAAAAGAACCTACTATGTTGAGCCTCATAAACAATCAATTCATCCTTGAGACTAAGCAATCGCATTTCGCAATGATCCAGCTGTGCAAACACTAGGTAGCCAATAGCTCATTTTTCCTGTGAACTATTTTTTTGGGTGACACTTTTTTTGCAGTCAGTAAGTAGCTGTCCAAATCGATCAATGTCTTCACTACATGGAGGTTGACAAAAACACTCAAAAAATTGTATAAATTCAAAAAAATATCTTTTTAGACAATTTTTAGGAGGCATTTTTCCGATTTCAGAGTACTAAGACAAAACCACAAGCAAGTATGAAATATTTCTCCTTGTCTATTTTTCGGAGAGAACGCAAACAAAACTTATGAAAACGGTAAAGAGAACCCCTAATTCATATTCCAAAATATACTTACCGGTTCTAAAAGAAAGTGTGCGCTTTTGAATTTTGAATCTGAAATTATACAATCTATCGTCATGAAAAGTCGTATGACTATCCCAAAGAGTATGTACAAACGACATTAGAAAACAAAAATCGCGCGATGAGCAAAATTTTTTCTGTCGAATTGAGACATTTGATTTGGCATGTTTTGCATGTGAATCACGCGTTAGACGAATAATTGGTCTGAAAATGCATTCAGTTGAATCTTTGCGGATTTCCTAAGCATAAAATCACATCTTCAATATAATTGAGCATGATGCTACAGCGGGGTTTGACTACCAATACACGTCGTTGAACAAAATCGAACCTTGTCAGATTTAGAACGTCACCAAAATTGATTGAGCATTCATATTCCAATAGAAATCGAACTCATCATTTTGTAAGGCCTTTAATAAGCAAATCGAGATGTCATGGAACGCTATAGTTACTGGCCTAACATCGTAGTGCAATGTCTACAACTTCAACACATGACTATTGCCAAAGAAAAAGTTGTAAGGTGGTCCAATGTCAACAATTGAAGTTCTGTCTGCGCGTATGCAGCATGTGATACTTTATCCAAATCTGATTTTACTTTTGCTTTCAAAAGTTCTTTAGGCTAATTATGGTATCAAATTAATTCCATTACCCCCCCCCCCCTCACAAATTTGTAAAAATCAAGAGAAATGCAAAGAATGAAAGTGCACATATTCTTATGGAACACAGTATACGAACAAATTTGTTAATTCCAATATTGAAAAATGTGTTTTGAATATTTTTTGAGAATTATCTTCCTTTATTTCAACAAATAAGTCAAAATATGTTAAAAAGTAAGGCTGTGGCCCCAGCTTTTTTTCACATCAAATTATATTTCATTACGTCAAAAATTTATATTGAGGGTATAAGAAAAAATTGAATAGTAGAACTATATATAGTCCGGCAGATTTCTAGCTTGACCCGGAAGTAGGGTTCAAAGTTTTTTTCTTGACTGATTCTTGTAGCTTAGGCCTTCCCGAACAAGAATCTGGCTGATGACATCTTGTCATAATTGAGCATTTTGAGAAAATCGAGATGGCAGCCAGGACTATCAAATGTTAAACCAACAGCTTGGTAGATCACAATGACGACCTTTTAAATGTTTTTTGTGTATGATTTTGCTGTTAAAGTTTGAGATTAAAAGTATATGACATAATTAATACGTGTTATGACATTAGAAATTAGTATGGTAGTCAAGATAGCAGCCAAATCGAATTATTAAATGGCATTTGAAGTATTTCTTAACCCATGTGATATTAGAATCTTAAGAAAGGGTTTTAGGGCTCCTTCAGTAAACATTTGTTAGTGGTTTTATGCCTTCTAAATATCAGGCACATACAACTCTCGTCTATTGTAACATTAATTATTGATTTGAAGATGGCAGCCAGGAAAGAGAAATTTCTAAGTTAATTATATTTTAATGGGGATTTCAGAAAAAAATGCGCCTACATCATTAGTTTCAAGGCCAGTTTCAAAGTTGTTTTAAAAATTGATGCCTTAAATGAAAATATCATTCAAGATGGCAGCCAAGGAATTTACCCCAAAGAACGGGAAGATCCTGCTAGTAAACCGGGGGTACACCGGGGCAATGTCGGGAATATGGGAATATGAATCATTTTTTAGAGAAAAGATCCCGGATCATCCCGGAATACCGGCTCTTTCCCCACCGGAAGGTACCATGGGTGTCCAGGACCAACACCGTGACAGTGGGAACGGGGCTTAAGGTTCACCCAAACATGTACTTTCACAATAACAGTGAAGGGACAAGGTTAAGTTACTACCATTTGCTTTTTAATTATAAATACCCGATTTAACTATGGCAATGAACTAGACGCCTACATCAGAAGGCAGTGTTGAAAATACATCTATACTCCTTTTTGCATGAATGTCAATAAAGATAAAATAAATGTCCAAAGTTATTTTAGACCAGGGGGTCGTCATTTTCCTTTTAATTCCATAATCTGGGTAGACATAGACTCTAAATATGATTAACATCCAATTTTTCGTAAGACAATGGAACAATTATGCTGCAAAAATACTTGTCAGATCATTGACATTGATACTTCAAGTTCATACTTAATTCTTATCCTGCTGAATTTAAATTTGGTTTAACCCTTTCCTGTTTTTCATAATTTTGGACCTGTCCAAATTCAAAGGCTTTGCAGACGAAAATTTAAAGTGGATTTAATTTGAAAAATAACCATTCTGTAGGGTAGAAAATGGTGTGGAAAAGAAGAAATTGCTTGTCAGAAGCAATTTCTTCTTTTTTTCACAATATTTTCTCAATCATGAAATCACAGGCACGTAAAAAGCAGGGATTAAACAGCAAAGGGTTAAATCAGATTGCAAAAATTTTAGACATTCAAAGCAGTCGATTTGAAGTTTTTCTACAATTAACAAGTAGAAAGCAGGCAGTGTAGACCAGTGTCAGTTCCAGAGGGGATTCAAAGGAACCTCACCCTCTGTAGCCTAATCATTTCATTTTTGTGGGGAATTTGATTATTCAATCAAAGTGCGATATTATAAGTAACAAACACCCCCCCCCTTTTTGAAACTTTAGAACAAGTGGCCTTGCAAAATGTACTTATCCCAGGTAGAAAAGCCTATGTGTAATCTGTGGCCTTCATGCATCATAGATAAACTTATGATATTGGCCTAACTGTAGACTGGCATTCAGTCCCAGAGTTTAGATTTATAAGTAAACAAGGTGCATAACCACTTTAAACCACAAACCAACCACATACATAATATAATATTGAGTTAATTTTCTTTATAGGCATGAAACATTATTTCCATCTTTCTTTTTTGGTGGACGTTTACGTTCACCAGTGTTATATACCGTGTAAGAACAATCCAGTCAGATGTTAATAGGTTTTCAAAAAAGGGGTGCTCACTTAGATTCAATTAACACTTTTTCAAGAATTGAATCCGTCTGACAACTATGCATTTTGACAATGGCATGAAACAAGGATTCTACATAACTTTTTGATACCGCAAAGACATCTTTTAAATGCAAAATCATATGCCATTCTGAGATCGGGCGAACATTTTGCGTGCGTAGATCTACTTTTCAGACCAAGTGAGTAATTTGCCTTTTGTTCCCAATGGTCTATGGGAGGTCACAGAAAACTTGGTAAATTGAATAACCGGAATGGTAACCTCCCCTGACAATACTCCTGTATATAAAACGATTCATGAAAATAGCGGAATACACATGAATATCAATACAAAGCGAGCAGGTAAAGAAAGGTAGTAAGGTCGTGCGATAAGGGTTTATGCAGTGGAATTTACATTACTTTTCAACTATCGACGGTGAATCCTGAGACGAGTGTCTGCAACTTTTGTTCGTGTTTATATAAGCACTCTCCTTTTTTTATTTGAGAATAAAAATCTCAGAACAATTAATTAATATCCTTTAATAGAATGTTTCAACCAGCCAACAATAGAATGTTAATTGAGACATCGAAGAATCGATAAGAGTTACAAAAAATGAATAGTATTTAGATAATGTAATTTTCTATTCTTTCATTTAATGCACAATGGAATCAGAAACCTTGTACATGTAATTACAGGGCTTTGGTGGACGATCACTGTCTCTCTCTCTCTCCCTCTCTCTCTCTCTCTCTCTCTCTCTCTCTCTCTCTCTCTCACCCTCTCTCTCTCTCTCTTTCTCTCTCTGCCTCTCTCTATTGATTTCTCTCTCTCTTATCTTTTCTCCTGTCTGTCTGTCTGTCTCTCTCTCTCTTTCTTTAGCATAGGTTAAAACCAGACAACGTCTCACTGGTAATCTGTATTGACAAATAACTTCGTTAGATACGAGGTACCATCAAAAACTGTTTTCACAAATTCACAAAAGGCATCGCTTTATGTTACTCAGTTGGGAAATAGCGGCTTGAATATGCGTTTTTTATAATTGAATCGGTCTCACTCGAACAAGACATCTCTCTTCTTATAAATGTTTATGTAAAAAAATCTTTCTCAAAAGTTGTCGTAAATTTATTACAGGACCGTTTCCGCTTGAGGTAACTAGCATCGCGCCAAATTTCGTTTTGCAAAAAAACTCTACTTATTGCAATGAATTGCTACACCATCTGCAATTGAACGTATTTCAAAACTTTGTCATCGAAAAACTCGTTCATAGACCAAACAAATAAAAAAAACTGAAAACTCTTCTCATTTTCATTTGAAAGTGACATCAAGTACACAATGACGTCTAGTTTAATATTCAAAGTTGTTTTTCCTGTTTTCCAACTTTATTCAGGAAAACCTTTGCTAAACGTTTGTGAGATAAAGACACCGTTTATGGTGAAAATGGGCGTCAATGTTCTCCGTTTTCGGGACCTACAGGTTGACGTAAAGCATTTGCCTTTCAAATGTAACAGAATGCATAAAATAACATCAATTCTACTTAAAATTACATGTTTTGAATTACACATTTGACGAAAGGGAAAAAAAGGAAAACAAAAGTTTAAGTTTTCATTTTTGCCTAGTATATGTACAGCAAACATAAAACTAGAAAATAAAATAATGCATTTTATTAGCGTATTCTACCTTTTTTTCTATTGAAATGTAATATTTAAGAACTATTTTGACAGGCAAAAAGGTTTAGGAATTCACAAAATTGGGTCAGGGCGGTTTTCTTTTATCTTAATTTTACAAGTTCTCCTTTCATAACGAATGGAAGAATCACTCTTGTATGCCGACAGAAACGTCCACCATCAGTACTTTCAGTGCTTTGATTCATATATACCTCTATTTAAGAGTCTAGCCTAACTGTCACCTTTTGATATAGTATACTAGCATACATAGATCCAGAGCTTGGGTTCATTTTCTTATTATTGCCAAAATGTGCTAAATCTCCACCCCTACCCCTCCCCCCCACTTCAAAAAAAAAAAAAATAAATGAAATAACAAGATAACAAGAGTAAAGAAAGGGGCATCACTTGAAATGAGATGATTTTCAATGGCTACCAACAACATACAACTTATTAAGAGGATAATCGTTTAATGAAAACTTTTGAAAATGACATCACCCTCTCCTATCAAAGAAACTCTTTAACCATTTGCTGTTTAATCCCTGCTTTTTACGTGTCTGTGATTTTATGATTGAGAAAACATGGTGAAAAAAGAAGAAATTGCTTCTGACACTATTTTCTACCCTACTGAATGGTTATTTTTCAAATTAAATCCACTTTAAATTTTCGTCTGCAAAACCTTTGAATTTGGACAAGTCCAAAATTTTGTAAAACAGGAAAGGGTTAACTGACCATATTATCTAGTAATGGGTCAAGCACTCTAGCACTTCATACTCTTCCAAACGGAAAATCGGAAATTGGCTCAGTCTGACCTGAAATAGACTGGTCATAAATCTAATTTATTGCCCTAATATTATGAGATAAATTGAAGGGTAACCAGTCAAAAAACAATCCATTGAGTTCTTGTTTTGGTACCAATTATTAACCCATTACCCATAAAAAAAAGGCAGATATTTTTTTGGAAAATGTTACAAGGCAATCCTTTTCTTTTCAGATTTTGTATTCAGGACAAAATTTCTGTTCCAGGAGGGGTAGATCTATGAAGGTTCAATTCCCTCTGTTATCTTTTTTTTTTTTATTCTTTTCCTCATATTTCATTTTCACACAAAATAAAAAAAATATAGTGTTTTTTTTTTTTTCCTGTTTCTCATCAATTTGTGCATTCTCGTTTGATTCATGCATGTCAAATCTCTATTATTTAATGTGAGGATTTTTGTAAAACCTTACCGAGTGAAGTTTTACCTTGTGTGAAAATTGAAAAAAAAAAGAGAATCGGAATTATGTTTCCTTTTCCAGTATAAGCAACTAATTAATGAAATTAAAGAAATAACAGACTTTCCTGAAATGGCCAATTAACTTCATCATACCATCTTGTAAAAATAATGTCATCTTCACGAGTCAAGGGTTATCGAATCGATAAGATCTTCTCGTATCTTATTTAAGATAAGTAAAACGTTCGTAACCCTTGGTTCGACAAGATGAAATAATGTATGTATCTGCTACTTGTGCAAATCTTAGCATTGAAAATTATCATGTGGACTTACTTTATATTAAAGATAGAGAAGAGAAAAAAGATTTGAACAAATTCTTTGTAATAACCCCAAATAAGCTCCCTCAATAAAATGCACAAACACAATGAGAAACTCTAAATCCAAGAATTAGACTGGCCACCCAAATGCACTTTAGAGTAAAATTTTGAAATAAATTTGTCGGCTTTGATTATTTTTGGTTTATTTTACATAAGATAACACAACTCTGCTGCAGAAAATCAAGAAAATACTTCTATTTCACTTTTTATCAATGCACACATTGGTGATATCATTAAGACGTATAATCTTGGAGAAAAGAGGGTATAGATCCATAGGTGGCAGTATCAAAACATTTTTTACAAAAAATTATAGGTCTATATTTGCTCATTATTTAATGATTATTATTTTTATAATTTCTTTGATAGTGCGACCTGTGTATAGGTCTACTAGAAAACGACCCCAACTTTACAGTAATACCGGATCTTCCTCTGTGTTATGTGTTCTGGCGTCGGCATGAAGTCAATTCCTCACCAACATATTTCAAAATATGACCCGACACACCAAATGAAATGCAATGAATGGGAGAGCCTGTTCGATTTCGGTTTCTCGATGCCAAGTGCGAACAGTTATTGAGTACGAACTGACTACTTAAAAAATCTTTATTTGTCGTCTCAGGTTATTATTTCATAGTTTAAATCCTTTTTATAACTATTTCATATTTCTAAATCAATATTTTTCATCTTATTTACTAACAAACTATTTATGCTATCCAACAAAAATGAAAAGTATTTGAAAAGTTTTCTTTCCCACCAAATCAACTTTTCTCTCGGGCACGTGACCTTTCCTAAATAGACTAGAAGCTTCCATTTCGGAGAATGTGAGGTTTTTTTTTTTTGTTTTTTTTTTTAATTGCTGGTTGTTTGTAAGACTTTTTTAAATCATAAGAGCAGGTACACCAGTCAAACAAACTCGTAATCTACTAACCAAATATAGTTTTTTGACAAAGTTGTAGGTCATTAAATGTTGATCGCCTTTGCAAAATGTATGGGACCAATCCATTTTATGTCATTGATCCACGATTACAAGGAAAGATTTTCAAGGATCAATTCTTAGGAGGAATATCTGTATATAATTTAATTTAAGATAATTCCACTAAGTTTTGTGCATTCTGATTGGCTGGAAAAATGGTTTCATTTCTCAATGAAGGCAGGTATTTTGTAAGCTTCCACAAAAAATAGTCCCGTTAGAAACTGCTTCCATTATTGATGAATCTTTAATTTTTTCTTCATTATATTACATGTAAATTATAAGATTTGAAGAGAATATTTGTTGATTTTATAGAGGTACGAACCTAAAAACCGAATCACACTCATGAATGAATTTTGCGTATTTATAAAGTGTGATTAGGTATTTAGTTTCGTACCTTAAATGAAATTAGAAAATACTTTCTTCATCTTTTAAATATACAGATAAAAAAATCATAGTTTGGAAATGGACCCGTCTCGCGAAAATGGTCTATCTGGGAAGTGCTAAAAGAGTCGATCCTAGTCAGACTGCACAATTTGAAGACTGACGAAAATTAAAACTTTTCTCAAATGAAAAATTTTCTGAATCTACATTAGAATATTTTTCCTTCCTATGAATCCATTTCCCCAAAACGCCTTTCTATTGACCTATGCTTGAACCAATCCCTTTTTTAATGTTTATTTTACGGAGTTACAGGTTGGTCCCATTTCGCGTTACGGATCACAAAGCATGGTCATCAGGGATTGTTTTGGGATGGGCCGTGATGATTTTGGGGACAAACTATTTGTTTTAGACTAAATCTGATTACAGTTTTGAGTGGGCCCCATATATGATCTATTCAAATCTGATGTATATTTTAATCTAGGATAGGTATTAAGGATTCTTTGGCCAACCACTTTTTCCTAATTGCCCATCAATTTTACAGATGGCCCATCTAAATTTTAGATTTTACATGTAAATGATTGGGACATGGGCCATTGGCCCATTTCAAAGGCCCATCATGAAAATTGTCCAAAAATATCCCTGGTCATTATACAAATGAAAAGGGAACAAGAATGGATGAGTCTCTAAAAGTTGATAGAAGTTAAAATACTTTGGTACAACTATACTTTTGAGTTGCTAAATATTCGGTAGCATGGCCAATGCTTACTTACGTAGGCTATGCAAGGATAAAATTATGACAATGATGGGAATAATATATATAAATATATACGGATAAAGAAGAGATAAAAGAATAGATATGATCACAACGATCTCCCATATATAATAAGATTTAAGTTTTAATGGTAATAAAAAAGAAGTTTGAGTAAATTTTAAGTAGAATAGGCCTTCAAAAAATATTTCATAATCTTGGTCCCAGATCATCATTTATTTGTTTGGCATCTAAAGCCGATGTAAGACTTGAAATGCTTCAATATAGCTCATCGAATGATAAGTGAAGTATTTCGGTGCAAAACCTGCTATTATTCCCTTTCAATTTATACATGCCTTTTACGCGCCTACAATTGTTTTGCACAAAACCATCGACATGCAATATAAAGGGTTGACTTTGCTTTCGATGAAGTAAATTAGTCCAATAATTCATGGACATTTGACGCTGGCAAGGCAAACAATCAAATAGAGAGCCGTAGAGTGAATCAGATTGTTTTCCACAATTGATTTTGTTCACGCAGAACATCCCATAATCTATGTCTATGGGACATACACGGTATACAATGCATGGAGACACGTTATGAGAAAAAGGACGTAAAAAATATTTAGGAAATAGATGATATTGAATGAATGGTCATTGAAATACAAAATTTATCATGCGAGTCGTCTTAAACAGATGTTTTAACTATAAATACATAATTTATTTGAGACCAGTGAATGTAGAGAAAATGTTATTTTACTATGAACGCATATTGTCTTTACTTTGATTACATGGTTTAATTTAGTCAAGTGGCCTTAAAGAAAGTGATTTAATTATATATGAACCGCCACGTGAAGAAAAGGCCAGGGACATCCTGAAAAGCAACAAAGCAGATAATATAAAAGGCATCGGATTAAAGGTTTCATGTGTTTATGAAAAATTCGATGCTAGATCTTTTTAAAGCTGTAGTAGCTCATAAGGTCTGCATGGGTTTACATGTTCTTGTCGATGATTAGGCTAGTAGCCTGAATCTCAATAAGTGACCTATTTTGTCGCCGTGCAGAAAATATGCCAGCAGACAAAACGGTATTCAGTAAACACTGTCGGATACGCTCATGCAGTCAGACCATTGTCAATACACTGCGGTCGGTTCTGGCTTGTAACTTTTAGCTTGAAATATATATCCTCACCCGTCAGGCAAAACGAACCATCTGAGAACTTCGAGAAATGAATATTTGGAAAAAAGATATTTGATTTTGCAGAGGTCACCAGAGATTTGATTTTGCAGAGGTCACCAGAGAAAGTATCGGAAATGATTATTTTGGAATGTAGCAAAATTATTATGAAAGCCTCAGTCTTTTTTGTCTGCATTTTCAGAAAATATTTTTGTTGTAGTTCCATCACAAGCCTTTTTAATCCAAGCGCATATTAACAATTGCTAAACAAAAACCTCTTCTTTTAGAGACAGGGGACTTACTTGTAAGTTTTGCAATAACTTTATTACATATAATTCCATTCGCAAAAATACTATAAAGAAGAGTCTGGCGGTCAGACTACATGATTATTTGAGATTCAGAAAATATAAAAAAAAGAGAACAGTTTCTATCATAGTCAGTCTGCGCAAACCGCGCAGTCTGACTAGGATCGATATTTTACGCATGCTCCAGATGGTCCCTTTTTTCCTGACGGAACACATATTTTTCCCTAGCTCCACAAGTTTTTTCGTTAACCCAGACAATATAAATAACACAACAAATCACGAAATATTAGGGAAAAGCAACAGTATGAAACTAACAAGCGGACGTTGAAATCAATATAGAATACAAGAGAACATTTTGAATGCCCCTCATTTGGGCAATAATTCAGGGGAGAAAGTTGATTTGATATATGACCTTCATGTTCAATATTCCCGATTCCTCATAATACAAACCGCGTCGTGAAAAAGGGTCGATTGGTATGGATTTTGTTTATCTATTCTGTACGTATTTGTTATCACTGAGGTATTCCAACACAATTGCACCTTTCGACTATCTGGAAAAAAATTCGTAGAAAACGAAGAAATTGCTTCTAAAAAGCAGTTTCTTCATTGACCACGATGTTCTTTCCCACAATAGACATAGACGGTTTTAAAAATTTCGTGAACTACAAATCGTCTGCAACTACTTCAAAATCGGCGGCGTAAAATTTGATCGCCTGGTAAATGGTTAATATTTTCAGAGTGAACCGGTCCCCCCCTTTTTTTGAAAAGTGAGACTTTGGCCTGAATACTCTATGATTCTTACCGCTTTACTAGTTGAGTTTAATTTAATTTTTTTTTTCAGTTGTTGCTGTTTGCAGGTCCTAAAGATGTGTTTATAGAAAATTCCTGCTTACATTAGTATGTTTTGTGTTGTTTTATTTGTACATTAAAATGCGTTGCACATGTTACGTAAACGTTACTCAAAATCACGCTACATGTATTGCTGATAAATAATTTTGCGTTACAATTTAAAACACCGTGATTTCTATCGATATTCATGGACGGTTCCTTTTCTTATAGCGGATCGCGCCTAGTATTGAAGGGAAAATACTCTTACAAATTAAAATATTTAATTCACACAATTGTTTCCCTTGTTGTAATTACGTGCAGTAATGACTCACCAATTTGTTTGAATTGGGGTGAACGGCACTTGAAAGTTATAACATTTTTTTTTCAATCCGATGATCGCATAGATCGCAATATAACTACCGTATATCGCCACTGCAATTTCATGCATTATATGCACTGTAGGCGGCGTTATGGGCGATCATCTCATGTTCGTCTGCATCCGGGGGACCCTACGACGCTCTTACTGCGCTCTTGTCACGTCGCTATCCCACGGCGATTGCTATGTACATAATCAAAGTGCGCTTCGACATCCGAGCATTGTGTACTTCTTTTGAGTCCTAAGCGATTGCACCTCACGGAGGACGGAGCTCATGTAACGATTTTGAACAAAATCGCTGAGTACCAAATTCAGTGGATTGTTAGGTATAACTGTGTAGTTAACTTTCGGGGAGCAAATATTTGTTTGTCTGATGATTTAACGCCGCTTTTGCCATTTATTTCAGTCATATCGCGGCGGCTGCAGTACCAGTACTACCGCTTAGCCTCCAGCTGCTATCCCACTTGGTTTTACGATTGTCTACCATCCATTGGTTGGTTACACGTGCCAGAAAGGATCGAATCCGTGACTCCGTGATCGAAAATGAAGAATATGATTAACTACCAACTGAGCTATAAAGGCAGCCTCGGAAAGCGAAGAAGGTTTGGAACGTTCTGTCATCCTGAATGCAAGCGTGTACGTGTTGTGTGTGTGTCATTGGAAATTTTGAAATCGACCCACCCTGCGTTCAGAATTAAAAACGTTTTAAAGCACTGTAGGATGCCGGTGAGAATCCTACATCTGAGTGCTAACCTTTAATTTATTGAAAGCGATATCATGAGGAGCTCCGGCTTCGAGCCTTAGACTATTTCAATAATAAAGCTTACACGAAGCTGCCAATCGCGGCGAGTCTGCGACTAACACGATGAATTTTATTGACAATTATATAAAGAATAATCATTTGTTTCGGTGTAAGCTCGATTCATATTTTATTGGGTGACCAACAAAAGCTATATTTTCAGGAGTGGTGGAGTCACGAGTGAAAATAAAACTTTAGTTGCTCACGGAATTAAATATACTGAACCCCCCCCCCCCCCCCCAAAAAAAAAAAAAAAAAAAAAAAAAAAAAAAAACGTCGCATTTTCAGGACTGTTGAAAATAGTGAAAATTAGGAGAAAATTGATGTTTTGTGGTTATAATAAATTCAACCTGAAACGAAGTTAACGAAAAATAGTCCCCAATTCATTTTTTTCCTTGGATGTTTAAAAAGATTTTGCAGAGCGTCGATACTCCCTATTTTAGATTAGAAGAATTTGACAGTGGATTTTTGCAAAAATCAAATGTTCCCTATTTTCTTGAGTTGGTTCTGGTGATAAAACAGCCAAAGAGCATCAGCTTTCGGTGTCAATTTTCATGAGAAAGCCTCGAGGATTAGTTTTGAAACTTGAGAAAAATGCATTTACATGAATTTTGCACTTGAATCAACCATGCTTTTTCATGATTGATGTCATTTGTTGACCAATAGCCCTTGAACATTTTAATTACACAGGCAGCTCGTATTGGCAAGTAAGAAATGGAGTTTTAAGTATATTTAAGTAATTTCTCGTTCGTTTCAAACGTTTCTTGGTTATATGGAATGTCTACTGTGATGTCCGCGGACATTCGGAACATCACTCGACCATTTCCGTGAACTGCAACAGACCTCGGATGTATGTAAGGCGGATGAGTCATTCGGAACATCGCTCGGACTTTTCCGTAAACTGGAAAGTCTATTCCGTAGAATCGCCGAGGGTTCCCGATTGGTGGATGAGTATGTAACAGAATCGTGCATTTTGTTAGGAGGAAACAGTTTAAGAAAAACGAGCACTGTATATTTATATCTTTTACAGTAAATCACGGCTGAAAAAATCTGATATTTTGAGAATGACGAATCATTCTCAAAAATTAAGATTTTTCAGCCGTTTTTTAAGAATCTAAAGATATTCATATTAAGATACGATGGTTTCACGTCAGTGACTTTAAACTTGACTGGCGAGCCTGTCTCAATCTGTCGATATTGCCAGTATCGGAGGGTAGCGTAGATTGGGACAGGTTAACCAGTCTAACTTTAAACGAGTAGCGTTTGGGACTTCTGAGAATGTTTTCACTCACAGTTTTGAGGGCTAACGCCCTTCTTTACTAACGTCATCGAGTTTTTCAACGTTTTCCCGTAGTTTTTAAAATTGTCCGTCTATGTACATCCGAGGTTGATCGTGAGATTGGCCGAGTGGTGTTCCGAATGCATCCGAGGTTGATCGTGAGATTGGCCGAATGCAATCGGGAACCCTCGGCGATTCTACGGAATAGACCTCGGGAATAATACGGGCGCTGCCATGAAAGCGCGTCATTTCGCACGAGGGTTTAAATGACGTCACAAACACAACTTAGGATGACGCTGCGAAAAGCAAAATCAACGTAAGGTGAAAAATTGGCATATTATGATTTGAAAACAAAACGCAGTGTTTACTGCGTTTTGCTTTCAAATCATTATATGCCAAAATGATCCCTATAGACGATCTGAAAGCATTAAAGGAATTTGCTATTCTTCAAGCGTGTTAACCAAAGTACATCAGGAGCCGAATTACCTAAAAATTGACCAAAAATTACTACACTTACGTCCGAGGTACTTTCCAGTTTACGGAAATGTCCGAGCGATGTTCCGAATGTGGCCGAATGGTGTTCCGAATCCATCCGAGGTTGATCGTGAGATTGGCCGAGTGGAGTTCCGAATTGTCCGTGGAAGATCGTCGGCGTCGAGATCAGGATGTTCCGAGATCGATCACTGGGAGAAAATGATTAAAGATCCTGCTTCTTTCATTGGCAAGAAAAAGAACCTACTATGTTGAGCCTCATAAACAATCAATTCATCCTTGAGACTAAGCAATCGCATTTCGCAATGATCCAGCTGTGCAAACACTAGGTAGCCAATAGCTCATTTTTCCTGTGAACTATTTTTTTGGGTGACACTTTTTTTGCAGTCAGTAAGTAGCTGTCCAAATCGATCAATGTCTTCACTACATGGAGGTTGACAAAAACACTCAAAAAATTGTATAAATTCAAAAAAATATCTTTTTAGACAACTTTTAGGAGGCATTTTTCCGATTTCAGAGTACTAAGACAAAACCACAAGCAAGTATGAAATATTTCTCCTTGTCTATTTTTCGGAGAGAACGCAAACAAAACTTATGAAAACGGTAAAGAGAACCCCTAATTCATATTCCAAAATATACTTACCGGTTCTAAAAGAAAGTGTGCGCTTTTGAATTTTGAATCTGAAATTATACAATCTATCGTCATGAAAAGTCGTATGACTATCCCAAAGAGTATGTACAAACGACATTAGAAAACAAAAATCGCGCGATGAGCAAAATTTTTTCTGTCGAATTGAGACATTTGATTTGGCATGTTTTGCATGTGAATCACGCGTTAGACGAATAATTGGTCTGAAAATGCATTCAGTTGAATCTTTGCGGATTTCCTAAGCATAAAATCACATCTTCAATATAATTGAGCATGATGCTACAGCGGGGTTTGACTACCAATACACGTCGTTGAACAAAATCGAACCTTGTCAGATTTAGAACGTCACCAAAATTGATTGAGCATTCATATTCCAATAGAAATCGAACTCATCATTTTGTAAGGCCTTTAATAAGCAAATCGAGATGTCATGGAACGCTATAGTTACTGGCCTAACATCGTAGTGCAATGTCTACAACTTCAACACATGACTATTGCCAAAGAAAAAGTTGTAAGGTGGTCCAATGTCAACAATTGAAGTTCTGTCTGCGCGTATGCAGCATGTGATACTTTATCCAAATCTGATTTTACTTTTGCTTTCAAAAGTTCTTTAGGCTAATTATGGTATCAAATTAATTCCATTACCCCCCCCCCCCCTCACAAATTTGTAAAAATCAAGAGAAATGCAAAGAATGAAAGTGCACATATTCTTATGGAACACAGTATACGAACAAATTTGTTAATTCCAATATTGAAAAATGTGTTTTGAATATTTTTTGAGAATTATCTTCCTTTATTTCAACAAATAAGTCAAAATATGTTAAAAAGTAAGGCTGTGGCCCCAGCTTTTTTTCACATCAAATTATATTTCATTACGTCAAAAATTTATATTGAGGGTATAAGAAAAATTGAATAGTAGAACTATATATAGTCCGGCAGATTTCTAGCTTGACCCGGAAGTAGGGTTCAAAGTTTTTTTCTTGACTGATTCTTGTAGCTTAGGCCTTCCCGAACAAGAATCTGGCTGATGACATCTTGTCATAATTGAGCATTTTGAGAAAATCGAGATGGCAGCCAGGACTATCAAATGTTAAACCAACAGCTTGGTAGATCACAATGACGACCTTTTAAATGTTTTTTGTGTATGATTTTGCTGTTAAAGTTTGAGATTAAAAGTATATGACATAATTAATACGTGTTATGACATTAGAAATTAGTATGGTAGTCAAGATAGCAGCCAAATCGAATTATTAAATGGCATTTGAAGTATTTCTTAACCCATGTGATATTAGAATCTTAAGAAAGGGTTTTAGGGCTCCTTCAGTAAACATTTGTTAGTGGTTTTATGCCTTCTAAATATCAGGCACATACAACTCTCGTCTATTGTAACATTAATTATTGATTTGAAGATGGCAGCCAGGAAAGAGAAATTTCTAAGTTAATTATATTTTAATGGGGATTTCAGAAAAAATGCGCCTACATCATTAGTTTCAAGGCCAGTTTCAAAGTTGTTTTAAAAATTGATGCCTTAAATGAAAATATCATTCAAGATGGCAGCCAAGGAATTTACCCCAAAGAACGGGAAGATCCTGCTAGTAAACCGGGGGTACACCGGGGCAATGTCGGGAATATGGGAATATGAATCATTTTTTAGAGAAAAGATCCCGGATCATCCCGGAATACCGGCTCTTTCCCCACCGGAAGGTACCATGGGTGTCCAGGACCAACACCGTGACAGTGGGAACGGGGCTTAAGGTTCACCCAAACATGTACTTTCACAATAACAGTGAAGGGACAAGGTTAAGTTACTACCATTTGCTTTTTAATTATAAATACCCGATTTAACTATGGCAATGAACTAGACGCCTACATCAGAAGGCAGTGTTGAAAATACATCTATACTCCTTTTTGCATGAATGTCAATAAAGATAAAATAAATGTCCAAAGTTATTTTAGACCAGGGGGTCGTCATTTTCCTTTTAATTCCATAATCTGGGTAGACATAGACTCTAAATATGATTAACATCCAATTTTTCGTAAGACAATGGAACAATTATGCTGCAAAAATACTTGTCAGATCATTGACATTGATACTTCAAGTTCATACTTAATTCTTATCCTGCTGAATTTAAATTTGGTTTAACCCTTTCCTGTTTTTCATAATTTTGGACCTGTCCAAATTCAAAGGCTTTGCAGACGAAAATTTAAAGTGGATTTAATTTGAAAAATAACCATTCTGTAGGGTAGAAAATGGTGTGGAAAACAAGAAATTGCTTGTCAGAAGCAATTTCTTCTTTTTTTCACAATATTTTCTCAATCATGAAATCACAGGCACGTAAAAAGCAGGGATTAAACAGCAAAGGGTTAAATCAGATTGCAAAAATTTTAGACATTCAAAGCAGTCGATTTGAAGTTTTTCTACAATTAACAAGTAGAAAGCAGGCAGTGTAGACCAGTGTCAGTTCCAGAGGGGATTCAAAGGAACCTCACCCTCTGTAGCCTAATCATTTCATTTTTGTGGGGAATTTGATTATTCAATCAAAGTGCGATATTATAAGTAACAAACACCCCCCCCCCCTTTTTGAAACTTTAGAACAAGTGGCCTTGCAAAATGTACTTATCCCAGGTAGAAAAGCCTATGTGTAATCTGTGGCCTTCATGCATCATAGATAAACTTATGATATTGGCCTAACTGTAGACTGGCATTCAGTCCCAGAGTTTAGATTTATAAGTAAACAAGGTGCATAACCACTTTAAACCACAAACCAACCACATACATAATATAATATTGAGTTAATTTTCTTTATAGGCATGAAACATTATTTCCATCTTTCTTTTTTGGTGGACGTTTACGTTCACCAGTGTTATATACCGTGTAAGAACAATCCAGTCAGATGTTAATAGGTTTTCAAAAAAGGGGTGCTCACTTAGATTCAATTAACACTTTTTCAAGAATTGAATCCGTCTGACAACTATGCATTTTGACAATGGCATGAAACAAGGATTCTACATAACTTTTTGATACCGCAAAGACATCTTTTAAATGCAAAATCATATGCCATTCTGAGATCGGGCGAACATTTTGCGTGCGTAGATCTACTTTTCAGACCAAGTGAGTAATTTGCCTTTTGTTCCCAATGGTCTATGGGAGGTCACAGAAAACTTGGTAAATTGAATAACCGGAATGGTAACCTCCCCTGACAATACTCCTGTATATAAAACGATTCATGAAAATAGCGGAATACACATGAATATCAATACAAAGCGAGCAGGTAAAGAAAGGTAGTAAGGTCGTGCGATAAGGGTTTATGCAGTGGAATTTACATTACTTTTCAACTATCGACAGTGAATCCTGAGACGAGTGTCTGCAACTTTTGTTCGTGTTTATATAAGCACTCTCCTTTTTTTATTTGAGAATAAAAATCTCAGAACAATTAATTAATATCCTTTAATAGAATGTTTCAACCAGCCAACAATAGAATGTTAATTGAGACATCGAAGAATCGATAAGAGTTACAAAAAATGAATAGTATTTAGATAATGTAATTTTCTATTCTTTCATTTAATGCACAATGGAATCAGAAACCTTGTACATGTAATTACAGGGCTTTGGTGGACGATCACTGTCTCTCTCTCTCTCCTCTCTCTCTCTCTCTCTCTCTCTCTCTCTCTCTCTCTCTCTCTCTCACCCTCTCTCTCTCTCTCTTTCTCTCTCTGCCTCTCTCTATTGATTTCTCTCTCTCTTATCTTTTCTCCTGTCTGTCTGTCTGTCTCTCTCTCTCTTTCTTTAGCATAGGTTAAAACCAGACAACGTCTCACTGGTAATCTGTATTGACAAATAACTTCGTTAGATACGAGGTACCATCAAAAACTGTTTTCACAAATTCACAAAAGGCATCGCTTTATGTTACTCAGTTGGGAAATAGCGGCTTGAATATGCGTTTTTTATAATTGAATCGGTCTCACTCGAACAAGACATCTCTCTTCTTATAAATGTTTATGTAAAAAAATCTTTCTCAAAAGTTGTCGTAAATTTATTACAGGACCGTTTCCGCTTGAGGTAACTAGCATCGCGCCAAATTTCGTTTTGCAAAAAAACTCTACTTATTGCAATGAATTGCTACACCATCTGCAATTGAACGTATTTCAAAACTTTGTCATCGAAAAACTCGTTCATAGACCAAACAAATAAAAAAAACTGAAAACTCTTCTCATTTTCATTTGAAAGTGACATCAAGTACACAATGACGTCTAGTTTAATATTCAAAGTTGTTTTTCCTGTTTTCCAACTTTATTCAGGAAAACCTTTGCTAAACGTTTGTGAGATAAAGACACCGTTTATGGTGAAAATGGGCGTCAATGTTCTCCGTTTTCGGGACCTACAGGTTGACGTAAAGCATTTGCCTTTCAAATGTAACAGAATGCATAAAATTACATCAATTCTACTTAAAATTACATGTTTTGAATTACACATTTGACGAAAGGGAAAAAAAGGAAAACAAAAGTTTAAGTTTTCATTTTTGCCTAGTATATGTACAGCAAACATAAAACTAGAAAATAAAATAATGCATTTTATTAGCGTATTCTACCTTTTTTTCTATTGAAATGTAATATTTAAGAACTATTTTGACAGGCAAAAAGGTTTAGGAATTCACAAAATTGGGTCAGGGCGGTTTTCTTTTATCTTAATTTTACAAGTTCTCCTTTCATAACGAATGGAAGAATCACTCTTGTATGCCGACAGAAACGTCCACCATCAGTACTTTCAGTGCTTTGATTCATATATACCTCTATTTAAGAGTCTAGCCTAACTGTCACCTTTTGATATAGTATACTAGCATACATAGATCCAGAGCTTGGGTTCATTTTCTTATTATTGCCAAAATGTGCTAAATCTCCACCCCTACCCCTCCCCCCCACTTCAAAAAAAAAAAAAAAAAAAAATAAATGAAATAACAAGATAACAAGAGTAAAGAAAGGGGCATCACTTGAAATGAGATGATTTTCAATGGCTACCAACAACATACAACTTATTAAGAGGATAATCGTTTAATGAAAACTTTTGAAAATGACATCACCCTCTCCTATCAAAGAAACTCTTTAACCATTTGCTGTTTAATCCCTGCTTTTTACGTGTCTGTGATTTTATGATTGAGAAAACATGGTGAAAAAAGAAGAAATTGCTTCTGACACTATTTTCTACCCTACTGAATGGTTATTTTTCAAATTAAATCCACTTTAAATTTTCGTCTGCAAAACCTTTGAATTTGGACAAGTCCAAAATTTTGTAAAACAGGAAAGGGTTAACTGACCATATTATCTAGTAATGGGTCAAGCACTCTAGCACTTCATACTCTTCCAAACGGAAAATCGGAAATTGGCTCAGTCTGACCTGAAATAGACTGGTCATAAATCTAATTTATTGCCCTAATATTATGAGATAAATTGATGGGTAACCAGTCAAAAAACAATCCATTGAGTTCTTGTTTTGGTACCAATTATTAACCCATTACCCATAAAAAAAGGCAGATATTTTTTTGGAAAATGTTACAAGGCAATCCTTTTCTTTTCAGATTTTGTATTCAGGACAAAATTTCTGTTCCAGGAGGGGTAGATCTATGAAGGTTCAATTCCCTCTGTTATCTTTTTTTTTTTATTCTTTTCCTCATATTTCATTTTCACACAAAATAAAAAAAATATAGTGTTTTTTTTTTTCCTGTTTCTCATCAATTTGTGCATTCTCGTTTGATTCATGCATGTCAAATCTCTATTATTTAATGTGAGGATTTTTGTAAAACCTTACCGAGTGAAGTTTTACCTTGTGTGAAAATTGAAAAAAAAAGAGAATCGGAATTATGTTTCCTTTTCCAGTATAAGCAACTAATTAATGAAATTAAAGAAATAACAGACTTTCCTGAAATGGCCAATTAACTTCATCATACCATCTTGTAAAAATAATGTCATCTTCACGAGTCAAGGGTTATCGAATCGATAAGATCTTCTCGTATCTTATTTAAGATAAGTAAAACGTTCGTAACCCTTGGTTCGACAAGATGAAATAATGTATGTATCTGCTACTTGTGCAAATCTTAGCATTGAAAATTATCATGTGGACTTACTTTATATTAAAGATAGAGAAGAGAAAAAAGATTTGAACAAATTCTTTGTAATAACCCCAAATAAGCTCCCTCAATAAAATGCACAAACACAATGAGAAACTCTAAATCCAAGAATTAGACTGGCCACCCAAATGCACTTTAGAGTAAAATTTTGAAATAAATTTGTCGGCTTTGATTATTTTTGGTTTATTTTACATAAGATAACACAACTCTGCTGCAGAAAATCAAGAAAATACTTCTATTTCACTTTTTATCAATGCACACATTGGTGATATCATTAAGACGTATAATCTTGGAGAAAAGAGGGTATAGATCCATAGGTGGCAGTATCAAAACATTTTTTACAAAAAATTATAGGTCTATATTTGCTCATTATTTAATGATTATTATTTTTATAATTTCTTTGATAGTGCGACCTGTGTATAGGTCTACTAGAAAACGACCCCAACTTTACAGTAATACCGGATCTTCCTCTGTGTTATGTGTTCTGGCGTCGGCATGAAGTCAATTCCTCACCAACATATTTCAAAATATGACCCGACACACCAAATGAAATGCAATGAATGGGAGAGCCTGTTCGATTTCGGTTTCTCGATGCCAAGTGCGAACAGTTATTGAGTACGAACTGACTACTTAAAAAATCTTTATTTGTCGTCTCAGGTTATTATTTCATAGTTTAAATCCTTTTTATAACTATTTCATATTTCTAAATCAATATTTTTCATCTTATTTACTAACAAACTATTTATGCTATCCAACAAAAATGAAAAGTATTTGAAAAGTTTTCTTTCCCACCAAATCAACTTTTCTCTCGGGCACGTGACCTTTCCTAAATAGACTAGAAGCTTCCATTTCGGAGAATGTGAGGTTTTTTTTTTGTTTTTTTTTTTTTAATTGCTGGTTGTTTGTAAGACTTTTTTAAATCATAAGAGCAGGTACACCAGTCAAACAAACTCGTAATCTACTAACCAAATATAGTTTTTTGACAAAGTTGTAGGTCATTAAATGTTGATCGCCTTTGCAAAATGTATGGGACCAATCCATTTTATGTCATTGATCCACGATTACAAGGAAAGATTTTCAAGGATCAATTCTTAGGAGGAATATCTGTATATAATTTAATTTAAGATAATTCCACTAAGTTTTGTGCATTCTGATTGGCTGGAAAAATGGTTTCATTTCTCAATGAAGGCAGGTATTTTGTAAGCTTCCACAAAAAGTAGTCCCGTTAGAAACTGCTTCCATTATTGATGAATCTTTAATTTTTTCTTCATTATATTACATGTAAATTATAAGATTTGAAGAGAATATTTGTTGATTTTATAGAGGTACGAACCTAAAAACCGAATCACACTCATGAATGAATTTTGCGTATTTATAAAGTGTGATTAGGTATTTAGTTTCGTACCTTAAATGAAATTAGAAAATACTTTCTTCATCTTTTAAATATACAGATAAAAAAATCATAGTTTGGAAATGGACCCGTCTCGCGAAAATGGTCTATCTGGGAAGTGCTAAAAGAGTCGATCCTAGTCAGACTGCACAATTTGAAGACTGACGAAAATTAAAACTTTTCTCAAATGAAAAATTTTCTGAATCTACATTAGAATATTTTTCCTTCCTATGAATCCATTTCCCCAAAACGCCTTTCTATTGACCTATGCTTGAACCAATCCCTTTTTTAATGTTTATTTTACGGAGTTACAGGTTGGTCCCATTTCGCGTTACGGATCACAAAGCATGGTCATCAGGGATTGTTTTGGGATGGGCCGTGATGATTTTGGGGACAAACTATTTGTTTTAGACTAAATCTGATTACAGTTTTGAGTGGGCCCCATATATGATCTATTCAAATCTGATGTATATTTTAATCTAGGATAGGTATTAAGGATTCTTTGGCCAACCACTTTTTCCCAATTGCCCATCAATTTTACAGATGGCCCATCTAAATTTTAGATTTTACATGTAAATGATTGGGACATGGGCCATTGGCCCATTTCAAAGGCCCATCATGAAAATTGTCCAAAAATATCCCTGGTCATTATACAAATGAAAAGGGAACAAGAATGGATGAGTCTCTAAAAGTTGATAGAAGTTAAAATACTTTGGTACAACTATACTTTTGAGTTGCTAAATATTCGGTAGCATGGCCAATGCTTACTTACGTAGGCTATGCAAGGATAAAATTATGACAATGATGGGAATAATATATATAAATATATACGGATAAAGAAGAGATAAAAGAATAGATATGATCACAACGATCTCCCATATATAATAAGATTTAAGTTTTAATGGTAATAAAAAAGAAGTTTGAGTAAATTTTAAGTAGAATAGGCCTTCAAAAAATATTTCATAATCTTGGTCCCAGATCATCATTTATTTGTTTGGCATCTAAAGCCGATGTAAGACTTGAAATGCTTCAATATAGCTCATCGAATGATAAGTGAAGTATTTCGGTGCAAAACCTGCTATTATTCCCTTTCAATTTATACATGCCTTTTACGCGCCTACAATTGTTTTGCACAAAACCATCGACATGCAATATAAAGGGTTGACTTTGCTTTCGATGAAGTAAATTAGTCCAATAATTCATGGACATTTGACGCTGGCAAGGCAAACAATCAAATAGAGAGCCGTAGAGTGAATCAGATTGTTTTCCACAATTGATTTTGTTCACGCAGAACATCCCATAATCTATGTCTATGGGACATACACGGTATACAATGCATGGAGACACGTTATGAGAAAAAGGACGTAAAAAATATTTAGGAAATAGATGATATTGAATGAATGGTCATTGAAATACAAAATTTATCATGCGAGTCGTCTTAAACAGATGTTTTAACTATAAATACATAATTTATTTGAGACCAGTGAATGTAGAGAAAATGTTATTTTACTATGAACGCATATTGTCTTTACTTTGATTACATGGTTTAATTTAGTCAAGTGGCCTTAAAGAAAGTGATTTAATTATATATGAACCGCCACGTGAAGAAAAGGCCAGGGACATCCTGAAAAGCAACAAAGCAGATAATATAAAAGGCATCGGATTAAAGGTTTCATGTGTTTATGAAAAATTCGATGCTAGATCTTTTTAAAGCTGTAGTAGCTCATAAGGTCTGCATGGGTTTACATGTTCTTGTCGATGATTAGGCTAGTAGCCTGAATCTCAATAAGTGACCTATTTTGTCGCCGTGCAGAAAATATGCCAGCAGACAAAACGGTATTCAGTAAACACTGTCGGATACGCTCATGCAGTCAGACCATTGTCAATACACTGCGGTCGGTTCTGGCTTGTAACTTTTAGCTTGAAATATATATCCTCACCCGTCAGGCAAAACGAACCATCTGAGAACTTCGAGAAATGAATATTTGGAAAAAAGATATTTGATTTTGCAGAGGTCACCAGAGATTTGATTTTGCAGAGGTCACCAGAGAAAGTATCGGAAATGATTATTTTGGAATGTAGCAAAATTATTATGAAAGCCTCAGTCTTTTTTGTCTGCATTTTCAGAAAATATTTTTGTTGTAGTTCCATCACAAGCCTTTTTAATCCAAGCGCATATTAACAATTGCTAAACAAAAACCTCTTCTTTTAGAGACAGGGGACTTACTTGTAAGTTTTGCAATAACTTTATTACATATAATTCCATTCGCAAAAATACTATAAAGAAGAGTCTGGCGGTCAGACTACATGATTATTTGAGATTCAGAAAATATAAAAAAAAGAGAACAGTTTCTATCATAGTCAGTCTGCGCAAACCGCGCAGTCTGACTAGGATCGATATTTTACGCATGCTCCAGATGGTCCCTTTTTTCCTGACGGAACACATATTTTTCCCTAGCTCCACAAGTTTTTTCGTTAACCCAGACAATATAAATAACACAACAAATCACGAAATATTAGGGAAAAGCAACAGTATGAAACTAACAAGCGGACGTTGAAATCAATATAGAATACAAGAGAACATTTTGAATGCCCCTCATTTGGGCAATAATTCAGGGGAGAAAGTTGATTTGATATATGACCTTCATGTTCAATATTCCCGATTCCTCATAATACAAACCGCGTCGTGAAAAAGGGTCGATTGGTATGGATTTTGTTTATCTATTCTGTACGTATTTGTTATCACTGAGGTATTCCAACACAATTGCACCTTTCGACTATCTGGAAAAAAATTCGTAGAAAACGAAGAAATTGCTTCTAAAAAGCAGTTTCTTCATTGACCACGATGTTCTTTCCCACAATAGACATAGACGGTTTTAAAAATTTCGTGAACTACAAATCGTCTGCAACTACTTCAAAATCGGCGGCGTAAAATTTGATCGCCTGGTAAATGGTTAATATTTTCAGAGTGAACCGGTCCCCCCCTTTTTTTGAAAAGTGAGACTTTGGCCTGAATACTCTATGATTCTTACCGCTTTACTAGTTGAGTTTAATTTAATTTTTTTTTTCAGTTGTTGCTGTTTGCAGGTCCTAAAGATGTGTTTATAGAAAATTCCTGCTTACATTAGTATGTTTTGTGTTGTTTTATTTGTACATTAAAATGCGTTGCACATGTTACGTAAACGTTACTCAAAATCACGCTACATGTATTGCTGATAAATAATTTTGCGTTACAATTTAAAACACCGTGATTTCTATCGATATTCATGGACGGTTCCTTTTCTTATAGCGGATCGCGCCTAGTATTGAAGGGAAAATACTCTTACAAATTAAAATATTTAATTCACACAATTGTTTCCCTTGTTGTAATTACGTGCAGTAATGACTCACCAATTTGTTTGAATTGGGGTGAACGGCACTTGAAAGTTATAACATTTTTTTTTCAATCCGATGATCGCATAGATCGCAATATAACTACCGTATATCGCCACTGCAATTTCATGCATTATATGCACTGTAGGCGGCGTTATGGGCGATCATCTCATGTTCGTCTGCATCCGGGGGACCCTACGACGCTCTTACTGCGCTCTTGTCACGTCGCTATCCCACGGCGATTGCTATGTACATAATCAAAGTGCGCTTCGACATCCGAGCATTGTGTACTTCTTTTGAGTCCTAAGCGATTGCACCTCACGGAGGACGGAGCTCATGTAACGATTTTGAACAAAATCGCTGAGTACCAAATTCAGTGGATTGTTAGGTATAACTGTGTAGTTAACTTTCGGGGAGCAAATATTTGTTTGTCTGATGATTTAACGCCGCTTTTGCCATTTATTTCAGTCATATCGCGGCGGCTGCAGTACCAGTACTACCGCTTAGCCTCCAGCTGCTATCCCACTTGGTTTTACGATTGTCTACCATCCATTGGTTGGTTACACGTGCCAGAAAGGATCGAATCCGTGACTCCGTGATCGAAAATGAAGAATATGATTAACTACCAACTGAGCTATAAAGGCAGCCTCGGAAAGCGAAGAAGGTTTGGAACGTTCTGTCATCCTGAATGCAAGCGTGTACGTGTTGTGTGTGTGTCATTGGAAATTTTGAAATCGACCCACCCTGCGTTCAGAATTAAAAACGTTTTAAAGCACTGTAGGATGCCGGTGAGAATCCTACATCTGAGTGCTAACCTTTAATTTATTGAAAGCGATATCATGAGGAGCTCCGGCTTCGAGCCTTAGACTATTTCAATAATAAAGCTTACACGAAGCTGCCAATCGCGGCGAGTCTGCGACTAACACGATGAATTTTATTGACAATTATATAAAGAATAATCATTTGTTTCGGTGTAAGCTCGATTCATATTTTATTGGGTGACCAACAAAAGCTATATTTTCAGGAGTGGTGGAGTCACGAGTGAAAATAAAACTTTAGTTGCTCACGGAATTAAATATACTGAACCCCCCCCCCCCCCAAAAAAAAAAAAATAAAAAAAAAAAAAAAAACGTCGCATTTTCAGGACTGTTGAAAATAGTGAAAATTAGGAGAAAATTGATGTTTTGTGGTTATAATAAATTCAACCTGAAACGAAGTTAACGAAAAATAGTCCCCAATTCATTTTTTTCCTTGGATGTTTAAAAAGATTTTGCAGAGCGTCGATACTCCCTATTTTAGATTAGAAGAATTTGACAGTGGATTTTTGCAAAAATCAAATGTTCCCTATTTTCTTGAGTTGGTTCTGGTGATAAAACAGCCAAAGAGCATCAGCTTTCGGTGTCAATTTTCATGAGAAAGCCTCGAGGATTAGTTTTGAAACTTGAGAAAAATGCATTTACATGAATTTTGCACTTGAATCAACCATGCTTTTTCATGATTGATGTCATTTGTTGACCAATAGCCCTTGAACATTTTAATTACACAGGCAGCTCGTATTGGCAAGTAAGAAATGGAGTTTTAAGTATATTTAAGTAATTTCTCGTTCGTTTCAAACGTTTCTTGGTTATATGGAATGTCTACTGTGATGTCCGCGGACATTCGGAACATCACTCGACCATTTCCGTGAACTGCAACAGACCTCGGATGTATGTAAGGCGGATGAGTCATTCGGAACATCGCTCGGACTTTTCCGTAAACTGGAAAGTCTATTCCGTAGAATCGCCGAGGGTTCCCGATTGGTGGATGAGTATGTAACAGAATCGTGCATTTTGTTAGGAGGAAACAGTTTAAGAAAAACGAGCACTGTATATTTATATCTTTTACAGTAAATCACGGCTGAAAAAATCTGATATTTTGAGAATGACGAATCATTCTCAAAAATTAAGATTTTTCAGCCGTTTTTTAAGAATCTAAAGATATTCATATTAAGATACGATGGTTTCACGTCAGTGACTTTAAACTTGACTGGCGAGCCTGTCTCAATCTGTCGATATTGCCAGTATCGGAGGGTAGCGTAGATTGGGACAGGTTAACCAGTCTAACTTTAAACGAGTAGCGTTTGGGACTTCTGAGAATGTTTTCACTCACAGTTTTGAGGGCTAACGCCCTTCTTTACTAACGTCATCGAGTTTTTCAACGTTTTCCCGTAGTTTTTAAAATTGTCCGTCTATGTACATCCGAGGTTGATCGTGAGATTGGCCGAGTGGTGTTCCGAATGCATCCGAGGTTGATCGTGAGATTGGCCGAATGCAATCGGGAACCCTCGGCGATTCTACGGAATAGACCTCGGGAATAATACGGGCGCTGCCATGAAAGCGCGTCATTTCGCACGAGGGTTTAAATGACGTCACAAACACAACTTAGGATGACGCTGCGAAAAGCAAAATCAACGTAAGGTGAAAAATTGGCATATTATGATTTGAAAACAAAACGCAGTGTTTACTGCGTTTTGCTTTCAAATCATTATATGCCAAAATGATCCCTATAGACGATCTGAAAGCATTAAAGGAATTTGCTATTCTTCAAGCGTGTTAACCAAAGTACATCAGGAGCCGAATTACCTAAAAATTGACCAAAAATTACTACACTTACGTCCGAGGTACTTTCCAGTTTACGGAAATGTCCGAGCGATGTTCCGAATGTGGCCGAATGGTGTTCCGAATCCATCCGAGGTTGATCGTGAGATTGGCCGAGTGGAGTTCCGAATTGTCCGTGGAAGATCGTCGGCGTCGAGATCAGGATGTTCCGAGATCGATCACTGGGAGAAAATGATTAAAGATCCTGCTTCTTTCATTGGCAAGAAAAAGAACCTACTATGTTGAGCCTCATAAACAATCAATTCATCCTTGAGACTAAGCAATCGCATTTCGCAATGATCCAGCTGTGCAAACACTAGGTAGCCAATAGCTCATTTTTCCTGTGAACTATTTTTTTGGGTGACACTTTTTTTGCAGTCAGTAAGTAGCTGTCCAAATCGATCAATGTCTTCACTACATGGAGGTTGACAAAAACACTCAAAAAATTGTATAAATTCAAAAAAATATCTTTTTAGACAATTTTTAGGAGGCATTTTTCCGATTTCAGAGTACTAAGACAAAACCACAAGCAAGTATGAAATATTTCTCCTTGTCTATTTTTCGGAGAGAACGCAAACAAAACTTATGAAAACGGTAAAGAGAACCCCTAATTCATATTCCAAAATATACTTACCGGTTCTAAAAGAAAGTGTGCGCTTTTGAATTTTGAATCTGAAATTATACAATCTATCGTCATGAAAAGTCGTATGACTATCCCAAAGAGTATGTACAAACGACATTAGAAAACAAAAATCGCGCGATGAGCAAAATTTTTTCTGTCGAATTGAGACATTTGATTTGGCATGTTTTGCATGTGAATCACGCGTTAGACGAATAATTGGTCTGAAAATGCATTCAGTTGAATCTTTGCGGATTTCCTAAGCATAAAATCACATCTTCAATATAATTGAGCATGATGCTACAGCGGGGTTTGACTACCAATACACGTCGTTGAACAAAATCGAACCTTGTCAGATTTAGAACGTCACCAAAATTGATTGAGCATTCATATTCCAATAGAAATCGAACTCATCATTTTGTAAGGCCTTTAATAAGCAAATCGAGATGTCATGGAACGCTATAGTTACTGGCCTAACATCGTAGTGCAATGTCTACAACTTCAACACATGACTATTGCCAAAGAAAAAGTTGTAAGGTGGTCCAATGTCAACAATTGAAGTTCTGTCTGCGCGTATGCAGCATGTGATACTTTATCCAAATCTGATTTTACTTTTGCTTTCAAAAGTTCTTTAGGCTAATTATGGTATCAAATTAATTCCATTACCCCCCCCCCTCACAAATTTGTAAAAATCAAGAGAAATGCAAAGAATGAAAGTGCACATATTCTTATGGAACACAGTATACGAACAAATTTGTTAATTCCAATATTGAAAAATGTGTTTTGAATATTTTTTGAGAATTATCTTCCTTTATTTCAACAAATAAGTCAAAATATGTTAAAAAGTAAGGCTGTGGCCCCAGCTTTTTTTCACATCAAATTATATTTCATTACGTCAAAAATTTATATTGAGGGTATAAGAAAAAATTGAATAGTAGAACTATATTTATTTTACTGTGAAACATGTATTATAGTCCGGCAGATTTCTAGCTTGACCCGGAAGTAGGGTTCAAAGTTTTTTTCTTGACTGATTCTTGTAGCTTAGGCCTTCCCGAACAAGAATCTGGCTGATGACATCTTGTCATAATTGAGCATTTTGAGAAAATCGAGATGGCAGCCAGGACTATCAAATGTTAAACCAACAGCTTGGTAGATCACAATGACGACCTTTTAAATGTTTTTTGTGTATGATTTTGCTGTTAAAGTTTGAGATTAAAAGTATATGACATAATTAATACGTGTTATGACATTAGAAATTAGTATGGTAGTCAAGATAGCAGCCAAATCGAATTATTAAATGGCATTTGAAGTATTTCTTAACCCATGTGATATTAGAATCTTAAGAAAGGGTTTTAGGGCTCCTTCAGTAAACATTTGTTAGTGGTTTTATGCCTTCTAAATATCAGGCACATACAACTCTCGTCTATTGTAACATTAATTATTGATTTGAAGATGGCAGCCAGGAAAGAGAAATTTCTAAGTTAATTATATTTTAATGGGGATTTCAGAAAAAAATGCGCCTACATCATTAGTTTCAAGGCCAGTTTCAAAGTTGTTTTAAAAATTGATGCCTTAAATGAAAATATCATTCAAGATGGCAGCCAAGGAATTTACCCCAAAGAACGGGAAGATCCTGCTAGTAAACCGGGGGTACACCGGGGCAATGTCGGGAATATGGGAATATGAATCATTTTTTAGAGAAAAGATCCCGGATCATCCCGGAATACCGGCTCTTTCCCCACCGGAAGGTACCATGGGTGTCCAGGACCAACACCGTGACAGTGGGAACGGGGCTTAAGGTTCACCCAAACATGTACTTTCACAATAACAGTGAAGGGACAAGGTTAAGTTACTACCATTTGCTTTTTAATTATAAATACCCGATTTAACTATGGCAATGAACTAGACGCCTACATCAGAAGGCAGTGTTGAAAATACATCTATACTCCTTTTTGCATGAATGTCAATAAAGATAAAATAAATGTCCAAAGTTATTTTAGACCAGGGGGTCGTCATTTTCCTTTTAATTCCATAATCTGGGTAGACATAGACTCTAAATATGATTAACATCCAATTTTTCGTAAGACAATGGAACAATTATGCTGCAAAAATACTTGTCAGATCATTGACATTGATACTTCAAGTTCATACTTAATTCTTATCCTGCTGAATTTAAATTTGGTTTAACCCTTTCCTGTTTTTCATAATTTTGGACCTGTCCAAATTCAAAGGCTTTGCAGACGAAAATTTAAAGTGGATTTAATTTGAAAAATAACCATTCTGTAGGGTAGAAAATGGTGTGGAAAAGAAGAAATTGCTTGTCAGAAGCAATTTCTTCTTTTTTTCACAATATTTTCTCAATCATGAAATCACAGGCACGTAAAAAGCAGGGATTAAACAGCAAAGGGTTAAATCAGATTGCAAAAATTTTAGACATTCAAAGCAGTCGATTTGAAGTTTTTCTACAATTAACAAGTAGAAAGCAGGCAGTGTAGACCAGTGTCAGTTCCAGAGGGGATTCAAAGGAACCTCACCCTCTGTAGCCTAATCATTTCATTTTTGTGGGGAATTTGATTATTCAATCAAAGTGCGATATTATAAGTAACAAACACCCCCCCCCTTTTTGAAACTTTAGAACAAGTGGCCTTGCAAAATGTACTTATCCCAGGTAGAAAAGCCTATGTGTAATCTGTGGCCTTCATGCATCATAGATAAACTTATGATATTGGCCTAACTGTAGACTGGCATTCAGTCCCAGAGTTTAGATTTATAAGTAAACAAGGTGCATAACCACTTTAAACCACAAACCAACCACATACATAATATAATATTGAGTTAATTTTCTTTATAGGCATGAAACATTATTTCCATCTTTCTTTTTTGGTGGACGTTTACGTTCACCAGTGTTATATACCGTGTAAGAACAATCCAGTCAGATGTTAATAGGTTTTCAAAAAAGGGGTGCTCACTTAGATTCAATTAACACTTTTTCAAGAATTGAATCCGTCTGACAACTATGCATTTTGACAATGGCATGAAACAAGGATTCTACATAACTTTTTGATACCGCAAAGACATCTTTTAAATGCAAAATCATATGCCATTCTGAGATCGGGCGAACATTTTGCGTGCGTAGGTCTACTTTTCAGACCAAGTGAGTAATTTGCCTTTTGTTCCCAATGGTCTATGTGAGGTCACAGAAAACTTGGTAAATTGAATAACCGGAATGGTAACCTCCCCTGACAATACTCCTGTATATAAAACGATTCATGAAAATAGCGGAATACACATGAATATCAATACAAAGCGAGCAGGTAAAGAAAGGTAGTAAGGTCGTGCGATAAGGGTTTATGCAGTGGAATTTACATTACTTTTCAACTATCGACAGTGAATCCTGAGACGAGTGTCTGCAACTTTTGTTCGTGTTTATATAAGCACTCTCCTTTTTTTATTTGAGAATAAAAATCTCAGAACAATTAATTAATATCCTTTAATAGAATGTTTCAACCAGCCAACAATAGAATGTTAATTGAGACATCGAAGAATCGATAAGAGTTACAAAAAATGAATAGTATTTAGATAATGTAATTTTCTATTCTTTCATTTAATGCACAATGGAATCAGAAACCTTGTACATGTAATTACAGGGCTTTGGTGGACGATCACTGTCTCTCTCTCTCTCCCTCTCTCTCTCTCTCTCTCTCTCTCTCTCTCTCTCTCTCTCTCTCACCCTCTCTCTCTCTCTCTTTCTCTCTCTGCCTCTCTCTATTGATTTCTCTCTCTCTTATCTTTTCTCCTGTCTGTCTGTCTGTCTCTCTCTCTCTTTCTTTAGCATAGGTTAAAACCAGACAACGTCTCACTGGTAATCTGTATTGACAAATAACTTCGTTAGATACGAGGTACCATCAAAAACTGTTTTCACAAATTCACAAAAGGCATCGCTTTATGTTACTCAGTTGGGAAATAGCGGCTTGAATATGCGTTTTTTATAATTGAATCGGTCTCACTCGAACAAGACATCTCTCTTCTTATAAATGTTTATGTAAAAAAATCTTTCTCAAAAGTTGTCGTAAATTTATTACAGGACCGTTTCCGCTTGAGGTAACTAGCATCGCGCCAAATTTCGTTTTGCAAAAAAACTCTACTTATTGCAATGAATTGCTACACCATCTGCAATTGAACGTATTTCAAAACTTTGTCATCGAAAAACTCGTTCATAGACCAAACAAATAAAAAAAACTGAAAACTCTTCTCATTTTCATTTGAAAGTGACATCAAGTACACAATGACGTCTAGTTTAATATTCAAAGTTGTTTTTCCTGTTTTCCAACTTTATTCAGGAAAACCTTTGCTAAACGTTTGTGAGATAAAGACACCGTTTATGGTGAAAATGGGCGTCAATGTTCTCCGTTTTCGGGACCTACAGGTTGACGTAAAGCATTTGCCTTTCAAATGTAACAGAATGCATAAAATTACATCAATTCTACTTAAAATTACATGTTTTGAATTACACATTTGACGAAAGGGAAAAAAAGGAAAACAAAAGTTTAAGTTTTCATTTTTGCCTAGTATATGTACAGCAAACATAAAACTAGAAAATAAAATAATGCATTTTATTAGCGTATTCTACCTTTTTTTCTATTGAAATGTAATATTTAAGAACTATTTTGACAGGCAAAAAGGTTTAGGAATTCACAAAATTGGGTCAGGGCGGTTTTCTTTTATCTTAATTTTACAAGTTCTCCTTTCATAACGAATGGAAGAATCACTCTTGTATGCCGACAGAAACGTCCACCATCAGTACTTTCAGTGCTTTGATTCATATATACCTCTATTTAAGAGTCTAGCCTAACTGTCACCTTTTGATATAGTATACTAGCATACATAGATCCAGAGCTTGGGTTCATTTTCTTATTATTGCCAAAATGTGCTAAATCTCCACCCCTACCCCTCCCCCCCACTTCAAAAAAAAAAAAAAAAAAAAAAAAATAAATGAAATAACAAGATAACAAGAGTAAAGAAAGGGGCATCACTTGAAATGAGATGATTTTCAATGGCTACCAACAACATACAACTTATTAAGAGGATAATCGTTTAATGAAAACTTTTGAAAATGACATCACCCTCTCCTATCAAAGAAACTCTTTAACCATTTGCTGTTTAATCCCTGCTTTTTACGTGTCTGTGATTTTATGATTGAGAAAACATGGTGAAAAAAGAAGAAATTGCTTCTGACACTATTTTCTACCCTACTGAATGGTTATTTTTCAAATTAAATCCACTTTAAATTTTCGTCTGCAAAACCTTTGAATTTGGACAAGTCCAAAATTTTGTAAAACAGGAAAGGGTTAACTGACCATATTATCTAGTAATGGGTCAAGCACTCTAGCACTTCATACTCTTCCAAACGGAAAATCGGAAATTGGCTCAGTCTGACCTGAAATAGACTGGTCATAAATCTAATTTATTGCCCTAATATTATGAGATAAATTGATGGGTAACCAGTCAAAAAACAATCCATTGAGTTCTTGTTTTGGTACCAATTATTAACCCATTACCCATAAAAAAAAGGCAGATATTTTTTTGGAAAATGTTACAAGGCAATCCTTTTCTTTTCAGATTTTGTATTCAGGACAAAATTTCTGTTCCAGGAGGGGTAGATCTATGAAGGTTCAATTCCCTCTGTTATCTTTTTTTTTTTATTCTTTTCCTCATATTTCATTTTCACACAAAATAAAAAAAATATAGTTTTTTTTTTTTTTTCCTGTTTCTCATCAATTTGTGCATTCTCGTTTGATTCATGCATGTCAAATCTCTATTATTTAATGTGAGGATTTTTGTAAAACCTTACCGAGTGAAGTTTTACCTTGTGTGAAAATTGAAAAAAAAAAGAGAATCGGAATTATGTTTCCTTTTCCAGTATAAGCAACTAATTAATGAAATTAAAGAAATAACAGACTTTCCTGAAATGGCCAATTAACTTCATCATACCATCTTGTAAAAATAATGTCATCTTCACGAGTCAAGGGTTATCGAATCGATAAGATCTTCTCGTATCTTATTTAAGATAAGTAAAACGTTCGTAACCCTTGGTTCGACAAGATGAAATAATGTATGTATCTGCTACTTGTGCAAATCTTAGCATTGAAAATTATCATGTGGACTTACTTTATATTAAAGATAGAGAAGAGAAAAAAGATTTGAACAAATTCTTTGTAATAACCCCAAATAAGCTCCCTCAATAAAATGCACAAACACAATGAGAAACTCTAAATCCAAGAATTAGACTGGCCACCCAAATGCACTTTAGAGTAAAATTTTGAAATAAATTTGTCGGCTTTGATTATTTTTGGTTTATTTTACATAAGATAACACAACTCTGCTGCAGAAAATCAAGAAAATACTTCTATTTCACTTTTTATCAATGCACACATTGGTGATATCATTAAGACGTATAATCTTGGAGAAAAGAGGGTATAGATCCATAGGTGGCAGTATCAAAACATTTTTTACAAAAAATTATAGGTCTATATTTGCTCATTATTTAATGATTATTATTTTTATAATTTCTTTGATAGTGCGACCTGTGTATAGGTCTACTAGAAAACGACCCCAACTTTACAGTAATACCGGATCTTCCTCTGTGTTATGTGTTCTGGCGTCGGCATGAAGTCAATTCCTCACCAACATATTTCAAAATATGACCCGACACACCAAATGAAATGCAATGAATGGGAGAGCCTGTTCGATTTCGGTTTCTCGATGCCAAGTGCGAACAGTTATTGAGTACGAACTGACTACTTAAAAAATCTTTATTTGTCGTCTCAGGTTATTATTTCATAGTTTAAATCCTTTTTATAACTATTTCATATTTCTAAATCAATATTTTTCATCTTATTTACTAACAAACTATTTATGCTATCCAACAAAAATGAAAAGTATTTGAAAAGTTTTCTTTCCCACCAAATCAACTTTTCTCTCGGGCACGTGACCTTTCCTAAATAGACTAGAAGCTTCCATTTCGGAGAATGTGAGGTTTTTTTTTTGTTTTTTTTTTTAATTGCTGGTTGTTTGTAAGACTTTTTTAAATCATAAGAGCAGGTACACCAGTCAAACAAACTCGTAATCTACTAACCAAATATAGTTTTTTGACAAAGTTGTAGGTCATTAAATGTTGATCGCCTTTGCAAAATGTATGGGACCAATCCATTTTATGTCATTGATCCACGATTACAAGGAAAGATTTTCAAGGATCAATTCTTAGGAGGAATATCTGTATATAATTTAATTTAAGATAATTCCACTAAGTTTTGTGCATTCTGATTGGCTGGAAAAATGGTTTCATTTCTCAATGAAGGCAGGTATTTTGTAAGCTTCCACAAAAAGTAGTCCCGTTAGAAACTGCTTCCATTATTGATGAATCTTTAATTTTTTCTTCATTATATTACATGTAAATTATAAGATTTGAAGAGAATATTTGTTGATTTTATAGAGGTACGAACCTAAAAACCGAATCACACTCATGAATGAATTTTGCGTATTTATAAAGTGTGATTAGGTATTTAGTTTCGTACCTTAAATGAAATTAGAAAATACTTTCTTCATCTTTTAAATATACAGATAAAAAAATCATAGTTTGGAAATGGACCCGTCTCGCGAAAATGGTCTATCTGGGAAGTGCTAAAAGAGTCGATCCTAGTCAGACTGCACAATTTGAAGACTGACGAAAATTAAAACTTTTCTCAAATGAAAAATTTTCTGAATCTACATTAGAATATTTTTCCTTCCTATGAATCCATTTCCCCAAAACGCCTTTCTATTGACCTATGCTTGAACCAATCCCTTTTTTAATGTTTATTTTACGGAGTTACAGGTTGGTCCCATTTCGCGTTACGGATCACAAAGCATGGTCATCAGGGATTGTTTTGGGATGGGCCGTGATGATTTTGGGGACAAACTATTTGTTTTAGACTAAATCTGATTACAGTTTTGAGTGGGCCCCATATATGATCTATTCAAATCTGATGTATATTTTAATCTAGGATAGGTATTAAGGATTCTTTGGCCAACCACTTTTTCCTAATTGCCCATCAATTTTACAGATGGCCCATCTAAATTTTAGATTTTACATGTAAATGATTGGGACATGGGCCATTGGCCCATTTCAAAGGCCCATCATGAAAATTGTCCAAAAATATCCCTGGTCATTATACAAATGAAAAGGGAACAAGAATGGATGAGTCTCTAAAAGTTGATAGAAGTTAAAATACTTTGGTACAACTATACTTTTGAGTTGCTAAATATTCGGTAGCATGGCCAATGCTTACTTACGTAGGCTATGCAAGGATAAAATTATGACAATGATGGGAATAATATATATAAATATATACGGATAAAGAAGAGATAAAAGAATAGATATGATCACAACGATCTCCCATATATAATAAGATTTAAGTTTTAATGGTAATAAAAAAGAAGTTTGAGTAAATTTTAAGTAGAATAGGCCTTCAAAAAATATTTCATAATCTTGGTCCCAGATCATCATTTATTTGTTTGGCATCTAAAGCCGATGTAAGACTTGAAATGCTTCAATATAGCTCATCGAATGATAAGTGAAGTATTTCGGTGCAAAACCTGCTATTATTCCCTTTCAATTTATACATGCCTTTTACGCGCCTACAATTGTTTTGCACAAAACCATCGACATGCAATATAAAGGGTTGACTTTGCTTTCGATGAAGTAAATTAGTCCAATAATTCATGGACATTTGACGCTGGCAAGGCAAACAATCAAAAAGAGAGCCGTAGAGTGAATCAGATTGTTTTCCACAATTGATTTTGTTCACGCAGAACATCCCATAATCTATGTCTATGGGACATACACGGTATACAATGCATGGAGACACGTTATGAGAAAAAGGACGTAAAAAATATTTAGGAAATAGATGATATTGAATGAATGGTCATTGAAATACAAAATTTATCATGCGAGTCGTCTTAAACAGATGTTTTAACTATAAATACATAATTTATTTGAGACCAGTGAATGTAGAGAAAATGTTATTTTACTATGAACGCATATTGTCTTTACTTTGATTACATGGTTTAATTTAGTCAAGTGGCCTTAAAGAAAGTGATTTAATTATATATGAACCGCCACGTGAAGAAAAGGCCAGGGACATCCTGAAAAGCAACAAAGCAGATAATATAAAAGGCATCGGATTAAAGGTTTCATGTGTTTATGAAAAATTCGATGCTAGATCTTTTTAAAGCTGTAGTAGCTCATAAGGTCTGCATGGGTTTACATGTTCTTGTCGATGATTAGGCTAGTAGCCTGAATCTCAATAAGTGACCTATTTTGTCGCCGTGCAGAAAATATGCCAGCAGACAAAACGGTATTCAGTAAACACTGTCGGATACGCTCATGCAGTCAGACCATTGTCAATACACTGCGGTCGGTTCTGGCTTGTAACTTTTAGCTTGAAATATATATCCTCACCCGTCAGGCAAAACGAACCATCTGAGAACTTCGAGAAATGAATATTTGGAAAAAAGATATTTGATTTTGCAGAGGTCACCAGAGATTTGATTTTGCAGAGGTCACCAGAGAAAGTATCGGAAATGATTATTTTGGAATGTAGCAAAATTATTATGAAAGCCTCAGTCTTTTTTGTCTGCATTTTCAGAAAATATTTTTGTTGTAGTTCCATCACAAGCCTTTTTAATCCAAGCGCATATTAACAATTGCTAAACAAAAACCTCTTCTTTTAGAGACAGGGGACTTACTTGTAAGTTTTGCAATAACTTTATTACATATAATTCCATTCGCAAAAATACTATAAAGAAGAGTCTGGCGGTCAGACTACATGATTATTTGAGATTCAGAAAATATAAAAAAAAGAGAACAGTTTCTATCATAGTCAGTCTGCGCAAACCGCGCAGTCTGACTAGGATCGATATTTTACGCATGCTCCAGATGGTCCCTTTTTTCCTGACGGAACACATATTTTTCCCTAGCTCCACAAGTTTTTTCGTTAACCCAGACAATATAAATAACACAACAAATCACGAAATATTAGGGAAAAGCAACAGTATGAAACTAACAAGCGGACGTTGAAATCAATATAGAATACAAGAGAACATTTTGAATGCCCCTCATTTGGGCAATAATTCAGGGGAGAAAGTTGATTTGATATATGACCTTCATGTTCAATATTCCCGATTCCTCATAATACAAACCGCGTCGTGAAAAAGGGTCGATTGGTATGGATTTTGTTTATCTATTCTGTACGTATTTGTTATCACTGAGGTATTCCAACACAATTGCACCTTTCGACTATCTGGAAAAAAATTCGTAGAAAACGAAGAAATTGCTTCTAAAAAGCAGTTTCTTCATTGACCACGATGTTCTTTCCCACAATAGACATAGACGGTTTTAAAAATTTCGTGAACTACAAATCGTCTGCAACTACTTCAAAATCGGCGGCGTAAAATTTGATCGCCTGGTAAATGGTTAATATTTTCAGAGTGAACCGGTCCCCCCCTTTTTTTGAAAAGTGAGACTTTGGCCTGAATACTCTATGATTCTTACCGCTTTACTAGTTGAGTTAAATTTAATTTTTTTTTCAGTTGTTGCTGTTTGCAGGTCCTAAAGATGTGTTTATAGAAAATTCCTGCTTACATTAGTATGTTTTGTGTTGTTTTATTTGTACATTAAAATGCGTTGCACATGTTACGTAAACGTTACTCAAAATCACGCTACATGTATTGCTGATAAATAATTTTGCGTTACAATTTAAAACACCGTGATTTCTATCGATATTCATGGACGGTTCCTTTTCTTATAGCGGATCGCGCCTAGTATTGAAGGGAAAATACTCTTACAAATTAAAATATTTAATTCACACAATTGTTTCCCTTGTTGTAATTACGTGCAGTAATGACTCACCAATTTGTTTGAATTGGGGTGAACGGCACTTGAAAGTTATAACATTTTTTTTTCAATCCGATGATCGCATAGATCGCAATATAACTACCGTATATCGCCACTGCAATTTCATGCATTATATGCACTGTAGGCGGCGTTATGGGCGATCATCTCATGTTCGTCTGCATCCGGGGGACCCTACGACGCTCTTACTGCGCTCTTGTCACGTCGCTATCCCACGGCGATTGCTATGTACATAATCAAAGTGCGCTTCGACATCCGAGCATTGTGTACTTCTTTTGAGTCCTAAGCGATTGCACCTCACGGAGGACGGAGCTCATGTAACGATTTTGAACAAAATCGCTGAGTACCAAATTCAGTGGATTGTTAGGTATAACTGTGTAGTTAACTTTCGGGGAGCAAATATTTGTTTGTCTGATGATTTAACGCCGCTTTTGCCATTTATTTCAGTCATATCGCGGCGGCTGCAGTACCAGTACTACCGCTTAGCCTCCAGCTGCTATCCCACTTGGTTTTACGATTGTCTACCATCCATTGGTTGGTTACACGTGCCAGAAAGGATCGAATCCGTGACTCCGTGATCGAAAATGAAGAATATGATTAACTACCAACTGAGCTATAAAGGCAGCCTCGGAAAGCGAAGAAGGTTTGGAACGTTCTGTCATCCTGAATGCAAGCGTGTACGTGTTGTGTGTGTGTCATTGGAAATTTTGAAATCGACCCACCCTGCGTTCAGAATTAAAAACGTTTTAAAGCACTGTAGGATGCCGGTGAGAATCCTACATCTGAGTGCTAACCTTTAATTTATTGAAAGCGATATCATGAGGAGCTCCGGCTTCGAGCCTTAGACTATTTCAATAATAAAGCTTACACGAAGCTGCCAATCGCGGCGAGTCTGCGACTAACACGATGAATTTTATTGACAATTATATAAAGAATAATCATTTGTTTCGGTGTAAGCTCGATTCATATTTTATTGGGTGACCAACAAAAGCTATATTTTCAGGAGTGGTGGAGTCACGAGTGAAAATAAAACTTTAGTTGCTCACGGAATTAAATATACTGAACCCCCCCCCCCCAAAAAAAAAAAAAAAAACAAAAAAAAAACGTCGCATTTTCAGGACTGTTGAAAATAGTGAAAATTAGGAGAAAATTGATGTTTTGTGGTTATAATAAATTCAACCTGAAACGAAGTTAACGAAAAATAGTCCCCAATTCATTTTTTTCCTTGGATGTTTAAAAAGATTTTGCAGAGCGTCGATACTCCCTATTTTAGATTAGAAGAATTTGACAGTGGATTTTTGCAAAAATCAAATGTTCCCTATTTTCTTGAGTTGGTTCTGGTGATAAAACAGCCAAAGAGCATCAGCTTTCGGTGTCAATTTTCATGAGAAAGCCTCGAGGATTAGTTTTGAAACTTGAGAAAAATGCATTTACATGAATTTTGCACTTGAATCAACCATGCTTTTTCATGATTGATGTCATTTGTTGACCAATAGCCCTTGAACATTTTAATTACACAGGCAGCTCGTATTGGCAAGTAAGAAATGGAGTTTTAAGTATATTTAAGTAATTTCTCGTTCGTTTCAAACGTTTCTTGGTTATATGGAATGTCTACTGTGATGTCCGCGGACATTCGGAACATCACTCGACCATTTCCGTGAACTGCAACAGACCTCGGATGTATGTAAGGCGGATGAGTCATTCGGAACATCGCTCGGACTTTTCCGTAAACTGGAAAGTCTATTCCGTAGAATCGCCGAGGGTTCCCGATTGGTGGATGAGTATGTAACAGAATCGTGCATTTTGTTAGGAGGAAACAGTTTAAGAAAAACGAGCACTGTATATTTATATCTTTTACAGTAAATCACGGCTGAAAAAATCTGATATTTTGAGAATGACGAATCATTCTCAAAAATTAAGATTTTTCAGCCGTTTTTTAAGAATCTAAAGATATTCATATTAAGATACGATGGTTTCACGTCAGTGACTTTAAACTTGACTGGCGAGCCTGTCTCAATCTGTCGATATTGCCAGTATCGGAGGGTAGCGTAGATCGGGACAGGTTAACCAGTCTAACTTTAAACGAGTAGCGTTTGGGACTTCTGAGAATGTTTTCACTCACAGTTTTGAGGGCTAACGCCCTTCTTTACTAACGTCATCGAGTTTTTCAACGTTTTCCCGTAGTTTTTTAAATTGTCCGTCTATGTACATCCGAGGTTGATCGTGAGATTGGCCGAGTGGTGTTCCGAATGCATCCGAGGTTGATCGTGAGATTGGCCGAATGCAATCGGGAACCCTCGGCGATTCTACGGAATAGACCTCGGGAATAATACGGGCGCTGCCATGAAAGCGCGTCATTTCGCACGAGGGTTTAAATGACGTCACAAACACAACTTAGGATGACGCTGCGAAAAGCAAAATCAACGTAAGGTGAAAAATTGGCATATTATGATTTGAAAACAAAACGCAGTGTTTACTGCGTTTTGCTTTCAAATCATTATATGCCAAAATGATCCCTATAGACGATCTGAAAGCATTAAAGGAATTTGCTATTCTTCAAGCGTGTTAACCAAAGTACATCAGGAGCCGAATTACCTAAAAATTGACCAAAAATTACTACACTTACGTCCGAGGTACTTTCCAGTTTACGGAAATGTCCGAGCGATGTTCCGAATGTGGCCGAATGGTGTTCCGAATCCATCCGAGGTTGATCGTGAGATTGGCCGAGTGGAGTTCCGAATTGTCCGTGGAAGATCGTCGGCGTCGAGATCAGGATGTTCCGAGATCGATCACTGGGAGAAAATGATTAAAGATCCTGCTTCTTTCATTGGCAAGAAAAAGAACCTACTATGTTGAGCCTCATAAACAATCAATTCATCCTTGAGACTAAGCAATCGCATTTCGCAATGATCCAGCTGTGCAAACACTAGGTAGCCAATAGCTCATTTTTCCTGTGAACTATTTTTTTGGGTGACACTTTTTTTGCAGTCAGTAAGTAGCTGTCCAAATCGATCAATGTCTTCACTACATGGAGGTTGACAAAAACACTCAAAAAATTGTATAAATTCAAAAAAATATCTTTTTAGACAATTTTTAGGAGGCATTTTTCCGATTTCAGAGTACTAAGACAAAACCACAAGCAAGTATGAAATATTACTCCTTGTCTATTTTTCGGAGAGAACGCAAACAAAACTTATGAAAACGGTAAAGAGAACCCCTAATTCATATTCCAAAATATACTTACCGGTTCTAAAAGAAAGTGTGCGCTTTTGAATTTTGAATCTGAAATTATACAATCTATCGTCATGAAAAGTCGTATGACTATCCCAAAGAGTATGTACAAACGACATTAGAAAACAAAAATCGCGCGATGAGCAAAATTTTTTCTGTCGAATTGAGACATTTGATTTGGCATGTTTTGCATGTGAATCACGCGTTAGACGAATAATTGGTCTGAAAATGCATTCAGTTGAATCTTTGCGGATTTCCTAAGCATAAAATCACATCTTCAATATAATTGAGCATGATGCTACAGCGGGGTTTGACTACCAATACACGTCGTTGAACAAAATCGAACCTTGTCAGATTTAGAACGTCACCAAAATTGATTGAGCATTCATATTCCAATAGAAATCGAACTCATCATTTTGTAAGGCCTTTAATAAGCAAATCGAGATGTCATGGAACGCTATAGTTACTGGCCTAACATCGTAGTGCAATGTCTACAACTTCAACACATGACTATTGCCAAAGAAAAAGTTGTAAGGTGGTCCAATGTCAACAATTGAAGTTCTGTCTGCGCGTATGCAGCATGTGATACTTTATCCAAATCTGATTTTACTTTTGCTTTCAAAAGTTCTTTAGGCTAATTATGGTATCAAATTAATTCCATTACCCCCCCCCCCCCTCACAAATTTGTAAAAATCAAGAGAAATGCAAAGAATGAAAGTGCACATATTCTTATGGAACACAGTATACGAACAAATTTGTTAATTCCAATATTGAAAAATGTGTTTTGAATATTTTTTGAGAATTATCTTCCTTTATTTCAACAAATAAGTCAAAATATGTTAAAAAGTAAGGCTGTGGCCCCAGCTTTTTTTCACATCAAATTATATTTCATTACGTCAAAAATTTATATTGAGGGTATAAGAAAAAATTGAATAGTAGAACTATATTTATTTTACTGTGAAACATGTATTATAGTCCGGCAGATTTCTAGCTTGACCCGGAAGTAGGGTTCAAAGTTTTTTTCTTGACTGATTCTTGTAGCTTAGGCCTTCCCGAACAAGAATCTGGCTGATGACATCTTGTCATAATTGAGCATTTTGAGAAAATCGAGATGGCAGCCAGGACTATCAAATGTTAAACCAACAGCTTGGTAGATCACAATGACGACCTTTGAAATGTTTTTTGTGTATGATTTTGCTGTTAAAGTTTGAGATTAAAAGTATATGACATAATTAATACGTGTTATGACATTAGAAATTAGTATGGTAGTCAAGATAGCAGCCAAATCGAATTATTAAATGGCATTTGAAGTATTTCTTAACCCATGTGATATTAGAATCTTAAGAAAGGGTTTTAGGGCTCCTTCAGTAAACATTTGTTAGTGGTTTTATGCCTTCTAAATATCAGGCACATACAACTCTCGTCTATTGTAACATTAATTATTGATTTGAAGATGGCAGCCAGGAAAGAGAAATTTCTAAGTTAATTATATTTTAATGGGGATTTCAGAAAAAATGCGCCTACATCATTAGTTTCAAGGCCAGTTTCAAAGTTGTTTTAAAAATTGATGCCTTAAATGAAAATATCATTCAAGATGGCAGCCAAGGAATTTACCCCAAAGAAAGTTTGAGGTTACATGATTATATTAGAAAATGATTCATATTAACTTATGAGAATACAGGTCATCATTTTGAAATAAGAAAAGTTACATATGCAATATAAAAAGTATTTTTGTGTACTAAGATGGCAGCCAATACTGCATAAATATCGCATTTTCATTTGTTTTTAATTTTTTGACAATTCAAAATATAATATTTGCAGGATTCTTACGCAGACAATCACTTTGACTTAAATTATTACTCCCAGAAAGAAAAAAGGAAGCCAACAATACATCCTATAAAGATGAATAACTAAATAGAAGGCTAACTTCACTTGTAGCATCATTACATATAAGTGTTTTAGAGAACAATGCATAGCACTTACGTTGCATAGTACTTGAAAATAAAACCCCATTTGCTTTGTGAGAAAATTATTGCACAACAAAATATTTTCATCTCATATTGATGGATTAGCACGAAACAGTTATGTCTCCTAACCAATATTAAGGCAGTAATTCAAATCATAACCAACCGTTGGTGATTCAGTGCAGATAATAGCAGCAAAAGTTTTTCAATAGTGTTTGTTAAACAAGGGCCGTCAGAGACGGATTATGCTCCCCGAATAAGGCATTGTCAGAAAAACAAGAGAAATGTTGGACATGGACATCCCCAGCAACGAAAGCTTGAGAGTAAACTGAAGCCTAATAGATTAAAGATTCTTTTGTACTGTCAAAGATTTGCCTCCTATAAAATCTAAGTAATAAAAATAACAAAAGGCAATAACTCCAAAATTATGCAAGCAAGAGTTGTAGTTCAGGTGTATTGCATTCTCCTCCATGAGATCTATCCACCCATAAAGATTCGAGTTGATAGCTATTATACTTCAGGAGATATGCTCCAGACAAAATCTAAGTATCAAAAATAGCAAAGGGCAATAACTCCAAAATTATGCAAGCAAGACTTGTAGTTCTTGTACACTTCACTTTTCCTCCATGAGATCTATCCACCCATAAAGTTTCAAGTTGATAGCTATTATACTTTAGGAGATATGCTCCAGACATAATCTAAGTATCAAAAATAACAAAGGGCAATGACTCCAAAATTATGCAAGCAAGAGTTGTAGTTCTTATGCACTTCACTTCTCCTCCATGAGATCTATCCACCCATAAAGTATCAAGTTGATAGCTATTATACTTTAGGAGATATGCTCCAGACAAAATCTAAGTATCAAAAATATCAAAGGGCAATAACTCCAAAATTATGCAAGCAAGAGTTGTAGTTCTTGTGCATAGCACTTCTCCTCCATGAGATCTATCCACCCATAAAGTTTCAAGTTGATAGCTATAATACTTTAGGAGATATGCATAAGACTAGGAGAAACGAAAGAATAACTGTATTTTACACGCTAACGTAAAGGTAACAAAATTAAGCCCCCTTTTTCCATGAGATATTTTTTTACGTTAATTTCAAATTGTTTATAGCAAAGGGCATCTGATTTGCTACTCAAATATGAAATTTCACTAAATTTTGACAGTTAGACTAAGAGAAATTTGGGAAAAACTGTTTTTTACCCTAAGTCCCCTTTTCCCGTGACGAGGCCTCAAATCCAAAAACCGTCACAGATGCATCATCACTATATCATAGGGAGTTCACATGGTAAGTTTCATTTGATTTGGCCCAAGGGTTAAGGAGAATTAGGTGGGGACGGACGGACGGACGGAATTACGGACGGACGGACAGACAAAGCGGCGGCTATATGCATAAAAATACCATCTTGTCTGTTTTTATCTTCATTTTGATGGCATTTGAAATATGACGATTTGGCAACAGTATTTTAGTTTTGCTGTTCGTCTGTTATTGTTTCATATTGACACACAAAGTGACTAAAAATGCTGATTTATGGACGAATTTAACATCCTCAAAATCGAATTTGATTTATTCAAATCATCACCAAAAATTGGCGATTCGGTGCATCGAAATGATGTCTTGTTCAAAAGCGCCCTTTTGCCAGACCCTATCTTCAATTTGTTAGCCTTTGATATATGACAATTTTGTAGCAGTATTGTAGCTTTGCTGTGCGGTTATAATTGTTTTCATCTTTTGTTCATGTTGAAATTATCAACTAGGATTAATTATCAAAGAAGCTGGCTAACACAATCATAAGCAAATTAAGCAAATTGAAAAAGTAACAATAATGATAATTCAAATTATATCTTAAATTTTCAATTAAAAAGCATTGAATCAAGCAGTAAACATAATTACACCTATAACAAAACTACATCTTTAGACATAGAACTAACATATTTTTAGAGAGTGACCATTTTTGTCTATATTGTCATAGCAAATTGATACTCAATTATATACTCACACACAATGAAAATGCACCACACGATATATACTAAATTGTATATTTGTGACCCGTCATGTGTAAAGAGACCATCTGGGAACTCAGTAAAATAAATATTTTAAATTAGGTCCAGCATAGATCAACCAGAGGTCGTAATTCAAAAATTCTTTCACAGAAAGGTAGATTGATCATTCTAGATTCAGAAAACAAGCAAAGAGCAAACAGTTCGATCCTAGTCAGCCTGAGCAATCCGCACAGTCTGACAAGGACCAACACTTTACGCACTACTTAGATGGTCCCTTTTCGCATGACGGGTCATATTAAATTTAATGTACAGCAACCTCAGACTTGAATAGCAATATGTAAGGATCTATAATAGACAAGGATGTAGGTTTCTGTACCTAACTTGTAAGAAAAATTTAGAAATCATAAATCTTATATTTGCAATAAAGGTTCGGAAAGCTTTACCACCATTCGATTTTGGTTAACATTACCACTTACTCAGTACAATACATTGGTAACCACTTTTGGCACAGCTGCCGTAGTCCGTACAGTTGATTCGAGCATATGCTAGCGGTCATCATCTTTTATGTCTGCATCTTACCATTCACGCCTCTGATGGACCTAAACATGTCGCTTTAGGTTCAAATCACATGGAAGACTAGAAATTATTGGTTACTTACATTACGTTGCATGTCATGAAAAATAAAATTGAATACGAGTCCAGCTAATCCCCAACTGTACTTATGTTGAGATCACTTTAATGCTTTAAGCTTAAAAAATGTTATCTACAATGTTTAATTTTCATTATCTGAAAAAAACGTACTTTTATTGACACAATTATTTTTCAAAAGGGTGAATTTAATGAGCAAGCTAATGTGTCCTATTGAAACGTAGTGGTTATATCAAAACCATATATTAACTATTGTTATTACAAACATGTTTTTGTCCACATGTTCCTTACGTTGTCGCAAAAGTTCAAATAAATTTGATAATAACTGAAAAGAAAAACAGAGAGGCTGCCATCTTCAAAATATAATGTTTTTTATGCTTTATATCTGAACATATTCAACAAAATCGGATTTTTAGCAGATAAATTTTTGCTATAGGAATAAGAGATCATCATATTCTCATGCTTATCATTAAGGTACACGTAGTTATCATTCATAAACTCTCTAAACAGACTGCAATCTCGACTGCCCAACTGAATTTCACTGTAAGGCCATTATTTCTCTAACTTGCTCAGGCAGCAAACAAATACCATCACAAATCGATTAACTTATCTGAAAAAACTTTTTTAGTTGTATCTTAAATGTTTACAAAAACATATTCACCTTTATTTACACTGGTAATCAAGCAGTTTTTCCATTTGGCAGCCACCTCGACAACTCTTTATTCTAATCGCCATTCAAGGTATTCATTACACCAGAAAACTTCAAATTAGCATCTTATCAGTAAAATTTGATACAAAATTTAGATGAATTGTTTATTAGCAAATACATGTATAGTTTTAGTATTCTTGGCTGCCATTTCGACTTTTTAAAAACTATTCCATGATTAAAATGCACCATCATCCAGATTCTTGATAGGCTAGACCCTAGCTACTCTAACCAGACCTGGGGTAATCGTAATCGGTAATCATGATTACATGTAATCGATTGCAATTTTCAGGTAATCATATTGTAATCGGTAATCGGAGCATTTCTGATTACATGTAATCATAATTTAATCGATTACATTGCAAAAAAGGTCTGTAATCATGATTACATCTCGATTACATTATGATTACAATTGTTGTATTTGCAAGTACAAGCTTTGAAAAAAAAAATATTTTTAATGATAAGTCATATTTTACAATTTTTTATCTATACTCAAATAATGGCCATTGGTTTTAGTATTGAATACTAATATGTCAAATGAAAATACTTTCAAATTTATTGGTGTGACTAGAAAGAACTTGAATTAAGAAAAAAGAATTTTTCCTTAAACAGATAATGTATTGGGAAACCTAATCAAGAAGTTAAACTTTCATTTGGTTTTATAGGAAATTTATATAATTGCCTTATACCCAAGTGGGTTTTTTTGTTGTTGTTGTTTTTTCCCTAGTTTAGAACTTTCTGGTTTCTAGCTTTAAGTATTGGAAATTCAAACAAGTCAAAATGTCTAATTAACATGAAGTGTTATAATGATAATGTAAAGGGTGTTAAGAAATTAAAAGAAGTGTCAGTCTCATCTAAGATAATATATAGCCTCTGGCACTTATTAAACAATTACCTGTTAATAACCCTTTACTAGTATTTGACAGCCCATGATAGTTATACATGTTTTTTGATATTCATTTATATATTGACAAAACAACTTTATCTTCTGTTCTCATAATAATTCTCATTTGTTTTTGTTTTTGTTTTCCTCAAATCCAAATAACATGACAAAAGTTCTACTGCAATGAACCAATCTATGATTGTCCCATTACAATACCATGCAGGAATCTTGATGTTGATTCATTAGGGTAAATGTTCAAGGCAAAATTCAATATAGTACTGCAAAACATGGGATAGTTATTACACTACCTTTTGAAGTTTTTCAACAAAGTTTAACGAGCCTAAAAGACATCTGACATATCCATAATGTTTTACAGTTTGACTTGCGTTTCAATGAATTGAAAAAAAGAAGAATTGTTGACTCTGTCTAAGGCCTTTACTATTGTTCTTATCACAATGGTATTATACTGAATTACTTTTTAGCAAAAACTCATATTTACTGAAATTTTGAACTCAAACAAATAGAAAAAAAGTTTGGAGGAAATGTAAAACATAATTTCAAATTGGTAAAATTCTGGCAAGAACAGTTTCTAAATTTTATCTTTTATTGTTGCATCAAATATTCAAAAATACCAACAAGAGCATTTATAAATGGAAACCTAGGCTATAGGTGCTCACTGCTTTTCATAGCAGTGGAGGCATGGTAGAGGATGTTAAAGCTTTGGGTATATCTAAATTCATAAAGAGCCCCACAATAAATATTATAATAATATATTGTTCATCCTTCCACATTTGGTTAATTGTATACAAACCTAACTTGAATGAATAACACCCCCCCCCTCCCCCAAGACAAAAAATGTTTATGAGTAAGGTTGAAATAAAAATTGTAATCACATGTAATCAGATGTAATCATGATTACATTATAAAAGTAATTGTAATTGTAATTGATTACAATGAAAAACTGTGTAATCATAATGTAATCAGTAATCATAGAATCTGCAAGTAATTGTAATTGTAATCGATTACATTGGCATGTAATCGACCCCAGGTCTGACTCTAACTGAAATAGTTTTCTGCTAAAAACGTTGCAAACTTTAAGCATGAAATATAAATCTTGTGTTTCCTGGTTGCCATCTTCAAATTGAGGATTCTCATAACACTAGATGAGAGGTGTAAAAAACCAGATAGTATGAGATTATAAACAAGCTTACAAAAGTTTATTTAGAAAACTCTAAAACACATTTCTAAAATTCTTAAATCTCGCATAAATCGAGATTTACTTAAGACATTTTATAATTCAATTTGGCTGCCATCTTGATTACCATACTCATAACTAATGTCATGTTATGCTTTTTTTGTTCCATAGCTTCAGGTCAATATCTTAACAATAAAATGACCACTCAAACCGATTTTATTTTTCAAAGAGAGTGATCTACGGAGCCGTTGCCTGATTTTTTATAGTCCTGGCTGCCATCTCGATTTTTTCGAAATGCTCAATGATGACAAAATGTCATCAACCGGATTCTGGTTGAGGAAGGCATTGGCTACAAGAATCAGTCAAGAAAAAAACTTTGAACCCTACTTCCAGGTTCAGCTAAAATATGCCACATTTCTGCCGGACTATTAGTAGCCTTAAATATTAAAGGAAAAAGACTTCTATTAAGGACCGAAAAAAATGTGATATTTTTCTTTTGCTCCATTGAAATTCAATATTTTTTTATTAATATTTTGGAATGGGATATCTTTCTTAAACAAAACAAAAGCCGCAAAGAGTTTTATAGGACCCGGACTCTCCCCCTAGCACATTTGCACAAGTTATGAGTCGTGTTTCTCACGCAAACGGAAGTTTACAATGTTTACATGGAGATCAGCGCCTGACAGGTTCGCTTTTCTTGAATATTTCCAGACAAAACAAGCAATTAGAACAACCAATACCAGTCAAGTGATAGAAAAATTAAAACAGAATAATGTGCAGCTGAAAATAATGTTGCCAAATCTTTAAGAATTGGTATTGCCATAATCTAGTTTCTGTTTTGTTGTTGTTGTTTAGGAGCTTGGATTTGGGGGCAAGGGGGGGGGGGGGGGTGTTGTGTATTGAATATACTAAATCTGTGTCTGTGTATGTATGTTACAGTTCCCAATGTTTTGTTTTTATGCTACAGTTGATGGACTCTCTGTCTGGTGTAATTGACACATGGCATCAATGGCAACTTTAATGATCTTAACGCAAGTGGTCCTTACTTAGCTTGATCAAATGAGTGACTGACACTGTCAACAAATAATGACTGTTGGTATAGTCTCACTTATGCATTCTGAAACTCTAAGAGTTGTTTTAAGTTTTTGATTTTGATTGAAAGTATGTTTTTGGTTTCAAAGTCTTGATATTGTTTGATTTTGACATTTCCATTTCTTTTGCAATTTTTCAGGAATTTCTTTTGATGTCATGCAAGGGGTTGGCCTAAAATACGAAATGGACTGCCTGGCACGAAATGGGACGAAATGGACCTTCTAACGGTGAAATGGACTTTTATATGCGACATATAATGCTATTTTGCCATTAAAATACTTTTATGAACCAGTAAAATGCTTCATAGATTATTTCACGAAGTATTATCATTAGAAACCGAGTGTTATAAATGCATTTTGTTATCTCTTGAAGACTGATATTGACTGACAACTAAGAAGACCCCTCTTTGGTGAAACGGACTTCTTTATTCATAATAAACTATACAGTTTTCTTCATATAGTCCAATTATAACCTTATAAAGCTCATTTTTTTATATTAATGTGATAATTCAATCAAGTTATAAGATTATTGTCTACAACCAATGTATTCAACTATTCATAATGGTAGCCGTTGAATAACGAGCACGAAATGGACACTTTCAAATGTCGAAATGGATTTCATTCTGAACATGGTTAATGTGCAAAAGTTTTCTTCCTTCGGTAAGGAGATAGGCCGCAGTGATCAACAGTAACACTATAGAAATAAAAATATTTTTTTGAAAATGTGTTATTCTTTGAAGCCCTTGCTTAAAGATTCGGACAGCGAAATGGTCATGAAAATATCATAGAAATGGGTTTCAACTTTTGAAAGAAAACGATCTGTAAGCCATCAACTAGTAGTAAATCTATGAATAAAACATCCGAATTAATAAATTTGGGCAAAGAATCGACAAACTTTGTCTATTTATGAAGTTATAAATATAAATTATATATATAAAAGTCCATTTCGCCGTGACAAGGTCCATTTCGCTCCATTTCGTGGTGAATGGTCCATTTCGTATTTTAGGCCAACCGTCATGCAAGGGCCAACCCCTAAATCAAGTTATAGAGCTTAATCAGTTAGAAATACTTGCTCATCAGCAGGTGATATAGACATAAAGTGAACTTTAATCATAGGAATGAATTAGATTAGAAACCTGATTTTGAATCAATCATAACAATGAAAAGAATTTTCCCAATTTGGGGGAAAATACCATATTTTTCCATATTCCTCTGGTTATGGACCCATTCTCAAAACTAGGAGTAATAATTTGCTTCTACAAAACTTATTTTAAATGAAATTTTGTACTTTTTGGACAAATAGTTGAAATGGACATGCAAAATTACAAAACAGCTGTTACTGTTAACTGTCATTTAGTTCAATGACTCACATTATTCAAAACCGTGGCGTAAAGCACATTTATGAAATAAGAGTAATTACATAGAACTTTATTTGAATCAAAATACATGTCATGTGTTTTCCTATTACACAAAAAGTTCTGCCCATTCAGTACTCCCAATAAGCGAAGTCGACATAACATACAACCAGAATTTACGAAAAAGGGTTTGGAAAATCAGACCCAGGCTGAAAAAAAAAATGTCTGAGATTCAAGGAAACATCTTTTGTTTGACCCCAGACATTTGACAAATTTGCTCAATGAAGGGTTTTATAGAGAGTGGACACATTCAGAACCTAATTATTTGAAACGCTCAGTTGTAATTGAATGCTGCTAAATGACAACCATTCACTAATCTGATTGGATTACACAATTTTGATGGGTTTTCGACTGGTTATGTCTGCTTACTGTTAGAAAATCTTTCTTTGTTGGAAGAAGGCCTACATTGTCAGGGTATTTTTGCTTTGAAATAAAAATAAATTCATGGCATTTTTTGTAAAAATCATATGCACTTTAAGCAGAGCTGACTGATAAAAAAACCAAACACAGTCTGCAGATCTAAAATTCATAGATCAGGAATGAGGGAGAAAAAAGCTACTGTAAAATTTGCCTAATATTCCTAAAGGTCAATCGATAGTCTTCATTAGTACTCGTCATCTTCAGAGAAAATAGGGAAATCCTGGTGACATCATTCATGTAACCTGCCCTGCAACAGATGTACGCGGGTCATCCAAAAAATTGTGAGACTGGTTCTATGTTCCGAAAACTAATGAAGATATTAGAACGAAATTTTACATGCATGAACATTATTTTCTCCTGCATATTTTGTTCATATCAACCAGTATGTTGCCATGACATCGTGTTGATGAAGTCACAAAGAATGACATCATGGCGTTAACCATGGCCATATATGTAAAAACAAAATGCAGAAAAGTTACGTCTTTTAAGTGTTTAGGGAGGATTGCGGGATTTCGTTCTTACGCAACCTCTTTTCACATCAAACTCTTCAAAAAGGAGTAAGCACTGCAAACTTGTACTTATTTCGGTCATAACTAAAACACTACATAAAACCCTCTAAATAACTGTATTTTGGGGAAAATGCCTTCATGATGAGGCTTGACAAATCCTATCACTAAAGCATAATTATATAAATTATAGCAGCCATTTTACTTTACAGAATAAAGGTTATGGCACCAGCTTTGTTTTTGTAGGTTTTTGCGACGTTAACGTTCCCGCACATAATCAGACATCAAGCAACATTATCAGTCATGATCAATCATTCTTCTGTATTCTATTTTCAAAAGGCTTGAAGATTTTCGAAATTACTAGTTTTTAGCGTGATTTATGTAACGTTGGCCTTGATATATGACCTTGACCTTATCATATGATTTGACCTTGGGATTTGTTGACGCAAATCAAAGAGATACCTATCTCGTTCAGGAATTTATCTACATAATTGATGTTTTTAAGAAGGATTGAATATCATTGATTTTGTACATAGAATTGGCAAGCAACAAGGGTTCCATGAATTTAACAAAGGTTGGGTCCTGCCAAAAAATGATGGTGTTACACTAGGCAATACTGGAGCAATAATCTTACATAAATGAACTAGTTAGGTATTATAGTTGCTATGGTAAGTGCAACAGATTGAGAGAAATGAAGCTGCATCATTTTCCGACATATCACTGGACACCAAAATATTGTACCTACAGTTTGAAAAGGCTGTAATTTGAGGTCATTAGCTCACAGTGTATAGATCTGATACCTTTTTTGTAGAAATTCAACTGTTCTGCAGTTAAGTTTGCATTATTAGTAAGCTATGAAAATAATAGTTTGTCATTTGGTAACAAAACTTGTACCTACAGCTTAAAATAACATGAATTAAGACACTTGGTAGTTTTTTGGTTTTACTGGAATGTCCATCATGATAGATTTGGGAAGCATATAATTATATATGAAACTAATTTTGTACATGGAAAATAAGCAAAGTGTGCATGAAAAGCAGGGGGATGGGGGAGGTGGTGGCTGGTAGGGTTGAAAATTCCTGATGCCATAAAAAACTCCTAAATTTCAAGCATGGAATTATAAAATTTCCTGAAATTGGCCCTTTTTTTTAGAGCAGTTCCCATTTCTGTCATCATATGTCATCTTAGGGGGAATGTTAATGCTTTTGAAATCATATATGTGCTACATTGCGCTCTTTGTTTTCTGTAAAATTCTCCTAACGCCAATATCATAACTTATTTAATGATTTTACATCAAGAAAAATTAATTGTACTATTTTACACCCAGAAAAGAGTATTAAAACTAATTTACGAATTGTGATTGTATTATAATGTATATTGTGTCATCTTTTTCTTGATGGGTCGATAAATAAAGTCTGATGGGGGAGGTGATATATGAAAAGTGAAATTCTGGGGCTCTGCCCTCATGTTTTTTTTCAACTTTTTTTGTCAATTTTTTGGCTTTAACATTTCAAATCAAACTACAATTTGATTGCAAGAGGAACCTCGAAAAAAAAAGATCTTTGCTTTTACTCATTTGGTGAGAAACAAAGATTTAGAGGCCATGGTCAAGTGCAAATGCTTATGAAGTTCAAAGTACAGTACTTAATTAATCTTTGTCTTTATTTAGTGCAGGCTAAAGTTTGTCTATACCTCCTGCCAGAGCAGGAATATTCCAGGTACAGCATGATAAGGGTTAAAACCTGCACATAGTTCCATGACCTATGATAATATAAGCCTTAATGCAGATTTTCATTACTGTGACATTCACTGTGCCATTCATTTTAGTTTTCAACCCTTTTAGGGCTTAGATATAGAGGATAATCATTTGTTTCGGTGTAAGAAGTGAAAATATAGCTTTTGTTGTTCACTCAATGAAATATTTATCGATTCAACTGGAAAAACAAACGATTATTCTATCTTTAATGCAAAAATGAGACAAAATGTGAAATTTCTATGACATATTTTGTAAAGTGCGTCATTTTGCACGTGATTGCTATGTAACATTCATTGTAATGTCACTTATTTCGCCCATCATAGATGACATCAGATAGGATGAAATGCACAAAAGCAGGGTATAAGTTTTTGATAATTTCACTGCTTTTGCAGTGAGATAATCAAGTTATAATCTACCGTTATTATGGATAAACCACAGAAAAGCATTAAAGAAATAGAATTATTATCACTCTGAAACATTACGCATGCTTGTGTGAGCATAATATTAGTCTCTGGACAAAGACTCATTATTCTGACATTTAATTATGCCCCCTTAGAAGAAGAGGGTGTATATTGCTTTGCACTTGTTTGTAGGTAGGTCTGTCTGTCGGTCTGTTTGTAGACATTTTTTGTCCGGAGCATATCTCAATAAGTATGCAAGCTTGAATCATGAAACTTCATAGGTGGATAAATCCCATAGAGGAGAAGTGCAGTGCTTAAGAATTCATCATATTTTAAGAGGTATTGCCCATTGTTAATTAACAAAGAATAGGCCATTGACCTGCTGCTATGGGGGGGATAAATGTTTTAAAAACATCTCTTGTTTAGTGAAATTTATATCCTATTGAACTTGCATGCAACTGTTGTTTATCTGTAAAATTTTTGTTACTAGTAAATTGTAATCTTTTGCTTTGAATCTTTGTACTTGCAAAGATTTGTAACAATGCAAAAAAAAAAAAAAAAAAAGAAATTAAGTGTTGTGCCTTTTTGCATAGTATTTTATAATACATAAATTGCATGAATAAGCTTAAAATTCACAAGTCTAAAATTTGTCAGCAAAAGCAATGTGTGTTTGTGTGAACAACTCCTAAAATTTCTATTGGATTGAACCAAAACTTGCTTCAATTACTCTCCATGATGTCTAGTTGTGCATAAGTATTGAATTAAAAAAGTTCCAGTCATTCTTGATATACCTGCCCTTGAATTAGACGAACAATCGCTATATTTCTTGTGTACACAACTGCTACAGTTTAAGTGAGAATGGACAGATATTCGCCACAATGACACTATGTAACGTCTAGTTGTGCATTAGACCATATTTTTAAATGAGTCAAGTTGTTTCTGTATTATCTGCCATTGACTTAAATATTTTCTAGGCTAGGTTACTGACAAGCCAAAGTTAGTAACAAGCCCCTTCCATGTGCCGCTCTGCAATGCTCCTGTTGAAAGATTTGATGTCTGAGTGGGAAAAGTAAAAGATTAAAAAGAATTGTATGTTTATATACAAGGTCTAGTGTTACTGTATAATTAGATTATTGGATGATATCAAGGTTTTGGTTTGGTTTTATCTATTGAAATCGAAAGGCATGATCAAGTCTTTGAAATCCATTAATGAATTCAATAGTGTTTATCCGTGGGTTACTGTGTAAAATAAATATGGAGTAATTTGGTCTGATAATTTCTTTTTTGTTTGGTATTTGTGAGTTTTAACAGAAGTTCAGAGAGAAATGTTGAAAAAACAAAAAATAGTGAGTTTGAATTTTTTTTAACTTTTTTGGTAGTATTTTTTCATTTTTGTTCTTTTTTAATCTTCATTTAGACATTTAGATTTACATGTAGGATTTTATGAGTATTTTCCTGCCTTCAGGTTAAAAATATATTAGTTCACTAACCTTTTTGATTCTTTTAATAAATTGTGTATTAATAATTTAAAATGATAGGCACATACATAGTTTTGCATTGAGCTCTTGAATGATATATATGTTTCTCATTATAATGCCCTGTCAAAATGATTCTACTGAGTGCCTACAACATAGGGTTTCATTTAGAAATTTCATTTTGGTTTAACATTTCCAGTTTAAATTGTAGACTATCTATAAAAGTAAGTAAGTATTCAAAAAGCTTATTAATATATTAACCCATTACTTGCGCTCCTCCCTGCCAGGGTAAACATCCAGTATATGAGTTGGTAATATAATGTAAATATTAACCCTGGTCATGCTGAATAACTCTTGGCTAAATTTTTTTTATCAAAATCAAAGGGGAAAAAAGGACTGAAAGTACCAACCGAAGGTCATTTTTTTTTTTGAAAATCTAAATCTATTGACAATTCTGGTTTGAAAGTGAGAAACAGGTGGTGTAGACTAATATCAGACTGCACATACGTGCAGGCTGATGTTTGTCTATAGCTCCTGCCAAAGCAGGAATATTCCGGGTTCAGCATGACAAGGGTTAACTACTGCTAGGACCACCATATTGAAAGTAAACAGCCTTAATCAGGTAGAAAAATGGAAATAAAAGTGAATGTCACACACGAAATTCAATCACCAAAGAAATCAATGAAAATGTAGATTTGCATTTAGAGAAGGATATTTAATACTCTAATTGATCTTTTGACCGTGGACATACAATCTGTCAAAAGAAGAACCTTTATTTGAATAATTTAATTTGAAGGTTTGATGTTTAAAGTCATGTAATTGGACCAAATCGCAGACTATCCTGCTTTTTTAGGCAAAATTCAGTTCAATCCAATAGAAATTGTAGGAGTTGTGCAAACAAAATTAACCCTTATGCTATTCAAAGCATATTTCTTCAGAGGCCAATGCTTTTGCAGCCTGTATAGACTAAGATCAGGCTGCACAGACATGACCATTTTGTCTAATCTTAGCCTAAACTGTCTATTTTTAGCATGGCTGTTTTGGAACAAAGGATTTAGGTATTGTCATCAACCAAGTTGGCGTTGTTCACTTTGGTGCCAGGGTATTGGCTTTACAAACTTTTGACTGTTAACTAGAATGCAAGTTAGAAATTGTTTTCCTCTATTCTCACAATATTTTCAATAGATATTTTCTTAAAGTACAAACAACTGCAAAGTTTTGCATAATGAGGTGTTGATGTATAATGTAATTTGTTATAAGGTATGAAAAAATAATTTTAAAGATGAACTTTTTCAAAAAGATGGTTAAGTGAAACTAAGCATAAAAACAATATTTATCTAGAATTCTAAAACCTTTTTATAAATAAAAAATAGTTATATATTTTGTTTGTTTAACTGATATTAGTTTTAAAAAGAAAAGCTGATTATTTGTTAAACCACTTATAAATTTAAGCAATCCTACATGTTCATCCCGAATGAAAACATGATGGAGAACAATGAGAGAAATGGAGAAGTTAATGAAATGATTTTGTTATGAACATTAAATGAGGAATATTTCCAGCGCCTCTTTATGCTTTCATGATCATTTAGAGGAAATAATTTTAGAAATTGTTTAAGAGATGAAGAAAGTATTTTTGAATTTTATTGAGGTATGAAACTAAAATCTTAATCACACTGTATGAATAGGGGAAGTCGATTCATACAAGAGTTTGATTAGGTTTGTAATTTCATACCTGAATGAAAAAAAAGCTCTCTTCATCTCCTATGATTAAATACCATAAAGCAAAAATATAAGAATTCCTCAATAATAAGACAGATTATTTTTGATACTACTTTGCACACAAGCATAAAAAGTAGCTACATAATAGCTAGGGGGGGAAGGGGGGGGGTAGTGTGCAAGCAAAATTGTGTAACTACAGCTTAGATCAAGCTGTAGTTACAAACTGATGCTTGCCCGCAAAACCAACTTATACTGTGATTTTCTTGATTTTCCAACTTGTTTACAATATTTATGCAAGAGTTTCAAGGGGGTTACAGGCCTTCTGTTCTCCACCAATGATTGAAAACAGCTCTAGATGGAGAACATAGTGAGAAATGGAATGAGAATAGACGTCTGGGCCTGATCTTTTAAAACTTTTCTCATGCTGAAGTAAGAATTTTCTCAAATTTCAACTTGAGAATAGAGCTTTAATTTTGTTGTAATACTATAAAAGATGTATGGACATAAAAGATAATATTAATGAGATGTAAGTTAATTGTATATGTATTATCTTTTATGTTCACTCATTTGAGAAAATTCTCAGTTGAGAATGAAAATGGGGTCCTATTTCTTGGACTCTCACTCCTATCTGGCTTTCTATCCCCATTGTGATGCTGGAATGGTTTTTAAAATTAGAGGAGTGGATAGTGGAGATAGAGGCTGAGCTTTAGAATCAGCAAAATTACCAGTACTCGATACTTATAGACTTAAAATCTGTAAATAAGCATATATATACATATATAGCTGAAATTTGGCCATGGAACAAGGTCAAACCCACACAGACAAGTTACTAATGAAATATAAGGTGTACAAGAATGTGCTAACCACTAAGCCAAAGATAATCTTCTTTGAATCAGTGGTTAGAGCAATTGTCTTATGAATCAAAAATTTCAATATTGGTTGTCTGCGTGGGTTCAACTATGGCCCAATTGTCAGTTTGTTTTCAGCTATGCTCAGTAGCAGACATTCTGTTCATAAGACCATCTAAAACCATTTGTTGTACAAAAACATGATAAGTAAAGTATTACTGTATTTCTCCTAATAAATGCTCCTAGTAGCTATACATAACATGGTCAGGGAGCTTTTATTTAGTATGCATTTTCTGATTGAAACAAATCTTTAAACTTATGTCTTTTAGGCTCTTGCCACTTTAATTTGAAGTAATTTTCCTCAAAACAGTTATATAAATGATTGTTAAGAGGAAAATCACATCAAAATAGAGAAGAAGTCTCAACAAGTTATTAAAATTTTGGCATTTGAATAGGGTTTTCTTAGTAAAAAAAAGTAGGGGTGCTTATATTAGGGGGGTGCTATTTTAGGGAAATACAGTATTGATATTTACTTTTTACAGAAGACAAGACAATTTGAGAATGTGACTGGAGAATTAACAGAGGTGAAAGTCACCAAACGGAAAATGGTTCAGTTCGGCTTCGACAGTGACGATGATGACCAAGTTACTAATACCCTGCAGCAGAAATTTCAACTTCGTAAACCGATAACACCCTATGTATCATCAACTCCATGTGACTTTGATATTGAACGGAATTACCTAGCTACTGAAATTTTTCCGAAACTTCATGATATTTGCAGACACAGGGGTACAGCCTTCAATCCAATTGATATACAATGGGCACCGAATAGCCTACAAACAGAAAGTGGACATTTACTGCGGATTAATCTGGATTTTATCTCAAAATGTTCTCCGTTTTTCCTCTGCCTTCTTGGCGAGACATATGGTCCACATCGAACACCTGATGAAAAGAAACTGCCAAATGATTTGACGAATTTAGCAGAAGATGGTTCTTGGTTGGATAAGAGTTATTTGGTGGCAGCAAGTGCTGGATATAAATGGATATTAAAGGAGATGCACCAGTATTGCAGCGTTCCAGAACTGGAGATTATTCAAGCAGCATTTTTGACGGATAATCGTTACTGCCATTTTTACTACAGGCAGCCGGAGCATCTGGACCATTTATTTCCAGGTTAGTTAAGGTAGTGGAAGTGTAATAGTTCGGCAACATTTCGACACTCATGAACTTTTACAATATTGACTGAGGTTTCTTAACATTTGAAAATCATTAGGAAAACTCAGGTAACACTATTAAAGGTCATTATTTCCAAAACGTTGCGGAAATATTACGGGTCCACAACTTTAAGTTCAGATGTTTAATTTATCTCTGCTGCTTGACTAACTTGAAAACAATAAAGATTTTTGTTTCACCATACTTTGGGATATTTTTGACTCTTCTTATTTTTGCAACTTTTACCCCAAGAGTAATGGGTTTATTTTGCTGCATCGTATTTTTGCCTACTTGGTTGGGAAAATAAGATGCACAAATGTAATCTGAGCCTGTGAATGACATTTCCAACAATTTGACAAGTGCATGAAATGTTGACATTAAGCAGTTAAGAGAGATTCACAATGTATTTTTTAGGTTACCTTATTGTCTTAAGATCAATTTCAATAACATTAGAGCGCAAAGTCAAGACTCTGGTCAGACTGTGTGGAGGCACAGGCTGACCAGAGACTTTGCTTGGCACATATTTGGAATTGTTTGAAATGCCACACACATCCTCATATGATATTTACAAGTCGAGACTTCATGAATTCGGGTACATGTGTGAATATAGTATAATTTGTTTAGGTAAGATGTATGGTTTCCAAAATATTAGGGATATTATGGTGCGTTCTATATTTGCCACCTGGCAAGGGTGTCAATATTAGTGAAAAATTAGACAAGGGTGAAAAAATCTCAAAGTATGGTATCAAAAGTTGTAAATACAGCTTAATTTAGATAGAGAATAACATGTTAGTTTCTTTAAATATCAATGTTATCTGGTTATTTGGGGAATTTATCAGGACGAGGCTTTGCCAAGTCATGATAATTTTTCACAGCCGAGAACAGATAACATTGATATTTTAAGACACTTGCATGCTATTCTATTCATCATGCAATCATTTTCAGCGGTTGATTAAAATTAATCTTTAAAATCAAAGAAACTCAGTTGAAAATTTATGCAAATTGTTTCTAAAAATAGACTGCCTGATATCATATTATGTTATCGGACAGATGATATCAGGTCAATACAGGCTTCATTGCATGATAAAACTTTTTTATAGTCCATTGATGATGAGATATAAAACATGAAACAATTTCACAGATAAATTTTGCTCCTGGTTAACTTCAGCTATAGTTATGAGGTTTGGGTTGTTCATAGTCGCTACATTTGAATCCAAATTTATAAAGACATATTGAGGGGTCAGTGCAAAACTATTGTAAGTGCCTATAAATATATTGGCACTTACAATAGTCTTGTGCTAACCCCTAATTTTGTTTTAAAACAGATGATGCAAATTATGTTTACCATATACATGATTGTAATATGGTTTTCTTTTCAAATTTGCAATACAGGGATCGACACTTATACCAGTCCTTGGGACCAAGGCCTGAGGTTTTAGGGAGGACTGGTAGCTGTTACCATGCTGCATGTCCTTCAGGCCTGTACTAAATGGCAGTTTTTAGTATTTCCAGTCTATCTTGTTTTGAAAAATAATTGCCTTTCCAGTACTAAAAATGGCATTACCAAATGAAAAACATTGTCTAAAAAGAAGAAATTGCTTTTCAAAAGCAATTTCTTCTTTCCCAAAAATGTTTTTCTTCCAAAATTTTCCTAAATTGCTAAAAATCAAACCTGATTTTAATTCAGGACCTGTTGCTATCATGGAGGACCTATAATATTTTTGGCTAACAGTTCCTTCAGACTGGTGGCTAAAAGTTGTTAGTGTCAAACCCTGCAATGTCAGAATTTTGCTGTATTGGAGTTTCAGAAAAAAAAATGAACATTGAAGCTAAAAATGTACACACATTGCAGGACTTTCACAAACAGAAAAAGATGAGAAGTCTATACCATACAAACCAGTGTCTGAATATGCTGATCTCAAGATACGAGATTTAAAACAACGGATCGTGAACAAGGGTCTATCGGTCAAATATTTCCAAACAAAGGAGGAGCTAGGCCAACATGTCCTCACTGATTGGTTGGAAGTTATTGATTCCCTGTACCCACCCCTTTTGGATGGACCCGCCCTTTATGGTAATTAGATTCTCATCTACACTTTTTACACCGGTCAAAAAATGGGACATATTATGTGATCAGCTGTAGCCTCTGGGCTTTAACCCTTTGCTGTTTAATCCCTACTTTTCACGTGTCTCTGATATAATGATTGAGAAAACATTGTGAAAAAGAAGAAATTGCTTCTGACAAGCAATTTTTTCTTTTTCCACACCATTTTCTATCCTACAGAATGGTTATTTTTCAAATTAAATCCACTTTAAATTTTCGTCTGCAAAACCCTTGAATTTGGACAGGGCCAAAAGTTTGTAAAAAAGGAAATGGATAAGCGGGAGGGCAGAGTCCACTTCTGTGTCCAGAGCTTGACTTTGTCACCTCATGTCGATTAACCTAGCAGTTATGTTGCTCTCAAGATTACAAAATGCAGTGCACAAGAACCCTCACTCTTTCTAGCTTAACTTTTGAGTTATTTCCCTTTGCTGTTTTTCATACTTAGACATCCAGGGGCTAATTTCATCAAAACATTTAGGACATCTTTTTGTCTTACCACATATTTAGTACAAAAATCATGTATCACCAATCTATTAATACCTATGTAAATTGATTGTAGTTGTTACTGTTTCGAAAGTCACCAGTAAGACAAAAAGATGTCCTAAATGTTTTGATGAAACTGGCCCCAGCACTGTAACAGGTGTTTCTTGTGACAATTTGCAACCTTGTTGATGTCCTATTTCTTTTTTTCTGCAATGCTCATAAGTGTTTCAGACAATACGATAGTAAAAATACCAATATAACATCATAAAATGGATGTTTATCAGT